>OY728137.1:901456725-902056725 GCA_963277665.1 Viscum album | reverse complement strand
GAGTTTGGTTCTTGGTTGAGGGAAGATGATACAGATACTCTTATGGTGGGGAGAATCATATTGGTCATAGTTAAAGGTCACTCATTTTGGGGGTGTCATTGTCGCTGTGAGGCTATTTAGTTGATGTTTGAGGTAGTGTTGGGAATTCCGTTGTTTGTGGTGAAGCTTGGTTGGATGAAAACCTATATTTCCCAAGGCAAAGATTGTTTTTTGGTGGGTATGTTGTCATGAACAAAACCTTTTCCATTTAATAAAATAATTGAAGATTTTAATTTTTCCTATTGGGTGGTTTCAAGGGAAAAAATTGTATGTTATAATATTAAGATATCTCAAATAATTTTTTTGATTACTAGGTTGGTCCTTGAATACGGTGTTTATCCTAGAACATGAGTTTATTGGGGTTTGGGGCCATTCAAATTTTTACGTAATATTTAATACTTAATTAATGAAATATATTTTTCACATGACCATTCGATAATATATTCTATTTGATGTTTCAAATATTAATTACAACTTCTCAATTTAGATATTAATGGGAGAATTTTCCTAGATGAGGTATAACCTCATGTCGGGAACTGGCCCTAGGTTGAGACCCCTTTTATTCTTTCTCTTCTTTTTATTTTTCTCTTCATTATTTTTCATTATTTTCTTTTTTTTCGAAATTTTTTCCATTCCACCCTTGCTGTTTCATGTACACTCCCATTGGAGATTCCATTGGTCGATAGAGAGGGAAGAGTGAGATTAGAGGGAGAAATGAGGAAGAGAGGGAGAATGAGGCACGGTAGTAGAGCTTGGGTCATGCTGAGTTGTCATGTGGGTGCCACAGAATAGGAATTAGATAGAAGTATCAATGGTTTCTTCCTAAAGGTGTATTATTTTTAATGTTTCTACCATAAAAACTCTTAGATTAGTTTTTTTGATGTTGTAATATTTTTTTTTGGATGTGAATACGCCTAGAGGTTAGATATTGTGGTTTTCAGGTGAATAATCAAGTTTTAGTGTGTTCAGTGGGATTTCAATTTTGGAAATCCTGATCACAGAACACGTGGTTTGATGAAAATAATCAGTGAGATATTATTATTCAAGGAAGATTATTTTTTTATCAATGCATGCTAGGTAATTTAAGTACACACAAATTATTTGTACTTGGAAAATTTCCTAGCCATGTGACCATGTACATGGGTAGGTGTAGTTTGGGTAGTAATCACCGTGTACTCTGGGTACACCCCGTGTAGTGGGACATGACCATCTGACCATGAACTCAGTCCGAAACCCCGTACAGCGGTACATGGCCATACCCCATGAAAGCCTTATCCATTAACTAGTGCACTACCAAGGCCCATATCTACAACGACCCTATAAAAGTATATCTCCATGTGAAACATTGATATAATACACTATTTACTCAGAAGTACATGCCACATACTTTTCTATCAAATGGGTTTTGGGTGTCTTTATGCCTCAGAGTCAGAATTGGACTTGTGACTCATCCATACTAAGTGTTTTTCTCTATAAATCACATTGGTGGAATTATTTTTCCATTCAGAATCTTTTAATATGGTGTTTTGTCCTGATACCTTTTTTCTGGAATATTCCTTTTAGGTTGTGGTTATATAATCCTTCAGGTGGATGGGTTGTGAGTTGAGATTCTATTATGAGGGTGTGTGACTTTTCATCAACATGTCTTCCCGATTTTCTGTGAGTCTACATGATGTTATTTGGAGAGATTCTGGGAGGCAGAATCGAGTGGCTCCATGGTTGGGATTGTTATTTAGATTACTTGAGGATTCCATCAGGTTGCTTTAGGATGTTTCTAGAAGGAGCCCTTTGGATTTTTTAACATCCTAGGATGTGTGGTTTAGCTGGGTTATACTGAGGATAGATTTAGATAGTCTTGAGGGACTTGTTTTGAGGAATACCCTTCTGAAGAGGTGTTGATTGGGGTTTCCCATCTAGGATGTTTTTTCTGCGTATTTTAGCTGGGATTCCATCCATGGTTCTTTTGAGAGAGCATAGACTAAGGTTTAATTCTGAAAGAGGAACCCCTTGTTGGGTTTCCTTCCTGAGCTATAGTTTTCTAGAGGAGCCCCTTTATAGGGTGTCCTGTTATTATGTTATTTTGGGAATTATGTTGGATTTCCTATGATTATTTCTTCATGATATGAATTGTGATGGTTTTAATTTATTTGGTTGGATGGGGAAGGATTTATCCGACCTTGGTGTTTGATATGATTCATGGTTGATTGAGGATGTTATTTTTTTTGGAATTTTGAGAGAGGACACCTCTGGTAAATTGTTGGACCCGACATTTTCAATGAGTGTGATTCTTTTGCTATCCTATTATGGTTGTATGTTTGTAGTGTGGTAGAGATAGGGAGGAAAAAGGAAATATTGAGGAGTGGAACTACCTTGGTTCAGGAGTAAGGGCTAGGGTAAGTGGATTGTGTAGGCTAAAATTCACCCAGGGAATGATTTATAGGTTTTGGTACTGTTCTGGTTTCCCATCAATTCGTCGATAGGTTCCTTATCAAATCATTCTCTAAATAAATTATGGGCATGGTAGTGTACCCAAAGGACATTATGGAGTCCCTACCGAGAGTTTAGATCATACAATTGGATTCAAAGTTCCCAATATGTATTCTATGTTTTTTGAACACCAGCTTCAGATCCCAGGGTCTAGCATGTGTTCCTGTCCTTACATTGTACTTTGAGTCTCCTTCTTTATTAGGAATATAAACGTGATGTTATGGTTTTTTGGGTCACGTTTCACAATTACCCTATCTAGGGCCAGAGAGATGGTGGATTTCATGTGGGTGTTAGGCTAGAACCTGCGTTTTTTTCCTTTTTTATCATTTTTTTACTTTTCTATTTTCTATTTATCTTTAATGATGGAATTCACATTCGACATGGTTCAAAATGATGTGTATTTCATGATCATGTTATAAAAAAAGATTCTAGTACCTCTTTTGGGGTTGGCATACTATGATTTGGTTCTCTCCCCTAAACATGCATCTCAGTGTACATGTAGAGATGATGACTGATTTTAGGTTGGGTATAGTGGTGTAGTAGATCGGCCAGAGGCCCAATGTTTCCTGTTCGAGAATAACTACTTGCATGGAGTCTTTGGTTTTCATTGGAGTTGTTCACCATTAATGGATACTGGTTATGTGGATCATCTTATATTATATGTAGAGCCTTGTTTATTTATTTTCCATTATTTTATTATGTATGTGGTCTCCCCTATGGGTGACTAATGTCATTATTCTTGTCCTTGAGTCTGTCTTCACCATTCAGTCATTATTAGTTTATTTTTTAATTTATATTATTTATTTATTTATATACACTCTATTGTTCATTGATATGTATATGTTTAGGTTGTTTCCTATATTACTACAGGCTAATCTGTGGTCATTGTCTCCCCATTGTATCCTTTTTGGCCCCTTCCACATGTCGTTAGTTTCTGGATTATGGGGAGGAAGTCATGAGGCCTTGTTGCGGGCCGTATTATGTTATGGGTTGGGCCAATCCATGCTGGTTCATGACAGTATATATTTTTCATATCTATCTTTATAAAAATTTCCATGTGGGTTATGTTTATTTGGTAAAAAATAGGGAATAATGGTTTTCAAACTTATCAATATTCTTTTACATGTATCAGATCACAACTTCATCCATTAAAATCAAGAACCATAAGAAAAATTATTCCAAATATGACAAATATTACATTTATATAAACCCTATGGATTATTGATCCCCCAAAATATGTAATCTAAAATAACTAGATGCGGTACACATAGAACTCAATTAGGCGAGGGGCTCCTTTATAATACCAATAATTTTCAAGGTATGGATGAACCCCAAGGATTAATTTATTATATACAAATAGTGGTCTTTCCTGTGGTTTTATAAATATACAGACCACTTAATCACTAGTTCAAATATACTAAACATTGATCCCTACTTTTTTACTTCCTATTTAATAGAATAATACATTCGGTCAATATATTTTTTTCTTGATTATTAAAATTGATTATTTTATTGGTCAATATAAATATTATTTTCATAATTTATCTATATTTATTGATTCACATCTTTAACCAGATCGTCCAATTTTATTCATTTAGATTAATTGACTACACACCATATTTGTAGAAATATATTAAACTTATTTAGTACCATTTGATTTATTTTCCTAGTTCCTTCTCAAATAATTTATATTATTTTATCCTATATAAAAATTTATTCCACCATTAGAATTTTTATCCATACCACCACTTATAAAATTATTATAATTCTAAGACATTAATTCATATTTTTGACAAACTAAATATTATATACCATATTTAATAGTTAATTTTCTATATATTAATATCCTTTACATTTCCATGGGAATTTTTTCCCTAGAATAAATCTAAAATTATTACCCTTGCTAGTTGTATACAGAATTTGTGGTATAATATTTGTAAAATTCCTAAATAATTTAGTCATCTTCCTATAATGTGATTAAACATCCCATCTTCTCCTTTACAACATTCAAATAGTTTTTCTACGACATTTGGTACAAAAAACATTAACAACATTACATGTCAAATCTCTTCACGAGTTCATCAGTAACATCATTAATGATATTATAATGTTCTCAATTTATTGATTCACATAAAACCTAAGAAAATATGTGTGCTCTCAAATCGAATACATCTAAAATTATTCATTTACTAGAAATATAAACTTTTTGGTAGATTCTACTTTCTTACCACCAAATATAATATCCTACACAAAATAAAAAATCATCAATTGTTTTTCACTAGTGATACTCACATAAATATGTAGATATACACAATATTTTTAAAATATAAATTAATTAAAAATCCATGAAGTCTTAGAAATAATGTTTTAGGGTATTCTTTGAAACTATAATTACAATTTTTTGGACAAATATTTTGATCTGATTATCATTTTATAGAATCCCGTCAATTTATTCAATGTAAACATATTTTATAATAATATTTATAACATTTGTGTCCATATATACCTACAAAATGATATATATTATTTAAATATAAATTATGAATAATTTATTTATTACATAATCTCTTCACAAAAGAGAAAAACTCTCATCCACACATATTATTTTAACCAATTCATTACATCTGTACATGAGTCTTGCCTTTCCCCACACAAAATTTTGATGTCAATCATACATATCGTAAAGGAACAATTTTATTATAATAAAAATAAGTCCAAATTGTATATCAAAATCCTTTATTTATAATTATACACAATCTAATCAATTTCATCATTCATGTATTTCACTCTTCACCCCTCTATTGACACGTGTATATATTAACTGCTATCTACTTGGGATACAAATTCATTTAGCAGAATACTTTTCATCATTATATTATAAAATGAAATTTATTTATTTATTAAAATGTATATTAATCCACATAAATTCCATTCTTTTTCCTTCCATTTTGTATAATCACTTTATCCAATTTTTATTTATCATCTATCTCAAATTCAAAATAACATTTTTGATGACTATTTGGTTATTATTAAAACCTATCTTCTTGATCAAATAGTTGAATTTATCTTAGGTTCTGTTATTTGTAAAATTTTAAATTAATTATGAATAATCTTCACATTAACTATTTCTCTTATTTGATCAATTTTTTATTAAGGAATTTTTAATCTTATATCTCATGAAATATTAAATAAATATTCCTTTGTCTGAAATATCTATAAAATTATATTGAATAACATCATTATTTATAATTAAAAACATTCATTAAAATACTATAATGTTATTATGTTTTGCATATTGCTATTCCACAACTCATATAATGTCACTTATTTTCATGGATAGTGTAAAATATCATTTATTGAATGTAATCCCTTATTTTTATAGCCTACCTTAATAGAGGATTTATAGGCCACTTTCATGGAATAATTATTTTTCCAAAAATTATTCACAGTATAATTTATCTTTTCAACTAATACATTTTTATGTGTAATTTTTAGAGATTTAATTTAATGATTTAAACTTCATTCTGAATAATAGTTTTCATATTCAATTATAAAAAATTATATGTATTTATTAGTCCTAAGAGTTTTTTCTACCCAGATTTTTATCCAATATTCTATAATTCATATTGAATTGCATGACCTATTTCCTTTAAGATATGATATAAATATATTACATCTTACTATAATAACTAAAAAATAGATAATATCACCATTCCACACTGGTTCTATTTAATTTTAAAGGTTTATGTAAATTATTATTCTTAAAATAAAGTAAATTTTTAGCCCTTTGGAGCATGGAATTATAAATATTATCACAATATTCCCCATCATCTAGGCACCACACCTATCTTGCCATTGAAATATCAGTAGGGTTATATCAATTATAACATTTTTATTTTTAAAGCATCCCCATTTTTTTCATATTTACATAATCCCATATCCTATGTTATATCCTATTTTTTCATCAGCATTCAACTAAAAATTATTTTTATTAGATTAAACCAAATAAATATTACTATGAGTCTTTATTATCTACATTAAAGATATTTTATAGATTCTTCTAGTAGAGAAACCCTTCTTATTAAAAATAATATCAAATATGATGTCCCAAAATTGAATCATAATTAATCCATAATGAAATAAAACTTCATAATTCATCAACAATTATCCGATAATTCAATTTCTTCAAATAAATTTAATTTTCAAATCCTCATAACTTCAAAAAAATTAAATTTACATTGAAATTATAATTTACATGTTTGAGGAACTCCAAGATTAAAACCAAATGAAAAAACTCATATTATCATGTATCAATGTTCAGTTTATATTTCGGGATTTTAATTCCATAATTATTAATTTTACCTATTATTTATTATTATTCATATCTGTAAAATACATTTCATGTTTTTTATTTATATTATTTCAATAAATTTTCATAAAAAAATCCCTATCAACATTATACCCTTATAATATTAAAAATTAATTTGTCAATTAAAAAACTATTTTTTGTTTCATTTCATCTTTTATTGGAACATTTCATGAATTATTATCAATTATTTTTATCATATAATAATATTATTCATGGATATAATTAGAATAATTAAAAAATAAAACTGTAAACATGTGATTACTATTGAAAAATGGTAAAAAAAATTGTTCCCTTTTGTTTACTTTCTAAAACATGAAATCTCAATTAACATTTGGCATAAATAAAGTCCATAATTACATGACCACAATGACCTAAAATTTAAATTTCATAAAGGAAATTTAATTTTCATAAATTCTTTCAATATCCTATGAAAGTCCTCTAAATTTTTATGGAATAACATTATGATTAACTAAAAACAACATTAATATTTTGTCTCACCTATTTTATTTAAACATTCCATTTTTTATTGATATTAGTTGATTTTTATTATTATCCTATGTGTAACGACCCAAAGTTTCATTAATGGAAATCCCTCTTGATCTAATTAAATGTCTCTTTATGTTTGTATAAAATATCAACTTCTTTGGTTTTATGTTAATAATTTTGACCATTGCTAATATAGCCCTCGAACAGTGATCACATGATTAGTATAAATATAGGACTTTAACAAATCCAATTTACTCAGACAAAGGAAGCGATGGCATCATCCAGTATAATTTCCCCATACGAAGACCATTTGTCGGAGCTCGGAAAAGAGGTGGAGTCTTTGGGCTTCTCCCTTGACCAATCCCAAGATGAGTTTCATCATGTCAAGCTCTAACATGACCGTCTACGGGAAAAGTGGAAGTTGATTGAAATTACCACTCCAGCGATGATATCCAAGCCACCCCAAGAGTCTGTCACCATCGCACACCTTACCCTTAGGTCTTATGCAGCTATTTTAAGGGGTTATGTAACAAATAAGTAGTACTATGTTCATGTACATTATTTTTTTATATAATAATGAATATAATTTCAAGTCATTTTTGATACATTGTAAATAGTTTTTAAAGTACAAATGTTGTTTTTAGTTATTATTTAATTAAGAAATCTATTTTATTAAATTAAGAGATTTTTGAATTAAATAATATTTTAATAAAATAATATTATTATAATTCAATTATTTTATATTAAATATAAATGATCTTATAATTTTATTAATGCAATTAAATTTTTTATTAAGGTTTGGAAGCCATTTCTGTCAAAACCCATGAATTTTTGATAAATGTCAGTTTTTATTTTAAAAGTGAAAATTAACATATTTAGAAAATTATTTTGATAAAATAAATGTTATTTCTGGAATCTGGACATCGAAATTATCCAACGGTGAATTTTTCATAATTTTTTGAGACAGTCAAATATTTGGGTAAAAATTAAATACCATTTAAATATATAATGTGTTTTATGACATCATAATGAACCAATAGTGATGTAATGAAATAATATAATCTTTATGTTCGGACAATATATGTTTTAACATTAAAATAATGTGATTTTGGGTTTGTTTGACTTACTTTTCAAAGCATTAATGGACCCCTCAAGACATATTCAACACTTTTCCTTTTTAAATTAATTTCCATGGGAGTGTGACTCACCTCCACATAAACAACATTATTATTTTAAGAAGTTCGGACTTTGGCCTTATAA
Source organism: Viscum album (assembly GCA_963277665.1). Taxonomy (NCBI): domain Eukaryota; kingdom Viridiplantae; phylum Streptophyta; class Magnoliopsida; order Santalales; family Viscaceae; genus Viscum; species Viscum album. Next base: position 902,048,084 of record OY728137.1, on the reverse strand, counting down.
AATATTTTTTTACTCTTCCCTTTTCCAAAAACCATGGGCAAAAACCATGGGATGGTTTGTGGTTTGTATTAATTTAATATAAGGGGTCCCAAACCTAAATAACCAAGAATTCTCTCACCTTTCCTATATAAACCCCGCCAAGCTCACACTTCCTCCTCACTAAAAGACCTTGTAGTTCATCCAAACACTTCCATACTCTCTATATAATCCTCCCAATGTGCCCCAATCTCCCAAGAAGCCTCTCACAAGCCTCTCTCTAACATTTAGAATCACACTTCCATGTAAGGGTTTTTCGTCCTTTCTCATTTTTTGTCCAATTTGTTACAAGTTGTTTTTCCTTTTAATTCCAATTATGAATGTTGGGGTATGGTTTTTCACCTCCCCCATGCTTCCCTATTATTTTTCTAATGATGGGAGACCACTTTCTATCTCATTAAATGCCTCCCATGTACACCCGTTACTATGCCGAAATTCCGAAAGGAACTTCTCTATCCTCTTTTACATTCAAGAAATACTTTTGTACCATGAATCTAAATTCCATTAAAATTGTTGGGACATGTATCTATATGACCTCCTTACATTCCATTACATGTAAATATGATGAGGAACCCATTTCTCTCTCATCAACCATTTTTTATAAATTCTTACGTCACGTCGTTACGCTGCTGAAATCGCACCGATTTTCTAAGCCAATGCCATTGTGTAGTGAATACCATTCCCATTTATCCATCAAGGGTATTCACCTTTTTTCACATATACTTATTGATTATAATGTTTCATGTACGAATTCCACATTCCTTTATCATGGAATAAATTATTCTGTTTAATGAATCCATGTTTTATGATCCATGTGGCACACTTATGCAGGAAATGAAATGTTTAAGAAGGGTGCGCCCTTATAGCGCTCCAATGCATTGGGTAAAGTATAGTATCATGATACGTCATGTGAAATTAGTATTGACTCATGCTAAATCAAGTGAAATGAGGGTTTACTCGTGCTTTATGTGCAATGAGGATTTACTCATGCTCTATGTGAAATGAGCCTTGGCTCAGGCTAATTCCATGTTAAGTGTTGTTGCCACATTTCCATGTTATGATTATCATGCTTTATCATGCCTTTATGTTCAGGTTTCTTTTATGCTCTATTGATATTCCTATTGTCTAACATGTATTGTACTCCTCATGTTATTCCATTTGTACTCCCTTACTGGGCTTTATAGCTCACCCTTTTTTATGCATGTCCTCAGGTTATCCCATGCAATACTAATTACGAGGGAATGTAGTGGTCATGTAAAGGATGTTTTCAATAAAGATGTTGTATTTCAGTATTCATGTTTTTATGTAATGATCCTAAGCCCCAACGACACTAAACCTCTTGATCTTCTTGTTGTATCAAGTGAAGTTTTATGTAATAAATATTGTTTAAGTCTGTAATAAAAGCAGGGTTTTCATAGTTTGTATCAGAGGATAGGTTTAGTTATTTTTGGGATTAGGAAACCCTAGTAAAGACTTAGATACAATAATAAGTATAATAAAAACATCCCTATGTTTTGGTAAGTACTGAGTAAGTGGTTTAACAAACACATACATCCCTGTCTGGATATGAGCAGGTAGAGGCGGCTCTGGCACAGATGTATCCTAGGGGTAAAACCTGAAAACACCGCTTTGAGCTAGACTCGAATGGGAACTGGTGCACTACAGTGGGCCTTGCTGCACTCTTGGTTACGACACTCCCAGGGGATATGTTTTGATAAATTCAAAAGCTTAGTATGAACCCTTATTAAGGAAATTAAAAAAAATGCCCCTACGAATATATGTTAGAAAGTAGATCATGAAAATCCTAGATTGAAGCCTATAGACTCTTGAGTAAGGAAATAAAAGTTTATTTATAAGTCATCAACTTTTGTATTTGGATTAACCTTTATGTGTTACCCCTAACTTTCCTTTTATTCCAGCCAATGACCGGTAATAGGAGGACTCGGGCTAACAACCGTTGTGATGATCAGTGTGATGACTGTACTAATGAGAGGCCCAATCCAATGGGAGCAGGAATCACAACCTTTTTCACGCTTCTCTCTTAGCTAACTCAAGTTTTGAATAGAAACACGGGTCAAGAGGAACATTCAACCCCCCTAAGAAAGAACAAGTTGCTATCAAGAGCTTCATGAAACAAAGGCCTCCTACTTTTAGTGGATCATCCGATTCCAAGATCGCTGAACAATGGATCAACTCCATTGAAAAGATATTCTCCATCCTATAATGTTCTAAACAAGAGAAGGTTCTCCTGGTGGATTATCATATGGAGGGTAAAGCTGATCAATTGGGACGTTGATTAAAAATATGAAGCCTGAGGATGAGATCGAGGCATTGGAATGGAAGGATTTCCAGAATATGTTTTTCGATAAATATTTTCGTGCGCACCCTCTGGCTTAAGATGGAATGGGACTTCCATTCCCTGAAGCAAAAAAGATGAGGAATCTGTTGGAGGGTATGAGGCAAACTTCACAAGTCTTGCACAATACGCTTCCGGCTTTGTCGTTACCCCCGAATTCAATGTTGACCTCTACTTTGGTGGGCTGAATCCTAGCTTGCGGAAATCATTAGCGATTCATGACTTCGATATCTACGAGGAAATTGTCTTATGTTCCCTTAAGGTCAAAATAGAGATTGGGGAATCACAAGGGTATCATGGGGACAAGAAGCGTAAGGTGGACTTCAATGCTGGTGGTCCAATGGATAAATACAATGGTGCTAAGAAGATCCAGCACCCCACTTGCCAAAAGTGCGGAAAGAATCACCCTAGAAATTGCCTTAAGGGGACGAGAAAATGCATCAGGTGTGGAAGAGAAGGGCACCTAACTATTAACTGTCGGCAAGAAAGACCCACGGCTACGACAGAGGAGAGGAACGCTCCGTTCGATCCTGAACGCATTGTTCAATGATACAAATGCAAATAACTAGGTCATTTTGAAAATTCGTGCCCTAATCCAAGGGTTTTCGGAGAAAACCAACAACCTCCAAGGCAGCAAGGAAGAGATTTTTCCATCACTTCTGTCGAAGTGAACCCCGACAATGAAGTGGTGATAGGTATGCTAGTTATTCATTCAAGAATAGCGAACGTACTTTTTGATTCAGGTTCTATGTATTATTTTATATCACGAAAGTTTAGTAGAAAGATCCCAGTACCACCACAAATCATGGAAGTAAAGATGTCGGTGAGTACAGAAAATTGGGCAATCATTGTATCCCATGAATATAAGTCCTCCCCTGTTATAGTATGTGGATTGAATTTCCTGGCGAACCTTATCATACTCCCTCTGGTGTAATTTGATGTAATTCTTGGCATGGATTGGATTTCCTTATATAGAGCCAACATAAATTGTCGGGAGAGGGAAATTACACTCCATATGGAGAATCGACCCCCGATTCATTACAAGTGTCATGAGGAAGATGAAACTCCTTTAGCTCAATCTTCTCAAGCATGGATATTAATGCCTTATAAGCATGCGTATCTGGCTTAGATGATTGAGTCCATGGAATAAACCATCATTGAAGAAATTCCTATTGTGAGGGAATTCGATGAAGTGTTTCCAGAGGAACTGCCTGGTCTTCCTCCAAGAAGAGATGTTGAGTTCTCAATTGAACTTATACCTGGGGCGCTACCAATATCCAAGACTCCATATAGAATGGTTGTTTTAGAGCTTGAAGAGCTAAAGAAACAACTACAGGAGAATCTGGATAAAGGGTTTATATGCCCAAGTGCTTCACCATGGGGTGCAGCAGTCGTCTTCATCAAGAAGAAGGGTGGGTCAATGCGGCTTTGCGTCGAATATCGTGAACATAACAAAATCATGATAAAGAACAATTATCCTCTCCCAAGAATCGATGACTTGTTTGATCAGCTGTGTGGAGAACAATACTTCTCCAAGGTGGATTTGCGGTCGGGATATTATCAAGTAAGGGTGAAGAAAGAAGATGTCCCCAAGACTGCTTTTTGTACAAGGTACGAGCATTATAAATTCATAGTAATGTCTTTAGGACACACCAATGCTCCAGAAATATTCATGGTCTTGATGAATCGAGTCTTTAGAGATTACCTTGACAAATTTTTGGTAGTCTTTATATATGATATTCTAATATACTCCAAAACCAAGGAGGATCATGATGAGCATTTACAAACTGTACTAGAGACTTTGTTCAAGGAGAAGCTCTATGAAAAGTATAGAAAGTGTGAGTTCTGGTTGAAGGAGGTCTCATTCTTAGGCCATAGCGTCACAAGCAATAGGATATCTGTGGACCCCTCCAAAATAGATGCAATTGAGGGATGGCCGAGGCCAACATCGTTAATGGATATCTATAGCTTCTTAGGTCAGCTGGATATTATCGACGATTTGTGAGAAATTTCTCACGATTGTCCAACCCTCATACCAAGATAAATCAAAATGGAGTAAAGTTTTCTTGGAGTGATGAAGGCGAAGAAAGCTTCAAGGAGTTGAAAAGGAGGTTTATCACTACGCTCGTGCTCACTTTACCCACAAGTGGGGAACTTTTTGTGGTATTAAGTGATGTTTCAAAGAAGGTATTAGGTTGTGTGATGATGCAGAATGATAAAGTTATATCTTATGCCTCGAGGCAGTTGAAAATCCATGTGCAAAACTATCCAACGCTTGATCTGGAGTTGGCGGCGGTGATCTTTGCCTTGAAAATCTGGCGGCATTATATCTATGGATAGAAATGTGAGATATATACTGACCACAAGAGTCTTAAATATATATTCACACAGAAAGAGCTTAATATGCACCAGGGAAGATAGATAGATCTCATCAAGGATTATGACTGTTCAATACATTACCACCCTGGGAAAGAGAACAAGGTGGAAGATGCCCTAAGTAGAAAGGACCCAACAATTCTATCAATGATGAGAATTGAGAAGGATCCAATGTTCTTAGACTTGATTAAGATGGACGTGGGAATCATAATGAAGGTAACATCATCAATCCTTTCACAAATGATTGTTCAACCATCTCTTTTGGAAAGGTTAAAGGATGCTTGAAAGGATGATGTGGGAATTCAGGAAAAAGTGGAAGCTATCAAAAAAGGTAAATCCTCAGAATTTAAGGTTAATGAAGATGGAATTGTGCAGTTTGGGAATAGACTATGTGTTCCATCAAGTTCGGAGCTGAAGAAGGAACTTTTGGATGATGCACATGGTTCAAATTTCTCTATTCACCCCAGGAGCACAAAGATGTATCGAGATATTCGAGAAAACTTTTGGTGGGATAATATGAAGAAGGAGATCCCTGGATATACATCAAAGTGCCAGGTGTGTCAGCAAGTCAAGGAAGAGAGGAAGAAGTCTAAGGGGATGATGTAACCATTGCCCATAGTAGAATGGAAATGGGAGAACATCACCATGGACTTTGTCACCAGACTTCCAAGGACATCCAAAGGCAACAATGCAATCTGGGTTGTTCTGGATTGTCTTACAAAGACTACACACTTCATTTTATTCGGGAGGATTTCTCTTTGGATCAACTGGAATGGTTATATATCAGGGAAGTGGTAAGGTTTCATGGAGTACCACTATCTATTGTGTCTGACCGAGATCCAAGATTCACTTATATGTTTTGGAAGAGTCTTCAACATGCTCTGAATACTGAACTAAACTTCAGTACGGACAATCATCCTCAAATTGATGGCCAATCCGAGAGGACTATCCAAACACTTGAGGATATGTTGAGAGCATGCTCAATGGACTTTAAAGGAAATGGGATCAACATCTTTCTCTGTTTGAGTTCTCTTATAATAACAGTTTCCACTCGAGCATCCAAATGGCACCATATAAAGCCCTGTATGGGAAAACGTGTAGAACACTAGTATGTTGGGATGAGGTCGGTGAACGTAAGCTGCTTGGACCAAAAATGGTCACATAAATGGTGGAGAAGGTGAAAACCATTCAGCAGCATATCAAGGAAGCCCAGAGTTGACAGAAGAGTTATGCAGATAATCGTCGATGAGACCTTGAGTTTAAAGTTGGAGACATGGTGTTTCTATGCATATCTCCGTGGAAGAAGGTCATGAGGATTGGAAGGAAAGTGAAGTTAAGTCCAAGGTACATCATCCCCTTTGAGATTCTTGATCATGTCGGGGCTGTGGCCTATCGACTAGCACTTCCACCTGCCATGGCCAAAGTACATGATGTCTTTCATGTATCCCTCTTAAGGAAGTACATACCAGACCCTTCACATGTACTCTCTTCTGAGGTGGTACAATTGGAAGATGATCTTTCTTATGAGAAGCAACCAGTGAAGATCTTATATTGTAGAGAAAATGTTCTACGAAATAAGACAATGCCCCTCGTCAAGGTGTTGTGGAGAAACCAAATGTTTGAAGAAGCGACTCGGGAATCAGAGGATATGTTGAAGCTTTGTTACCCACATTTTTTTTATTGTGGGAAAAGGAAAATTTCGAGGGAGAAATATCTTAAGGGGGGAATATTGTAACGACCCAAATTTTCATTAATGGAAATCCCTCTTGATCTATTTAAATGTCTCTTTATGTTTATATAAAATTTCATCTTCTTTGGTTTTATGTTACGAATTTTGATCGTTGCTAATATAGCCGTTGAATAGTGATCACATGATTAGTATAAATATAGGACTTTAACAAATCCAATTTACTCAGATAAAGGAAGCGAGGGCCTCATCGAGTAGAATTTCCCCATACGAAGCCCATTTGTCAGAGCTCGGAAAAGAGGTGGAGTCTTTGGGCTACTCCCTTGACCAAGCCCAAGCTGAGCTTCATCATGTCAAGCTCGAACGTGACCGTCTATGGGAAAAGTGGAAGTTTATTGAAATTACCACTCGAGCGATGTTATCTGAGCCACCCCAAGAGTCTTTTAACATCACACACCTTACCATTAGGTCTTATACGGCTGTTTTAAGGGGTTATGTAACAAATAAGTAGTACTATGTTTATGTACATTATTTTTTATATAATAATGATTATAATTTCTAGTTATTTTTGACACATTGTAAACATTTTTTATAGTACAAATGGTGTTTTTAGTTAATATTTAATTGAGAAATATATTTTATTAAATTAAGGTATTTTTTAATTAAATAATATTTTAATAAAATAATATTTTTATTATTAAATTATTTTTTATTAAATATAAATGATCTTATAATTTTATGAATGCAATTAAAATTTTTATTAAGGTTTGAAAGACATTTATGTCAAAACCCGGGAATTTTAGATAAATGTCAGTTTTTATTTTAAAAGTCAAAATTAACATATTTATTAAATTATTTAGATAAAATAAATGTTATTTCTGGAATCAGGATGTCGAAATTATCCAACGGTGAGTTTTTAATAGTTTTCTGAGACAGTCAAATTTTTGGGTAAAAATTAAATACCATTTAAATATATAATGTTTTTATGACATCATCATGACCCAATAGTGATGTAATAAAATACTATAATCTTTATGTTCGGCCAATATATATTTTAACATTAAAAAAATGTGATTTTGGGTTTGTTTGACTTACTTTTCAGAGCATTAATGGACCCCTCAAGACATATTCAACACTTTGCCTTTTTAAATTAATTTCCATTGGAGTGTGACTCACCTCCACATAAGAAACCTATTTATTTTAAGAAATTCGGACTTTGGCCTTATAAAATATTTTTTTCCTCTTCACTTTTCCAAAAAACATGGGCAGAAACCATGGGATGGTTTGTGGTTTTGATTAATTTAATATAAGGGGTCCCAAACCTAAATAATAATGAATTCCCTCACCTTTCCTATATAAACCCACCCAAGCTCCCACATAATCCTCACTAAAAGCCCTCAGAATTTGTCAAACCTCTGCCCTACTCTCTCTAGAATCCTCCCATGGTGCCCCAAGCTCCCAAGAAGCCTCTCACAAGCCTCTCTCTAGCATTTGGAAGCACACTTCCAAGTAAGGGTTTTTCTTCCTTTCTCATTTTTGGTCCAATTTTCATTAAGTTGGTTTGCCTTTTAATTTCAATTATGAATGTTGGGGCATGGTTTCAAACCTCCCCCATACTTCCCTCTTATTGTTTGAATGATGGGTGACCCCTTTCTCTCTCATTAAATTCCTCCCATGTACACCCATTACTATGCCGAAATTCCGAAAGGAACTTCTCTCTCCTCTTTTACATTCAAGCAATACTTTTGTACCATGAATCTAAATTCCATTACAATTGTTGGGACATGTATCTATATGACCTCCTTACTGTCCATTAAATGTAAATATGATGAGGAACCCTTTTCTCTCTCATCAACCTTTTTTTATGAATTCTTATGTCATGTCGTTATGCTGCCGAAATCGCACTGATTTTCTAAGCCAATGCCATTGTGTAGTGAATACCATGGCCATTTATCCATCAAGGGTATTCACCTTTATGAAAATTTACTTATTGATTATAATGTTTCATGTATGAATTTCACATTGCTTTATTGTGGAATAAATGATTATGTTTAATGAATCCATGTTTTATGATCCATATGGCACACTTGTGCATGAAATGAAATTTTTAAGAAGGGTGAACCCTTATAGCGCTCCAATGCATTTCGTAAAGTATAGTATCACGATACATCATGTGTAATGATTGTTGACTCATGATAATTCAAGTGCAACGAGGGTTTACTCGTGCTTTATGTGCAATGAGTATTTACTCATTCTCTATGTGCAATGAGCCTTGGCTCATGATAATTCCATGTTAAGTGTTGTTGCCACATTTCCATGTTATGATTATCATGATTTATCATGCCTTTATGTTCATGTTTCTTTTATGCTTTATTGATATGCCTATTTTCTAACATGTATTGTACTCCTCATTTTATTCCATGTGTACTCCCTTACTGGGCTTTATAGCTCACCCGTTTTTTATGCAGGTCCTCAGGTTATCCCATGCAATGCTAAGTATGAGGGAATGTAGTGGTCATGTAAAGGAAGTTTTCAATAAAGATGTTGTATTTCATGTTTCAAGTTTTTATGTAATGATCCTAATCCCCAAAGACACTAAACTGCTCGATATTCTTGTTGTATCAAGTGATGTTTTATGTAATAAATCATGTTTAATTTTGTAATAAAAGAAGGGCTGTCATACTAAGAAACTATAAACTATTATTAAAATTAATGTATTCCATTTGAATCATAATCTATCAATGAAATATTTTAATTTTTTTAGTTTTATTTTATAAAATTCAAATGAAACATAAAAAATACATCATAATTTCTCAACGGTTAATTTTTATAGTAATATTAATTTTCAAAACCATAAAATCCCCTTTATGTTATTAAATATTTCTTAATTTTTCATTAATTAAATAATTATGATGATTCGTTATCTTGTGTTTCTCTTAAAAATTCATCTAGAAATCAATATTTTAGTTTCAATTATCTTTAAAATTAAATTTTTCCATAATAACCTATTCCAGTCTTGTAGTTTTATCTATATGTTTATATTTACCCTAATTATCCTATTTTATCACACTTTCAACACATTTGTTTTTTTATTTTGCGTATCTTGATCTACAAATAAATGATTTAGCGGAATTTGAAGTTAAAGAATACTCTATTTTTTTATCTTCATCATTAACATGAACTACCATTGATTATTCTATATTTGATTAAAATTATATCATTTATACTTCATAATAATATTCTATAGATATTTTTCATTTAATAATTTTCTTAATATTTAAACCATTTTGGACACTAATCATCCCAATGACTAATTTTAACTTATTAAAGACCTGAAAAATGTATTTTACTTTCAAACAATCATTTTCCTCTTTTTATTCTATATGAAATTAATGTAATTACCTCATCACTCATATTTTTATTTTTTCACATTAACAATTTCAAATAGCATCAAAATTCAATCCTTTTTTAATTTGATGAAATAGCCTTACGACTAAACACTCATGCTAAGTTCCACTAAAGAACAATTAAATTCATCCATAGAAAATTAACATAGATCCATTTATTCAATTATTGAATCAATATCATTATAAAAAAGATTAATCTACTCTAGAACATTCTTTATATTTTAAAAACCCTCAATATTTTATCCACATACTATAAAAGATAAAAAACATAAATTCTCCTATTAGAAAATCCATCCATAAATGTAATTGTAATTGTTTTCATTTTTAAAAACATTTATTATAAAAAAATGATGTTTTACACCATTCACCTTACAATCACCATCATAAATTCTAGAAGTATTCTCCTTCATAGAATTAGATGATTTTAAAACCTTATGTTATATATATATATATATTATTTAAAAGGCCATTGGACAATGAATTTTGGGGATTTGAATCAATATTTAGCATATACCAATCTAATTCAGTCAAATACTTTTTCTACAGTATCACTGAATTAAATATCATTGATAGAAATAACATTAAAATTATATCAAATAGATCTCAGTTGTGATTTCATAATTTTTTTACAAATAAGATAATAATACCAATTAATAACTAAAATACCTTTAGAATTTATATTATTGTATATATTCGTAAATTCAACATGTTATAACTTTTCTATGATTTTTCCTTTCCCTAAAACAAATTATTGGTTCCAATATCTTTTAAGGGAATAATGGGGAGTGGACTTAATCGAAGTTATAAAAAAAATTCCAGTAAAAATAATTTTTTTTCATTAATAAAAGAAATATAAATTCTATCATTTGATGCTAATAAACCAAAATTGTGACATCCAATAGAAAAAAAAGATATCAAATTGAATGTACTGTTTTTACTAGAAATATGCCACATTAATGGATAATATAGATAGTAGTTTAATAATGTATTAATTCACAAAAAACATTGATATTATTAAAATATGTTGGAGATGGAATTCCAAACCTAGAATCACTACCATTACAATTTTTTTGGGTTTTTCATTACATAAGAAATATTCACTCTCCCAGCCTCTCTTAATAAAATATTTTGAGAAAATCAAAAAATGAATAACTCATAGAATAAAAAAGACCCAATAATAATTTTAAAAAATAACACTAACTAAGAAAGTTTATCTTTCTCTTTAGCTAAAAACCACTTTGATATTTATGTTTATTTATATTCACCCTTCAAAAAATTATGTGTTTAGGGAATATTGAATCATATTTAAATTATAATTCTATTTCAAATGGGTCAATAATGAGGAATTTTTTATTATAATAAATATAATATACGTTCAGTTGAATATTTTTAATGGAATAAAATAAAAAAATCATATAATTGAATAAAATTATATATTTTAACACATATAAGAATCATATAAATTCATTTCCGAAATATGAAAATAAATCAGTCTATTTAAATATCTATAAATTATTTTAAAATTTTCTAATTTATTTACATTATTTCATTCATTGATTTTTTTAAATTTGAACATAGATAATTCTGGATGATTCATGGGATTTAACATTAGTCCTTACTTATATATATAATAAAATCATTATTTTTTTCTGATAAGATCATTAAAAATTTCATATTTGAGATATCAAAATCCAATTATCACATATTCAACTAATTAAATAAACAATTAAATATTATGTGGAACCATATATGCAATTTGTTGAAAAAAATATATTATTCTTGCACAACAACTTGATATTTCAACTCAATCCTACATCACCAATATGAATTTCAATTCTCATATAAACAAACAAATAATTTTTTTTGTAAACACTTACATAATAAAAACATAATTGTACAAACCTAGTTGAAAATAAAATTATCATTTATATATATACTAAAAAAATTCACATCCTATTTACAAATCAAATTGATAATTTTTAAATATTCTCTAAAAATGCTCAATCACTAGAAGAAAACCTTTGAAAAAATCATGAAATGAAAAAATGTTGAAATCAAATAATCCATGTTAAAATTAATATAAAATACTAGAAAGAAAATTTTTTAAACTAATTACAATAAAATATATATCCCAAACGATTCACAAAAACTGGGAAAGGGAATATGGGTTATAAAAAAAATATTTTCAAAAATTAAAATAATTTTTATATTTTCATGTTAAAATATTTTAAATAAATTTCAATTATTTAGTGACACTAGAACTTTGGGTTCCTAGGTGTGAGTCACTATGTAACTTATTAGGGTTTTTATGAAGAAATATTATGAAATTATGTAAGTGTGTTTAATGATTATTATTATTGGTTTCAATGAAATATGTAATAATTATGGGGGTTTATATTATGACGTATAATAGAAATCCATTAAAAGTTTAAGGATAAGCTATGAGTGTTATAAGTATGAATATAATAATGATTAAAGGATTAAATCATTTAAGAAAATATCTTTCCTTGAATTATATTATATATATTATTATTCTATTACAAAGATATTATAGTGCTAGTAAACTGATAGATTGAATAGTAAATATGTGCTTACCTTACATGAACACTAATCCAAGATCCGGATATACGGTTTTATCTGGTTTGAATCCTGATCCTTTTTCTCTAGAGGATCGAAACTACTAATAATTGATAAAATAAAAATATTTAGAATATATTTTTCCATAAAAAAAATATACATTTACATGTAATTTTTTTTATATAAAACCCAATAAAACATAAATATCATTAATAAATACATAATGAGACAATATTAATATCAAAACACATGTATATAAAAATTGAAAATTATAACATTATATACAAGTAAATATTACACATATCATCCCTTTATATCCTGACTCATTTGTAGGATATTGGGTTAACAAACATTACAATAATTGTGACGTCCCGAACTTGGTTAACTGATAAGTAACCAAATCTGGTTGGCCACATGGCCCTAAGAATTCCCCCTATATACCAAAGGATTTTGACTATCATCGAGGGCCTAGGATTTTTCCATGGGGAGAAAATTCCCTCAGGACAAAGTGGATCACAAATTTAAAAGATATATAAAAATAGCAGAAGAAAAAAAGATAACATGCATTTCATAAGTAAATCATCCAGACATTGTAGACTTATAAATAAACAGTAAATCAATGTCATATAGATATAGGTATGATTTCGTGATACTATACAAAAAATGGAAAACTGATAAAATTAACACATTTTATTTAAAAATAAATGGAAATAATAAATGTATAAAATCCCAAATAATCCATAGTCCACACTCAGTCCTTTTCTCTTATACACCATCCAAACTCATGAATCCAATATTTATTTTGGACCTTTTCACTTATACTGATATTCAAACATGAAGTTTGTATGGTTACTAATTCATGGCGAAATCGGTTCATGGGTAAAACATTGTAGTCCACAACCAATGATGACTATCAAAAACATATTATGTGAGTATATATATATCAATGTATAGGTAAAATAATAATTAGTAGAATAAAATTCTAATATAATAACTATGTACAGCTCATGTTCATCATGGGTTGCACAACTAAATATACCTATATCATCCTAAGCTAGATATCTATGAATATATAACCTGTAATATGTCACAACCCACGAGTATGATAAGTGTAAATATTTAATAATAATAATTATGGGGGAACCAAGTTGAATTCAAGGCATAATTGGCCTTACTTCCTCAAGCGATCTCATTGTAATAACCATGTATCCTAGACAGTGAGTATAATTGTAATAAAAGGGGTACACCCTTGTCATTAAACTATTATAAAATCTCTAACTGATTACATGTATCATTTCAAATGCAAATCTTGGGGTAAGTATGATTAGATCCCAATGTGAAGATCTAAGGCATCAGGTGTTTGAAGGCATCAAACTGAATCCCAGGAGATAATAAAAGGCATGCCAAATTCTATAGATAAATTGAATAAATCATTAGTATGATGATGATTAATTCATACATTAATACGAGTAAGACCAAATTCCATGGTGGGTATCTCCTATAGAAATTGCCTCATTGAATCAAGGTGGACTCCTATGAGAGATCAATTCATTCTCTCATGAATCCTAGGTTAGATCAAGTATGATCAATCATTTAAGAGGAAAGTCTTCAATAATCATTCAGAAAACATTTGTAAATAATCATAGGACATGTTATAATCCTTTCTTCTTTAACATTCCATTTTAATCAAACATTCCATTTTCATTATAACTTAAAAGTTTTATAATGTAATTCTTAATTTTTAATCATTTTTTACGTAATCAATAAGGGTATAAGTGAAAGTTACTTTCCACAATAAAGAGTATTAATTTATTATAACTAACTCAAATTATCTTTTGAAATTAACGCCTACACATGTAATAGGTTTCAAAGGATTAATATAAATAAAGACTCGCCTAAAAGGGTGATCCTTGGTAGTTTTCTAACATTAAATATGGTAAATGTTATCAAAAAGGTTCTATTTCATAGAAACCACAATAAATTTAATAATTTAATTATTTAAAAAGATAAACTCTGATATTAAGGTGTGTTGAACAATGAAGATATTTATAAAAGGGTGAATTTGATAGAAATGGTATATACCACCTAACTTATGGCAGTATAGGAACACATATATAGTGTGGACATTATATTTAAAGTACAAAAAAATAAATATATGAAATAGAAAAAATACTTGAAAATAGAGAATATTAGATGATTTAGAATGGTAACTATTGATGGAAAGATAATTAGAGAAACGAAGGAAAAAAATTGAATCTCTTACTAGTATTCTCCCAATGTGACAAATAATGATACAATCAGAGTCCATTTTTGGGATATGATTCTAATACTAAGTAATGGAGAGAGAATATATCCACACGCATGGGTTTCTACATGAGACCAGATAATTAGATGAGGGGATTTAATTTGAAAAAGGAATAAGGGAAAATGCTAAAATCACTCTTCATTAATGGGTTTCACGGTTTGTACTTATAGTTTTCCAAACTATGTGCCAACCGTGAAACATCGCTATTCAATGGAACCAACCCTCACATGGTTATGAACATGATTAGAAAAATCAGTTGCAGAAAATGAATTTTTGATCTTTATTGGTTCTATAGTTTCACATATGGGTGTGCGTCCTTCCTTGAACTGTTTAGTGAACCATAAACCTCTTCTTACTAAGACGCATGATTGAGCTGCCTGATTACTACTAATCATGCACCAAACACGTGCCTTGGAATATTTCTCCAACAACAATAGCTCTATGTTCCAAAAAAGACCCAAATGCTCCAAACCCTATATTAAGAACACAAATAATATTAACAACATAAGATTCAAATTTAGTCTTAAAGCAACTATAAACATGAAATCACTTATACATATGAATGATACTATAAACATGAATGATTTGAATATGAGTTCCTATTGAAATTGGTGTCAGTTGGTTGCAAAAAAAATATGGAATGACATTTAAGGGATAAAAGTTATGTTCTGTGAATAAAATAACCAATTTGATGGAAAAGCCTATACATTGCAGGGATGTTCATTAATGATTGTTATTTTTCTATCCTAGTATGTAATTCAGTAATGAGGATGGATTATTTTATTTAACCATTTCTATGGTGTATTTTATGTTTAGGTGAGTTAGAAACGAGGTTATACATGTCATTAGAACATGGTAGAAATGTGTCAATGTGAATATACAAAGGAGGAGGAACTGAATAATATGAATTGGTGGTGATAATATGAATCATATGATGGGGGGAAACATAATCCTATCAGGTGTTGGACAATGACACCATCAGTTTTTTATATAATTGGTCTCAATAAAGCAAGATATTGGTGTTACAATTATGAAAAAAGGCATTGGATCTAGTTTTCCAGTCAAAGAACCTTAAATTAATCGTTATTCCTAGGACTTGGTTTAATAACTTGGGAGTATAATGAAGTTTTTAATCCTTAAATTATTGATTGAAATATATCAGGATATTTATTTGGGTTGTCCACTGAGATTTCTTGGGTATGATAAGAATAATAGTGGGGATATTTTTAAACCATGTGTTAATATGAGTGTTCAATGTTGGAATTTTCCATTACAGGAGGGGTTACTTTTTTTATAGTTGTTTGAGTTATAATTATGAGGGTTTAAACCAATATGAAATGAACTGTAGACATTATTATGGGGCTCAAAAAGTAGCTCAAGAGCGATTGGGAGCATCAAGGATGGGAGGAGGTGTCTACTGAAAAACTACAATATACTAATGACAGAATTATGGTATCTTTGGGGGAAAAGATACAGCATTTCCCACCTCAGATTCTTAAAGTGGGAGGTCCACATCTCCTCATCCATTAGTTCAAACCATGGTAATCCATCCCCCCTATTCCCAATCTAGACCCTTTGATGTACTGGTGGTTTTGTGGCATTTATCAAAAATTAAAGGTTAGTTTCTCCCTTTGATGTCATATTTCAATATAATGACCCCACTTGTGACATCTGTATTATCACTTATATTTATTTTAAACATTATATTTACATCGGGTAATTGAGTTTGAATTATATTATATTATGGAACTATTGTATTTCCCATACCCACTAGAACATAGTAATCAGACTTTCCATAGTAATCAGACATCCCAATCTGACACTCACTAGGGATCTAATTTTACCACTAGTTCCAACCCCCAATAGTTTAATTACTTTCCCAAATATGTTTTATTTACCCTTGTTCCCCTCATCATCAATGTACCTAATGTTATTTAAACAGTTCAAGGGTCCTTCTAATCGATGTTCTTACCAATTCTGAGTTATCAGATAAATCAAAACACCATATCTTCTCTTTATTATATTTGTTTGGCTTCCGGCTCCCATCGATCATGAAATTTAAAAAGGCCATCAATATATTTACCGTAACACCCCAAGCTTCCATGGTACGCTTCTCTTTGAATAATACAGTAGCATGTGTTGTACGCAACTTCGAGGTTCTAACACACACCACAACCAATCAAAGTAGCCATTAGGAATAGTAATACCAACTTTTTGAAGTTTTATAAATTTTATTATTCAAATTGGACTTCATTTTTGGATTCAGAATATTAAAATTAGCTTAGGGTGAATATTTGGAATTTTTCTGAGAACTTCCAATTTTTGATGAATAGTGAAGAATGCTAAACTTTAATTAAAAACAACTTTTTAAATCCAAATAATTTTTAGTGATAAATTATACTATTTAGTGGTTTTAAAGTATAGTTAGAATATATTTTTACCATTTAAGACAATGTTGTTAATTCGACGTAACATCACATTTAATCTAGACATAAACAAGTGTCAATCATTTGATAGTTATTATTTGTTAAAAAACAGGTTTTATGTTTTGACAATGAGAATTAATTTTAAATTAATTTCTTCCACTTCTATGTTTTGAATTTACAAAAATGTATTCCATATTTATTATTAAGAGGTCCAAAATTTTTAATTAACTTTTATATTTATAAATATTGAATAATTACTTTGGAAAATATTTTATTTACCGTGGTTAAAAGGTAAATCCAGTAAATAAGGGTAAACAATAATATTATAATAATATTAAATTACCCTAAAACGTGTCCTAACCCTATTGTATGATACATGTCTGACCATGGGCATCTTGGGGTCGATTTTGGGACACCATGGAGCTACTTGTAAGTGATAATGACACTTTATATTAATTAAGTATAAGTAAATACAAAAATGACATAAGCATATATCATCTAGTAAAACAATTTTTACATAGAGTTATACATGTTATCTCTTCGATTATAAATATTAATTATAAATCTAAAATAATTTCCTACGTAATAGTATTCTATTCATTATTTTTAGACATTTAATAATTAAATTAATTTATGACACAATGATGATGCAATATTTTCCTTATTAATGAAAGAATCAAATAAATGGTTTTATAAATATTAAAATAAATATTTTTTGAATTTTTTGATGACGTAAACGAATTTTATAGGTTAATATGACATTTTAGTATTGAATAAATTAATTTATTTCTAATTAATAAAGTTTTTAGGACTTTAAAAAAATCAATTATTAAATAGTGTCAAAATTGACAGAAAGAATTTTTTAAAATAAATATTATATTATTAATTTATATAATATTTGTAAAAATCAAAGGTTCAGCCAATAGACTTATATAATGGCTGATATATCATTAATTAACCACTTGGGGTTCTCTTGGATGTATATAGTAAGTTTATTAACCATATAACATAAAAATACAAAGAGACATGGAAAATGTCAAACTATTTAAATAAGAGTTAAATCTAAAAGATAATGTTAATATATTGACCCAAACCTATCTAAAATCTATTTTTTGAGTGGTATTAGACCTATACCCACCTTATAATTTAAATAATACACTTTTGAGACATTATAAACCAAATAATATTTTATTATAAAATAATACTTCTAGATTTTTTTAAGGTGCCCCTCACCCATCTTATAAAAGGGAACTCCCCCTTATCTCTAATTCACACCTTCAAAGCCATTTGGATCAACCAAAATCTACCCCAAAACCCTCTAAAATGTCCTCCCTTAATCCTATAGGCCTTACTTTAGTCCGAAAGCCATCTTAAGGAGCCCTTTTGATCAAATCAAATGGAAGTAACCGAAGAAGAGGTAAATATCTCACCACTTCTTTCAAATTCCTTTCTTCTTCCACTTCCTTTCTATTGGTTGTTTACATTATAAAATAATATCTCCATTAACTTTTATATACTTTGATATTATTATAAATATGGTACAACTAAATTCATTATTCCATTCATCCTTTGAATGACATTTCACCATATGTGTGTACGTACGACTTACCGTCTCCATGTCATGGTGTAATTGTTATTCAATACATTATTATTTGGATGTGTATAATAATGATGTGTAATTGATGTAAATAATTAATATAACATGATAATGATTCTGTATATATGATATACCATTCATGGTTTATGGATGAAGTATTGACATTTTCTATGCTAGTTTTAATATATCTGTTTATGTTATGTTTAAACCTTTTCATATGAGGACTACATTGAACTTAGTAATTGATGGGTGGAGCTTGCTATAGCTCCTTGATGCATCGATAGGTCTCATGAGACAAACTAGTATCTTGGAACAAGGATTTGAAAAAATATTATATGTAGTCTTAACACAAGGCCTTGACTATGTGGTTATGATAGTATGGAATTATGCATTCCATCATTTTGAATGTGGTTATTGATACTGCATGTGATTATTCAATTAGTAGAATATCCATGTGAATAAATAGATGACATTATTTCATTTTATTCATTCCATATTATGCTGACATTCATGTTTAAAAGGATTTTGTTTTAGTTATACATTTCCTTAAAAGTTTATGATTATTTATTAATGTTTCCTCTATGTTGTTATACTTACTGAGCATCTGAGCTCACCCCTTTCTATGTTTTATTTTTCCCAGGATATGAAGATGTATTTTATGACTGAGCTCCATGGATAGTATGAGGGGATATGAGTGTGGACTATAAGGACTATATTGTTTTTGTTTTCCATTTTATCATGTAATGTAATACTTATGAATGTATCTACTGTTTCTAGGGATACTAAACTAATATGTCTTTCGAGACTTGATCTTTTGTGATCATGCCAATGTTATGTAACAATGCACCAACTCTGGGTAACTAGGGTTGGGGAATTACATTTACAGGGAATCAGATTTCACAAAATAGTGGCACTAATTGACTCATGGATAATTCTAATAAATTTCATGAATTTTGAAAATATGATTTCTTCTATATCATATACCCATCATTTTTTCAATTCTATATATTTATACTATCACAGATAGTCCTTGGACTATATTTTGATGCGTGATTATCCCAGAAAACTGTATAGGAATGTCTTCTTATCCCAAACATCCCTTATAAAAACGTATGCATTCATAGGGTTATTAGAAATGTGATTTGGAATTATCTAGGTTTAGGCAATAGAACTCAATATTCCTATCCTCATATCACCATCTGTATTTACATGGAGGTTCACATATTGAAACCCCTATTGAATTATACCTCATACGAAATTTAAGGCTAGTACATGTATCCCTGAGAGGTTCAACTCTAGTATTCTTCATAATTTTTCCAACTCAATAGCTCATAATGAAATTTAGCTAAAATCCGTTATTGGAATATTATGTCCATCCATCTAGAATCAATGATGAAAAATGAAATGACTTTATGGTATACTAGATTGTGTTATCTAACTTGAATGTAGAATTAGCTACTCTATCCCATTCTAGTATAGATTGAATCAAGATTAAATTTTCTTCCAGAACCCCATCCCCTAATATTCCATCTCTAGTTTTTAGAGAGTGAATTCCATAGAGATTGTGTGTTGCCCAATGTGGAAGAACTTATTTACCTCTATCCCATTGAGAAAGAAACTATGCAAATCCTTTTTGAAGAGTTCAATTATGATGTATTTGTGATACATCTATCTCTTAAAGTTTAAAATTTTATGTCTTGCATGATAAGGGTACTAAATAGAAGTCATATAAGGTATGTATTCAACTAAATAATGTTTTCATGTAGTTAGAAGCATCAGAAATGGTTAATAGTGATATAAATTATTAGTAGGATGTAATTCTTGAGTGGAAAAATAATATTGGAATAGGAATTTATGAAATTTTTATTTGTTCAGTGGTTTTATCCAAAGGGATAGAATATCATTATAAGGAAAATCCTTCCTAGGAAACTAAAAGGACATATGTTTTTCCCTATATTCCTCTGATTCTAAGGTCGATTGTTCATTTTTGTACTCTATCCATCCATGAAAAAACAATTGAAGAAAATGAGATTCTTACATAGGGTTATACCCGATCAATAAGGGAAAAAATACAATAATTGAAATGACTATTCAAATTTACCATGGCCAATGACTACTATATCAGAAGCTGAGGATACTTGTAACAATATCCTTTCCAAGAAACCTAGTCAAGGGGAATCAGGAATAATATGATATTTTGATCCTTATAAATATGTGGGGAATGTAATATAAAAGGACCTTGACGTAGATTTCATAGTTAGTAAGCCAAAAATTAACGTCACAAATGAGGTTCCTTAGGAAGCATATGAGGATGTTGCAGAACATATGGAGAACTACCTGAGAATAGAGGAAGACGAAGACTCATCATCTCTAGTGAAAAAATAAGGTCGGAAAAAGGAACTTTAGTTGTTATTAGACAAAAGAGTCATTATATATTACATTATCTTTTGGTTTGGATATATTAAATCATTTAAAGGATGAAACGTCTTAAAAAGAATTTTAAATCCAATTGATTTTTGATTTCCCCTTCCTATTATCAGAAAAAAAATGAAATATTTGTCTAATAAGTTTTCTATTTTCTCTTAGAGGGAAGATTATGAGGTTAGGAAATGTATTTTTGTATTTTCACTAAAAGAGAAGGGAATGATTAAATTTATGGGGATCCTTAGTGCCAGGATAAGTCCAACATCCTTTTTTTGTCCCTATTACGGTATTACCCCATTATAGAAGTTAAAATTTCTTATCTTTTCCTATGAGGTTGTGTCTAAATCATGAAAAATATTTTCATAATCATAGAATGTTGTCTTCAACTCTTTTAAATCTAAGATAGTAAATACATTTCCTAGAAATTTTATTTTGTTCAAATATTATTTTTGGGGATAGAAAATAATTTTTTTCCTAGTTTCCTACTTTTTTAGATCATAATGAATGTATATCCTTCAACCCTTTTATTCTTTGTATTTTCAACAGTTCATACTAAACAACTAAATGTTTTTGATCTTCACTAACAAAAAATTTATTTTAGCAGCTACATTATAGATCTATTTTTTTGTATAAATATTAAATATTTAATGGTTGATAATTGATCTATTTTATAGTGTAGTATGTTGAATGATAATGTGTGAAAGGTTATGTATAGATGTAATGTAACAAATAATTTTAGTAGATACCTCAACACATGTAGCTATCCCTTAGCATATTAAATATGAACTTAGTGAGTCTTCTTGCATGAAATTTTGGATGTCCCAATTTTTTTTGTATTTTTTAGGGTAGGGTTTGGAGATAGAAACATTTGAATATTTTTAGGATAGATATAATCAATTTTATTATACATGTACAATATATAAATTCAATATAATGAACCGTGAAAAGATTATTATGGGAAAAAGTATTCATGGGAAAACAATAGTTGATGGCTCATGAATGGGAAGACATAGAATATGAATCATTAGATATAAAAAGGAGAACAAGTATTAACAAGATTTTTGTCATGATTCTATTATCCTAGGATTGGGTCTTTTGTTTTATTTGTTAGCTAGTATACATGAACCGTACTAATTGAGGTGTATAATTGTGAAGATATTCTCCATACCTCTCTAATCATTCCATTTTTCCTGGGACCTCCAATGGTTTATAAATAGTAACGAACTAGTTATAATCTAATATAGTAATGAATATGATAAAGTAAGGTGGATGGGCTATGCTCAAAATCTAGCATAAGTGTCTCAGTAATAAAGAATCATCACTTGGGAACAATTTGACACAAAAAAATTATTAAGAAAGAAATTGAAAATAAATAAAATTTCACCAAGACCCAAAAATTTGTCGTACATCTAGGGCAAAGAGAAAGAATATATAGAAGAAACACTATATAAAGGTAGACTAAATTAATTACAATAATGAATCCCTCCACTACACCTATCTCCCTCCCATATAAAAAAACCATGTAACCACCTCCAATATTATTCTTTCCCCCTTCACTGATTATAACTACCCTCCAGTCGTGGAAAGTTATATAAGGCCAAAGTGGATGATGCAATAATGAAAATAAAATACAATAAGGAACTAAACATACTTGTATCCTAGGACTATAGAAGTCTTCACCAAATATATAATAACTATAATGCCCCATTGGTCAAATCATATTCCTATAAGCAAGGGAAAAATAGATCCAAGTTTCAAAATGATATTATCAAATAGTACACTACTATCAATAATTAATAAAATTTCCTATTAATTTAATATAATCAATTTGGCACATGTTACAACATAGTTTTATTTTGTTCAATACATGTTTTTAGATTTTTTTAGATTTTTTTATTATATTATCATGGAAAATTTCATTCATTGGTATTCTAATCAATTCAATTTGATTACATTTGGTTCATATTAGTTTGGTTTAGTTCAGTTTAGTCCATTCCTACGGTGGTCATATAGGTTTGAATTCATTATATTTGGTCTAATTTGATTCGTCATTTTTAATCTCATATTAGTTCATGTTAGATTAGTTTAATTTTGTCCAATTTAGTTTCAATCAAATTTTTTCTATTCAATTACATTTTGATGATTTTGATCATTCTAGATATCTTTTAATCATATTTATATTTATACCAGTATTGATTAGTTAGTTTGTGAATGTTTTTTCAAAAAACAAAACCAGTCTATTATTTTTTGGTTTTATTCACTTACTTTTGGTGTTGTATGGTGCCACATAATTTAGTTCAACTCATTTTGGGTTTACTTTTCATAATATTTTTAGGTTTGGTCTGTTGTGGTTCATCTTGGTTTGTTATGTTAGATGAAATACTAACTGAGGGAGGTTAGGAGAGGTCTAACTAAATGAAACATATTATGTATGATTCACGTTGGCACAACAAGATATTATTTGTTTTAGATCAGGATAGTTTTAATTTATTTTGATGGTATTGGATAATTTTTATATATTTTAGATTCATTAAGGAATATTCAGATTTATTCATTATTGGTTAATACAATTAATATTATATTGCTTTTATCAACATATATTATTTTCTATTCCACCCAATTCAGTTTGAATGAGTTCATGTTGGTTTCATTTTTTTATTTGAATCAAGTTAGGTTGATACAATTTGATTCTATTTCATTCAATTCAGAAAACACATCATTTCATATCAAACAATTGTTCTTGGAAATCTATATTATTATTTAGTACAAAAAACATATTTTGAAATAAAATAAATCAATGATTCTGTAAACTAAACATACAACGCATAAGGGAGCCTACATCAATCTCATGTTGCTCTACTTATGAATATGTAAACTCAAATATTTCATTTACCACTTAGATGCATATGTACTTTCTCATATATACAAGGACACATATTCTCTATAAATATATTTTAATGGAAAAATATGTATAAGGGGGTCCTTACATATATGTTTATACATACATATACACATTTATTTTACACAAATATACATTTTTTAATAAATATACAAAATAACACCAAGCCCTAATAAATATATTCATACTTCCATGAGTGAATAAATGTGTGTGTGTGTGTGTATTTCGGGGAACTTATATACATAAATTCCTACCGATGCATACATGTTCAAGTAGCATTTGAAAATGAAAACCCCAAACCACCACATGGAGGTCAAAAATACTCTTGAAAAACACAGAAAACTCAAAACCCCCAAACCCCTAAAATTTTAAAAAGTATTGAAAATGAAACCAAAAAAGACACACACAAAATCCATGATGTATTTTCATTTTTTCCAAAAAAAAAACAATTTTTGGGATAGGGCCAAAAATTTTAATAGAAAATTATGAGTCTGTCTAAAAATTAAAAGGAATAATGTTTCTTTACAATTAATATACAATACAAAAAATATTGATTTGGGTAAATAAAATGGATTGGTTTAGGCCGAGAGGACAATTGGACCTACTTAATGGATATAGAATCGAATAATTATATATTTTTGAGTATATACTTCCAATTATAGTGATAAAAAATGAAATTAATAGTGGAGGCGAAACCCAAAATATCACATAAGTTGTTTCTGATCACTATTGAGTAGAAACTACAACATGATCATCACAAAACGTCATCTCCTGAATAATTTCATCCTTAAGACTATGTTAAATATGTTGAATCAGTTATTGAGAATCTATATTGTGTCACACATACATTGGAAATACATGAAACATAAATAAATAGGGGTAATAAATAAAAATAACCCAATTGAGATTAACATAATTAACATCAATTCAAAATTAAAAAATGAATCATAAAAAAATTATTCAACAAATGTATAATCAAACATACACTTGGTAGAGTTGAAAAATATAATTGAACAAACAAATATAATATCAAAAATCAATATACCCATATATCTATTGTCTAATAACATGTTTCTCACTATACCCACACTCATACATCGATAGAAAAACATGAGATGATTATACCAAAGGATTACTCTTCAAAATATACACATAATATGATCTACAAAAATGTGAAAATAGATATGTATGATGCAATATAATTGGTCCAGTATGACATCCCCAAAGAATCTATGTAATTTTATTGATGTTGAAATTCAAGAATGCTAA
Source organism: Viscum album (assembly GCA_963277665.1). NCBI lineage: Eukaryota > Viridiplantae > Streptophyta > Magnoliopsida > Santalales > Viscaceae > Viscum > Viscum album. The sequence goes on along the minus strand of OY728137.1, from coordinate 902,022,725 downwards.
TTTTAAATATAATTAAAAATAGTTTTATTAAAAATTTACCCACAATAATTCTAATATCAATTCCATGTCCATTTTTAAAAGAACATTCCTTCTTTTAATTAAATGAAAAAATATTTTTGAATAAAATTCCATGGAATTATCAATTTTTAGTAAAAAAAAATTTTAGATCCAAATATAAAGACAAGAAAGGAGTGCCTTTAATTTAATATGGTTTCCACAAACAACATTAAAAAAATTAAAATGAATGTAGCCACACAAAAGTTAAATTCATACCGCTAGGATAAAACCACCCATTATGAAGTAAATAATGAATATAAATGAGATAATTCTACCACAATAATATAATTAAGTGTAAAATAAATCAACCATTAGATAATAATCCATTATTCAATCCAAAAGTGAATGAGGATGTGTCATGGGATCTAACCTAGATCTTGATTTTTTATGTTCTTGAATTTACCAAAACAATGTAGCACTAATTATTAGCCAATGTTGTGTCTACCAAATAGAACACTCTTTCATATCCCATACTGTAACACCCCAAGATTTCATAGTACATTATTTCTTCAATCTAATTCAATAACTTTCACTACACACAACACCGAGTTCAAGCGAACCACAACTTACCAAACTAGCCGTTCAAAAGTGGTTATGAATAGTATTAAGTGAATTTGGAACATTATATAATCCTTATAATTTTAGAATACATATTATGAGTTTCTTATACATTATGTAAGAACAAATTCATTTTTTTCAGATAAAAGAAGTATTTTTCAAAAAATGCAATTTTACCGCCTTTTAGCGGAGAACCTTTTTTAAATACAATATTTGAAACTTTTATATATCCAATTTGACAAAATAAACTTCTTCTTTATAATTGAGACATAAAAATATAGTTTCAATAAATTTGTGGTAATTTTCTGATAACTTTCATATTTGGGTAAATAGTGAGAAATACTATATTTTAACTGAAAATAACTTTTTCAATCAAAGTAATTTATAGAGTTAAATTAATAATTTTATTGTTTTGGAATTATAATAAAATTATATTTTTATTATTAAACCCAATTTTGGTCATTGGACATAATTTCACATTTAAACTAGACATAAAAAAGTGTCATTCTTTTAATAGTTATTATTTCTTAAAAACACGCTTTTTGTTTTGACAACAGGAATTAATTTATACTTAATTTCTGCCACTTCTGTTTTTCAAAGGTAGAAAAATGGATTCCATATTTGGAATCAAGATGTACAAATTGTGTAAATAGGTAACTTTTATTTTTAGACATTTTGAATAATTATTTCGGTAAATATTTTATTTACCATGGTTAAAGGGTAAATCCAGTAAATAAGGGTAAAGAAATAATATTATAATAATACTAAATTACCCTAACACATGTCCTAACACTATTTTATGATCCATTTCCGACCATGGGAATCCTTGGATCTAATTTGGGACCCCATGGAGCCACTTGTAAGTGAAAATGACACTTTATAATAATTAAGTTAAGATATATACAAAAAATGACATAAGCATGTATCTTTTAGTAAAACAATTTTTACATAAAGTTATATATGTTATATCTTTGACTATAAATATTAATTAGAAATATAAAAGGAATAATTACAGAATGGTATTTTTTTATAATTTTATACATTGAATAATTAATTTTATTTATGACACAATGATGATGCAATATTTTCATTATTAATGAAAGAATCAAATAAATGGTATTATAAATGTTAAATTAAATATAATTTTAATGTTTTGATGCCATCCACGAATTTTATAGGTTAATATGAGATGTTAGGATTGATCAAATGAGTTTATTGTGAACTAATGAATTCGATATGACTTTTAAAAAAATTAATTACAAAATAGTGTCAAAATTGACATAAAAGTGTTTTTAAAACAAATATTATATTATTAATTGATATTCTATTCCTAAAAATATAATGTTCAGACAAGAGACTTATATAATTATAGGTGTTTTTTTAATGAACCAATTGTGGTTCACTTGGATTTTTATTTTATGTTTATTAATAATATAATATAAAAATACAAAGATACATGGTAAATGTCAAACTAATTAACTAAGAGTAAAAACTAAAAGATAAGGTTAATATAATGACCTAAACCTCTCTAAAACCAATTGTTTGAGTTTATTTATACCCATAGACACCTTATACTCTAAATAAGTCACTTTTGAGACATTATAAACCGAATAAGAATTTATTATAAAATAATATATTAAGTTTTTTCTAAGGTGCCCTTCACCCCTCTTATAAAAGGTCACGCCACCTTCTCTCTAATTCACACCATCAAAGCCTTTTGACTTGGCCATACCCTGCCCAAATATCCTCTAAACTTCCCTCAATTAATCCTAGAGAAATACTTTGGTCAGAAAGCCAACCTAAGGATCCCTTTTGATCAAATCCAAAGGAAGAACTCGAAGAAGAGGTAATGATTTCCCCACCCTCATTCTAGTTCCTTTCTTCTTCCACATCTTCTTTATTTGTTATTTCCATTATAAAATAATAAATACATTATCTTCTATATACATTGATGTTATTATAAATATGGTACAACCATATTCAGTATTATATCCATCCTTTGAATGACATGTCACCATATGTGCGTACATACGGCTTATCGTCTCCACGTCGGGGTGTAATTGTTATTAAAAACATTATTATTTAGATGGTTATGTTAATGATGTGTAATTGATGTAAATAATAAATAAAACATGATTATAATTCTATATATATTATATACAATCCAATTATATATTATTCTGATATCAAAATAATGATATTATCGCTCATGCGTACGTACAGACTACCGTCACCACAAACGCGATGAGATTAATTCCCCATAGTATCCATTCAATAATAATAATTATTTGATGATTAAAAATAATTTTTAATGACTTGATATCATTATGGATATGAATAAGAAACACCATATCCATAAAAAACATATCTTATGTAACAAAACACAAAAATTAAAACGAGTAAGTTAACACCCAAAACGACGATAATACTAAAATATTATTAACAAATAATTATTAAAAGATCATATATTATATCATATTAATGAATATAATTCTTGTATAATTTAATAACAATTATTTCACCATTATAAAGGAGGTTAACCTACCCTCAACCAAGGAAAAGTACAAGGTAAGGGTTTATTTCACAATCTCTACATTATCCGAGGATATTTTTACGTAAGTATCTACTGGGAAATATATATTATCCATGTACATGTTTCATAAAATAGTTTTCAAAGGGATTATTTTATGTGTATTTTTACTAAAACATCATTTAAATGTTTTAATGAATTATTCTTCTAATCCATTCTCATTAGTGTCCATTTTTTCAAAATGGTTTTAAGGATTTATTTAAATGAACATGAATGATTTAAAATGTTAATTACATTAAAAAGTTTCAAAGTGGTTTGGGACACTTTGATTCAAAAAAGTATTTAAATGACTTCTTTTCTAAATTTTGTGACTTTAAAATGTTTTCATGAAAAAGGGATATTTCTCTCAAAGAGTTTTACAAATCATTTTCATCTATGTCAAAATCCATTAATGGATTTTAAACATGTTTTATGTTGATTTATTATGATACAAATATTCCATATTGTATTGAAGTTTTTGTGATATGTTTGACTATGGATGTGTTATTTTTATACCATACATGGTTTATGGGTAATTTATTGACATTTCGTATGCCAGTTTTAATACGAATTTTTATGTTATGTTTAAATGTTTTCATATGAGGAATGCATTGGACTTAGTAAGTGACAGGTGAAGCCCTCTATAGCTCCTCAATGCATTGGTAGGTCTCTTGAGAAACAATATTGTCTTGGAACAAGGCCTTTACAAAATATTATTTTTAGTCTTGGCACAAGGCCTTGACTATGTGGTTATGATAGTCAGGAATAAGTATTCCATCATTATGAAAGTGGTTATTGATATTTCATGTGATTATTAGATTAGTATAATATCCATGTGAATAATTAAATGGAATTATTTAATTTTATTTCTGCCATATTATGCTGAAGTTCAAGTTTAAAAGGCTTTTTTTAGTTATACATTGCCTTAAATGTTTATGCTTATTTATGACAGTTTCCGCTATATTGTTTTCCTTACTGAGCATCTGAGCTCACCCATTTCTATGTTTTATTTTTCCCAGGATGTGAAGAATTATTTTATGAATGACCTATAGGGATAGTATGAGGGGATATGAGTGTGGTCTATGGAGAAAATATGTTGTTGTAGTTTTTCACTTTATGATGTAATGTAAACCTTATGAATGTATCTAGTGATTTCAAGGCTACTAAACTAATCGGTCTTTCGAGACATGATCTTTTGTGATCATGAAAATGTTATGTAATAATGCATCGACTCTGGGTAACTGGGGTTGGGGCGTTACAGTTGGTATTAGAGGAGGTTTAGTACAAACCTTGGAAGCTATATTTAGATAAAATTTGATTACATCACAAAGCCCTAAGATAGACTTTGAGGATTATTATAGAAGAATTTCCTAGAATTTTGGTATTGTAGAGATTTTGTGAGTTTTCTGAGAAATACATCCCTGTCTGGATATGAGTAGGTAGAGGCGGCTCTGGCATAGATGTACCTAGGGGTAAAACCTGAAAAAACCGTTTTGAGCTAGACTCGAACGAGAACTGGTGCACGACAACAGGCCTTGCTGCACTCTTGGTTACGACACTCTTGAGGGATATGCTCAGGATAATTCTCATTTTCATTACAAACCATTATGAAGGGTTTATGAGTATATACTTCCTCAAAGAAGACATTTTTATGATTATGGATTATGTCCATAAACTGTTTAATTGAGGTTAAGTGTTCTATATGTTTTGGATTAGGTATTGCATTTCATAAACAAATCTAGCATATTCCATTGTTTAGAAATGGTTCCTAGTAGAAGGAATGAGAAATCCAGCAATACGAATGATCCAAAGAGTAAGAAGGATCATATAATTCATGGTCTTAAGCCATAATTTAGAAAGGAAAAAGACTCCCATTTATTATCATCCTATGAATAAATAGTATCATGTGTTGATAAGATAAGTAAATAATTCTCAAGGTCCTATTGCTTTGAAGGGAATCCATAGAAGAAAAGGATGGTAGAGAGAAAGACATGTAAAGGGAAGAAGGTAAAGAAGGATTTTCCCATATGTGATAACTGTGGAAAGAATAACATTGGAAAATGCTTGAAGGGAATGATAGCATGTTATAGGTGTGAAGAAAAAGGACACCATGTTCGTGATTGCGAGGGTAAGAAAAAGGTTTCAAATGTACAATTCTTAATCTGCAAGGAGTGGGGACACTACGCGAATCAATGTTAAAATCATCAGAGTATGCCTCAAATGTTGCTATTGGATAATAATAAAGTTATGATACTACCATAGATGAAGAGAAATGACTAGTGTTCTTATGTTGTTATTGAATAATGATTTCATTCGAGTGTTGTATCAATGATATACTGGTTATATGAATTATGGAGATAAATAAGGATTGTACTGCAGTAGTTTTTCATTGAGGATTTGAGATTATATGTTACTATGAAAAGTGACTCAACATCAAGTTAATATTTTTTTGAAAATAAATGGTTTAATGAAAGGTAATCCTTAATATGGTCTTGATACTGAGGTAGTATTTTTGGAATAAGATATGGTTTATTTGGATAATTTATATTGGATATTATTGACTACCTTGGAACTGATTAATGGTTTTCTTATTTCATCATTGTTGGAGTATTCAAAGTTTTTGGATATAAAGAATATATCTAGTATTCTATAAGGAATAAGGGAGCACTAAATTGATCAATACGGTTTTATGGTAATTCAGGGTGTTACCATATTTAAAAAAAAATACATGACGAAGGTATTCACATGTTATTACGTGGCCAAAAAAAGATCATCAATATATTTACCTTCCTTATAAATTTTGGACTGTGAGTTTGGATAGAAGTAATTTGGATAATTCTAAATGTTGGAATGGATTATATTTGACATTTGATACTATAGTTAAGGTTAAAAAATTTTTGAAGATTATTTTTGGATTATTATAAAATGGACAACCCAGAGGTCAGGCGACAACCCGTCACATCTGGAAAAGCCGCGAGACTTGAACCCGCAACTGAAGGGAGACAAGGGAGCATCACCTACAACTGGCCTACGTGATGTCCTAGTTTGTATAATGTAGTTATTTTATTATTCTGACAAATGAATTATAAATTCATTATTTTGGAACCCTATACGATTATGATAAATAAAATATTTGTGAAATCTTTTGGAATGAAAGATGAACTTGTGGTAGGAATTAGTTGAAGGATGAAACTATAATTATCAGGTATATATATTTTTTCTTATTCTATTCTTAAACATTAAGGAAGGAATCATAAAACCAAAAAATGTGTTACCCTAATAGCTTATGATTAACCGATAATATTTTAAATCATCATAGATTGATGGCATTGAGGCCCTCAAGTTTACACTAGTTTGTGATTGATGACCACAATCACTACCTATAAATATTTACGTTTTTCATTCAATTATGTGTATCTATTTCCACCCCATGTTCTCCTAATCGAGATCATAATTTGGTGGTGACCATTTCATTCCTCTTTCCCTCTTGTTAAGACTAAATTTTATTAACCCAATTTCCGATGAGGGTTTTTCACAAATGTGTTTTCTATTTTCAACATTTTATTTTCAATGAACAATTTCAAATTGCGAGGATGAAATTTATTGAAGGATGGGAGAATTTAACACCGCATGATTACTTAGAACGTAATTTCATCAAAGTAATTCAATAACTTTCACTACCTGCAACACCGAGTTCAATCGAACCATGACTTACCAAACTAGCCGTTCAAAAGCGGTTATGAATAGTATTAAATGAATTATGACCATTATATAATCCTTATAATTTTATAATCCATATTATGAGTTTCTTAGACATAATATAAGAACAAATTGGGTTTTTCAGATAGAAGAAGTATTTTTTAAAATATACAATTTTACCGCCTTTTAATGGTGAACCTTTTTTAAATACAATATTGGAAACTTTTATATATCCAATTTGACAAAATAAACATCTTATTTAGAATCGAGACATAAAAATTTAGTTTCAATAAATTTTTGGTATTTTTCTGATATCTTTCATATTTGGGTCAATTGTGAAAAATACTATATTTTAACTGAAAAAAACATTTTTAATCAAAATAATTTGTAGTGTTAAATATTTAATTTTAATGGTTTGGAAGTATAATTAGATTATATTTTTACCATTTAACCAAATTTTTGTCATTGGACATAATTTCACATTTAAACTGGACATAAACAAGTGTCAATATTTTGATAGTTATTATTTCATAAAAACACGCTTTTTATTTTGACAACGAGAATTAATTTTAACTTAATTTCTGCCACTTATATGTTTTTAATTTAGAAAATTCATTCCATATTGGAATCATGATTTCCAACTTGTGTAAATCGGTAACTTTTGTTTTTAGAAATTTTTAATAATTACTTGGGTAAATATTTTATTTACCATGGTTAAAGGGTAAATCTGGTAAATAAGGGTAATGAAATAATATTATAATAATATAAATTACCCTAACACATGTCTTAACCATATTTGATGATACATTTCTGACCATGGGCATCCTTGGGTCGAATTGGGGACCCCATGGAGACACTTTTAAGGGAAAATGACACTTTATAATAATTAAGTTAAGATAAATACAAAAAATGTCATAAGCATATATCTTTTGGTAAAAAAAATTTTTAATTCAGTTATACATGTTATATCTTCGACTAAAAATATTCATTAGAATTAAAAAATTATTTCCTACATAATGGTATTTTATTTATAATTTTATACATTTAATAATTAATTTTATTTATGACACAATGATGATGCAAAATTTTCATTATTAATAAAAGAATCAAATAAATGGTATTATAAATGTTAAAATAAATATAATTTGAAAGTTTTGATTCCATACGATAATTTTTGAGGTTAATATGACATGTTATTATTGATAAAATGAGTTTATTTCGAACTAATAAAGTTGTTAAGACTTTAACAAAAATAAATTACCAAATAGTATCAAAATTGATATAAAAGAGTTTTTAAAACAAATATTATATTGTTAATTGATATTCTATTCAAAAAAATATACACCTCGTCCAAGTGACTTATATAATAATATTTGTATCATTATTGAACCAATTTACATTTTATTGGATGTTTAAAGTATGTTTATTAACGATATAATATAAAAATACAAAGAGACATGGTAAATGTCAAACTAATTAACTAAGAGTTAAAACTAAAAGACAAGGTTAATATAATGACACAAACCTATCTAAAAACCATTGGTTGAGTGTATTTATACCCATACCCACCTTATTCTTGAAATAAGCCACTTTTTAGCCTTTATAAACCGAATATTAATTTATTATAAAATAATATTTTATGTTTTTTCTAAGGTGCTTGTCACCCCACTTATAAAAGGGCACTCCCACTTCTCTCTAATTCAAAAATTCAAAGCCTTTTTTCTCAGCCATCCCCTACCCAAATATCCTCTCAACTTCCCTCACTTAATCCTCGAGGCCCTCATTTGGTCATAAATCCAGCCTAAAGAGCTCTTTTTATCAAATCAAAAGGAAGAACCCAAAGAAGAGGTAATGATTTCACCACGCTCTTTCAAGTTCCTTTCTTATTCCACTTCTTCTTTCTTTGTTATTTCCATTATATAATAATAAATACAGTATCTTATATATATTTTGGTGTTATTATAAATATTGAACAACCATATTCATTATTCTATCCATTCTTTTAATGACATGTCACCATACGTGCGTACGTACGACTTACCGTCTCCATGTCGTGGTGTAATTGTTATTCAAAACATTATTATTTGGATGGGTATGATAATGATGTGTAATTGATGTAAATAATAAATATAACATGATTATTATTCCTTATATATGATATAACTTCCAATTTTATATTATTTTAATATCAAAAGAATGATATTGTCGCTCGTGCATACGTACGGACTACCGTCTCCACGAACGCGATGAGATTCATTCCCCATCGTATCCATTCAAGAATAATTCTTATTTGATTATTAAAAATAATTTTTAAGGACTTTATATCATTCTAGATATAAATAAGATAAACCCTATCCATAACAAACATCGCTTATGTAACAAAACATATAAAAGTAAACGAGTAAGTTAACACCCGAAACGACGATAATACTAAAATATTATTAACAAAGCATTATTAAAAGATCATATATGTTATCATATTAATGTATATGATTCTTGTATAATTTAATAACAATTATTTCACCATTATACATGAGGTTAACCTACCCTCAACCGAGGAAAAGTACAAGGTAAGGGTTTATTTCACAATCTCTATATTATCCGCTGTTGTTTTTATGTAAGTATCTACTGAGACATATTTATTATCCATGTCCATGTTTGATAAAATAGTTTTCCAAGGGATTATTTTAAGATACATTTTACTAAAATATCATTTAAATGTTTTAAATATTTTTTCTTCTAATCTATTCTCATTAATATCTATGTTTTCAAAATGATTTTAAGGATTTATTTAAATGAACATGAATGTTTTAAAATGTTAATTACTTTAAAAAGTTTCAATGTGGTATGGGACATTTTGATTCAAAAATGTATTTAAATGTCTTCCTTTCTAAATTGTTTTAATTTTAAATGTTTTCATGAAAAAGGTATATTTCTCTCAAAGAGTTTTACAAATCATTTTCATCTATGTCAAAATGATTTAATGGATTTTAAACATGTTTGAAGTTGATTTATTATGATACAAATCTTCCATATAGTATTGAAGGTTTTGTGATATGTTTGACTATGGGTGTATTATTTTTATACCATTCATGGTTTATGGGTAAATAATTGACATTTCGTATGCCAGTTTTAATATGAATGGTTATGTTATGTTTATACATTTTCATATGAAGAATGCATTGGACTTAGTAAGTGACGGGTGGAGCCCGCTATAGCTCCTAGATGCATCGGTAGGTCTCATGAGACAAACTAGTGTCTTGGCACAAGGCCTTGAAAAAATATTATTTGTACTCTTGGCACACGGGCTTGACTATGTGGTTATGATAGTCTGGAATTATGCATTCCATCATTATGAAAGTGGTTATTGATATTGCATGTGATTATTCAATTATTAGAATATCCATGTCAATAACTAAATGGAATTATTTCATTTTATTTCTTCCATATTATGCTGAAGTGAAAGTTTAAAAGGCTTTTGTTTTAGTTATACATTATCTTAAATGTTTATGCTTATTTATGTAATTTTCCGTAATATTGTTATCCTTACTGAGCATCTGAGCTCATCCATTTCTATGTTTTATTTTTCCCAGGATCTGAAAAGTATTTTATGAATGACCTGCAGGGATAGTATGAGGGGATACGAGTGTGGTCTATGGAGACAATATGTTGTTGTAGTTTTTCAATTTATGATTTAGAGTAAACCTTATGAATGTATCTAGTGATTCTAAGGCTAATAAACTTGTCGGCCTTTCGAGACATGATCTTTTGTGATCATGCCAAAGTTATGTAATAATTCACCAACTCTGGGTAACTGGGGTCGGGGCATTACACATACAGACATCCCTGACATAACTCTACACCATTTCAAATATCATTCTAAAAGTTACAGTAGATTATTCCATACCATCTAGTGTTTCATATATATATATATATATATCCCATCGATTTATCCATGTTACCATGACCAAAAAAGTGGCGGTGGAAAAACATGCAAGGGAAGATTCAAGAAAAAACCCCAAAAAAATTCACCCTCTCCTATAACACCCCCCTCATAGAAAAAACAATGTTCGAAAACCACATATCAATCTAATATAAATAATTTATACACCACCATTATAAAAAAAGGAGAAAAACAATGATCCCCCCTGAGATCAACCATATAAACCACGATGTTCCAAATTGGACTTTATGATTAGACACACTATTTACATTTCATGAAACCATTTTTATAACTTTTATTTACTTATTTTAAAACTGAAAAATGATAAAATACATGAATTTATATTATAAATAAATTTTAAATTTTTATTTTCATTTTTGAATGTATTTATTAATGGCTAGATATTTATTTCAAAGAGACATTTGATATTCACAAATGAACTGCTATATTAGAGGACATAAATTTAAATGAAGAATTTAGAAAAACCACATACTATCACATAGAGGAATAAATTCTATAGAAATGATTTTATTAAACTTAAAAAATATTTGAATATCAAAATTAAGCAATTTAAATTAAACATGAACCTCAAAAAAGTGATTATTGAACTGAGATATCAAAAACATTTCTAACAATGTACTGAGAACCAAAAGGTGGAAGAGGTTCTATCCATGGTCTATAAACATCAAAATCCCCAATATTCTGTCCCCTATGAAACCTATAATAACTAAAATTACCTGCATTTTTCATAGGATAAGTCACAACTAAGTGAAAAGAGTGATAAATATAGATAATTATATATTAAAAGAGATTAACTTTTGGAACCAAGATCAAACAAATAATATATTACCATTACAGGTTAACAGGGAGGACGTAAGCCAATGTTGGAACGAAAAAATCGAAAGCAAGTAGTGAATTGAGGTAGGGTTTCAGCTTTGAGTGGGATGAGTATGAGGGATGATAGAGGAATTAGGGGAGAATGGTTTTGGTGGGTAGAGGAGAGGGTTCACAGTAGCTATGAGAGATATTTATAATTTGGGGAGAAGGTTTGTGGGGGAGATGAAGGTTTGTGGTGGAGGGGAGAATTTATAGGGGAGAATAGATTTTTTGAGGGAGGTGAAACAAGGGATCATCAGATGGAAGTGAAAATTGGAGTACGGTATACCTATGGTTTTTAAAAACCATATAGATATATTTTCCTAAAATATCTATTCCAATAGTTTTTGAAAACTCTTTGTACAAGTGCAGGGGTATTAACCAATTTTTTAGTAGTGTAACTATAATTGATAGGCTACTAACCTGACCCTCTCCGAAATCCCAAAGGGATCAACATTAAAATGTGATAACTTAACATATTTTAGATTCTAACAATGTACCAGCCCAAGAATAATTTCTAGGAAATCCTAATCACATACCTCAAAAACATAAGTTCATCCATGATGGTTAGCATAATACTACTACATAGGATGAGCTGTATCCATTCTCTTGTTGATAAGTTGCACCAACTCTGATTTCTCTTGAATTATATGAGGCCCCTATAACACTACATATACCACCACTACCCACATAGTGGTTAACAACATAGACTACCATATAAGGTATCATAATGATTCATCAATATATATTCCAAAGATCAATTATTATAGGAAACCTCTCATATATGAATGTGTTAATACCAAGAATCTCAAAAATCAAGGGTGTATGATCAAGGAATATCCTCTAACATCTATATCATATGATTATACTTTATATAGGTATGTGAATGATAGGATGTAATTAGATGTACCTTTTAACCCACAGCCTTCGACAACTTCTCCGAGAACCACATCGTAAAATTAGCATCTCTAATTGATATGATTGTTTGAGGGATAACATGAAATCTGATAAACTAATGGATGAAACTTCCATCTATTTCATCCACATAGAAGATCTCCATGATAGGTAAAATGTGTGAAACCTTTTGTAGTCTTTTTATGGTCACCCATACAACATCACTACCTCAAAGTGATCTTGGTAAGAAAGTTTCAAAATCCAGGGTGATATTATCTCACTTTCACTCTGAAATTGGTAACTACAACAAAATAACAACTGGTCACTGGTGTTATGCCTTCACCTTATGACATGATAAACACCTATTAAAAATAAAAATATGATCATTTTCATCCATGACCACTAATATTTGTGGCATATGACACGCTATATCTTTTTAATCATGGGGTGTACCACCCATCTTAAAGCATGAGATTCTCACATTAATTCCTCTCATACATCTTGAAGAAACCAAAAACATCCTTGAATATGTAATATCTCATCCACATTAATGATGAAACCTAGTGTTGGGTCCTCTCCATAAAACACTCTCTGTTAGGACTAAACCCACATGTTTTGAATGTTTCATCATCATTACATTATCCAAAAGTGATGAAATCACTATTAAACTAGTAAAGATTGGCTGTCGATGATGCTTCTATATCACTAAGTGAATCATTAAAAATTGTTTCATCAAAACCCATTCCCTACTATCCTTCTAAACATCTTGTGTTTAAATTATCTAGAATAGAGCATCAGGAAAAAAATTGAATTCCCAGGTGTATCTGCAAGATCACAATCAAATGACTATAGGTATTAAAACCATCCCCATTTCATGATATTCATATCACATTGTGTAAAGATGAATTTAATGAAATTCTGGTATTTATACACTATAAAATAGTCTCCGACGATGTAATTTTTCCAAAAACACAAGATTTTTATTACATCCACTAAATAGAGAATATGCATTAGGTAATCCCACTCCGAAAGCCCCAATTGATGACAATCGTAAACCAAAACATGATATCCCTAAATTAAAACTACGGTGTTGAAGTTATCCATCAATTCACCTCATGAAAGGATGTCTCACATGATTTAGAGAATATAAATTTCACACCATTCTGTTTCAAACATGTATTGGGTGATTCTAGGTGTAAAAACTATTGAATAAAAAACCTATAATATCTAGATAGATATTAGAAACTTTTTTGTCAATTATTTTCTTGGGATACACCCACGAAACTACATCCCTCTCCTTCTCTTAGTCAACGAATACTCTATTATTTATGATAATGTGACCTAGGAAGTAGACCCTTTCAATCACAAATTATAATTTGGTGATCTTATCAATTAGCTTGTTCACTCTTAGTATACATAGAACAATATCAAGATATTGGGAATGATCATGATGAGTATGTGAGTAAACCAATATGATGTTCATATTGACTATAATAATTGAATATAGATAAAGGTGGAAAACATGATTCATCAAATCCATGAAAACGACATGTGTGTTTGTCAAACAGAATAGCATAACTAGATAATCATAAAGGAAATACCTACTTTGAAATGTTGTATAAATTACATATGATGTCCCAAATCATACCTGATAGTAGCCTAAACTCTATCAAATCTTTGAGAAAACCATCTCTCAATATATATGGTTGAAGTGATCGTATATTCATGGCAATAGATACAAATTACTAACCATAAGATGGTTTAACTAATAGTAATACACACAAAGCCTGAGGGTCCCATCCACATTCATGGAAAAAATGCATTGTAAAACTAACAAAAAATTAATGGGTATTATAAAATACTTAGATTATAAATCATTTGGAAACCTATTGAGATCGTAAAACTCAGTAGTATCCATCACGTAATTATGAATGGATATCAGTACTTCTCCTGGCATTAGATCGAAGGTGAACTCTACCTCCATCTTTGGAGGTAGTCTAACAAATTCATCCAAGAATATGTCCTAGAAACAATCTGTTAGAGGGAAATCATCCTGATGTGTTCCCTAAAAACCACTATACAGGCTTTAAACCTTGTTTTCACCCATCCCATCCATGATTCTCTTATCCATCACGACCCACTTAGACATCCCTTTCAACCTTATGAATATATGTAATTATCTCACGTGACGTGAAAGAAAAACATCAGTGATAAAAATCATCATGAGAATGATATGGAACCAAATGGTCCATGTTGAAAATGATTTAAAATCTCTCCATATTGAGGAAAAATAGGTCCCATAAGAATGTTAAATACTAACCTCAAGGATGAACTCTCAGTATTAACATACACTTTCTTACCATACTACCAATGGATAATCCGGTGTTACAACTCCACTAAAGTAAAAAACAATAGCCCCATGGTTGTCCATCATATAAAAATAAATAAAATAATGAAAAATTAACAAATAAAAATGGATATAAAATAAATTAGAAGATAATAGGATTGTATTACACACTGTAGATGGCCCGACACCCAACTTCCTAGGAATTGGTTGTACTTCATATATCTAGCCTTGTCCCTGTCCCTAAGCTACAACTCGACTACCTAGAGAAGTTATACTCAACTAGTGCTACATATCAAGAGTCTGGAATCCTCAACCACATCCTACTCCTTGACCTATATGATTGTGGTTTTCAAAATCCCTACATGATGTATAACAACTAATCCTTCTCCAAAAGATGAAGATGGTTCAGATCCTCTCCCACCCGAAATAGAGGGGAAGGATCAGTATAATCATTGAATATGGACTCTTTTTCTATAGGATTGAAAGTCAATCAGGTCTCAGTCATACTAATTCCTTACATGATGTTTTTTCCCACACTGATGATGTATAATAGAACTAATCGTGTAAATACAATAGCTACCATTACTCTATCGAAAACTATACAAATGATGAATCCTTCCACCGGGTGAACTGCCTTTCCATGGAAATAAACCACCCACCATATATCCAAAACCTCCCTGATGTTTTTCTATCTAATAATTTCTCTGTTAACTATATCAAAAATGGTAATTATTATAAAGATATTTATCTACAATCAGATTTCATAATTGGCCCCATTTCCAAAATGTCTCTCTTAGGGTAACTCATCACCAAAAAAGTAGGCGAAAAGTGTTGTAGCTCTATGAAATGTGAAGAATAGTACATAATGGGAAAAGTGACATACACATAATCCATGAACTCTCTCAGTAAATTTTATCTTAGAATCATAAGAAACAAGTAATCATATAAGTGAGAATCAAAATCTCCTCATACCATACCCAGATACTGATCAGCCTAGTTTAACACATCCTACCAATGCATGGAATAAGATAAAGGAATGTAATAAATTTACATAAACCTCCTCTATGAAGGAATATATGTATTAAAAATAATATATAATAAGCGCTCTATCGAAGATTCAATAAACTAGGGTCCACCCTCCCCAAATAATGTATATGGATGCTGCTACTGAATTCCCCCCATTAACTCTGACATAGTCAGTACAGGATGTAGAGATCCCTCCATAGACTACACCAAGAGTAAAAAACCATTATTAAACTGAGAATCAGTGCCAAAAATAGGTATAAAGGGATGTATAATTAGAATACCCTTCGGGTGGAACTATAAGAAGGCAATGTCCCACCACCTCAAAAGAATGTTCATTGACAAATTCTTGGTATTTTACCTAAGGCCTTAATGGAGGCATATTTATATAATTTCTATTAACATTCCTCAAAACTCAATAAAATTGTAAGGAAGGTCTCACACCGAAATACTGGAATAAGTTTTCTCATCCAAAATCACCCTAAAAAAACTACCCAAGATCTAATGTAATGGTATTGATCAAATTCCATGTTTTAATTATAGGGATTCTAGTATTTGGAGTGTCAAATACAAGTTATAGAGGAAAATACACTTAAAGTTGTAAATGGAATTCCCAATTAGTGGAAATCAATTCTATTTATAATTATAACTCAATAGCTCATAAGATCATATATATATATATATATGTAATGGTCTAGTTAGATGAGTCAATAATTTCTAATTTATAAAGACCTATGATTTATATATTTAGAATGCTAATACATGTATGTAAAACTAGGATTTTATGAATATTTAATTAAATGGATCACCATTTCAAATTTATAAAATCAAACAAACACTTTAAACTTAAATTAGAATCCATGTAATTGTAACAAACTAACGTTTCAGCTTGTGTGACTAATGGTTTGTGACTCAAACTCAATATAATTTTCTAATTAAGGTACCACCACTAAGATATAAGGGGAAACAATATTTATGTTGTTTCATACACTTTAATTAATCCATTTATTTTTTCTTGGAATGAATCATTAAGACAATATCTAATAAAACTATCAAGGAACTATTAACATGAAATAAGAAATTCATACAGTAAAATAGTTATGGCATGGAATTTTCATGAAATGTTAATCATAAAGTTCCTATAATGAAATTTGAAATACTATCTTTTTTTCATATTATGACAAGGGTAAAGACAAAATAAGTAATGAAAATAAATTACACAAATCATATGTGTCACCTGGTAGTGAAATTAGTACAACTGTAATTGTCAAATACAAAAAAATTTCTTATCCCAAGAAATTTGGATTTCCCCATACATGGGTTCGTTACTTCTACAAATAGGATCATTAACAAATTTCAATACATTTTTAGTCTCATGAGTACCAATTAAAATAAAAATACAAAAGGAAATGAACAATTGATGATTGATTTTGGAATCTCGGTCTTAGTTTATTCATAAGAAACAAAACATGGTTGGCAACAAGGCCTCAAGTGCACCTCCCCACATCCCACAAGCTACTGACTAGTTGTGAGGGACTAGGGGGAGTCTATGGGGAGACTATTCCCACATTTTAGAGTGGAGGAAAATGGTGAAAGAATGATAAAAAATAGCTTAATAATAAAATATAATATGATACACATAAGTGAATCATTGAAAAATTATAGACTAATAAATAAAAAATTTCCAAGAGATATAAAAATGGGGAAGATTTCATGATACTATAAGAAAACAAGAAGCATGAATATATGAGAATTTTCTATAAAAAATACATAGAAATACCAAAAGGATAAAGTCCATATGAATCCCAATCCAAAGAACATTTATTTGATCCTATTATCCATCCTATGTCATTAATAATAAAATTTAAATACACAACCTTTCGATTGTCCTAACTTAGACCCATTAAGTCAATTCAGGTACAAACCGGAAGCCTAAACAAGGTGTGGGTATAAATCATTAGGCCAACCCCAATAGTTTCTAGAAAAAATACAGTCCGTGTGTATAAATATAGAAATTTCTATGTAAAATAATTTATAATTGATTAAGAAATGATATAATAACCATGTCTAGCTCAGTTTCCTCATGGGGAGCCCATCCGACGATACTTGATTTAGCCTATGCCAGATAAATTTGAATAGGTGACCTAAAATAAATTATAGCCCATGATTATTAAAGGTTTAAGTATATAATAGTAATTATTATGGGTTACTAAAGGTGATACTAAGGAATCCTTGACCTTTGGATGTCAACCAAACTAATAATGTATCCAGTAAACTATCCAATGGGTCTTTGTAAAATTTGAGTGGTACACCCTTTGAATTCTATCAGTGTAAAATATCTTATTGAGTCATTAGATCATTTTAAAACTTAATTCCAAGATAAGAATGACTGGATCCCAATATTATGATAAATGAAATCACTTTTTTGAATACATCAAGTGGAATCCCAAGAGATAATACAAGGAATTAAATTTTTTGATTTAAATTAAATGAATAATTATTACTATGTTGAGGAATTCACATACTAATATTATAATGACCAAAGTTTGATGTTGGTATATCCATTGGATTCTAGATCATTGAATTATGGTTTCATCTCATAATTATTAAGGGATTACCTTAGTAATCCAAGGCTTGATGAAGTATGAAAAATTATTTAACCTGAAAATGTTCTGTAATCAATTTGAAACATTTATGAATAATCAATTTCTATGTTTTAATCCATTCTTATTTACCATTTCATTTAATCCAAAAATTCACTTTTCATTATAAAATAAAAATATACATTAATGAATTCATACATTTTAATAATTTCATACATAATCAATAAGGTAATAGTTAAAGGTACTTTCCATATGATAACATAATTATTCATTTATTAACACTAAATCAAATTACCATATAAAATCCAATCCAACACATATAATCAATTTAAAAGTCTTAATCTAAATAAAGAATTATCCAAGGTGTGATCCTTGTTGATGTTATAACCTCTAATATGGTCAATGAAATCATAAGAGGGTTTAGGTCATAGTTCCAACAAGTAATTTAAAAAATTAATTAATTAAAAAGAAACACACTGAGATTCTAGAATACGACATAATGAAAAATTTTTATAAATGGGCAATAATTTGATTGAAACAATATATACCCACTACCTTATGGTTGTATAGGAACACTCATCCATTATCAGTGTTATATTGGTAGTAGAATGAGTGAAATCAATGAATTATAAAAATACATGAAAATTGGGCATATTAGATTTTGTAGAAATAGATCTAATGATGGTGAGATAAATAGAGGTATGAAGGTAATAGAATGAATATATTACCAATATAGTCCAGACATGGAAGACAAAGGTCCAATCAGAGTCTGTTTCAGGGAGATCCTTCAAATCGAAAGGAAGATGGAGAGAAGAGCTTCTTTCATGTGGGAAGCTACTATAGAATGAAGCAATATGAAAGGGGTTTTTATTTTAAAAATGAAGATGGTAAAAGGGTAAATTCATCCTTCATTAATGGGTCATAATATATGGCAACACATTTGGCCAAATTGTATACCAACTGTGCGCCACCAGTATCCAAGGGATCCACTCCATGCATGGTTTGGCGAACAATTTAAAAAACTATACACTCACTATGTGTTCCATATCTAAAATAGGTCTGTATATTCTCACATTGGTGTGAATCCTTGCATGATTTAACAAAACATTTAGATCCTCTCACTAAGACACTCATTTGATCCATATTTTTACTAATAATCATGTCCCAACCATGTACCTCATGCAATTTCTCTAAGAAGTAATGCACAAACATAGAATAGGCCTCCGACACTTCCCCCTTAATTGAACATTTAAATACAACAATAAGAATAAAAAAGAATATTATAACTAATGTTTAAAGGATATTCGCCTCTTCAAAAACGAGGATGTTATAACAATCCTCCGATATAGCTAAATTTTTCCATTAATAATGAAAAAATAAGAATTTTTAATCCTCCATCATGACATGAAATATCTAGATTCTCACAAGAATATATATGTAGGTTCTCTTTATAATATTACAAATAGAATTTCCCAAAATTAGTTAAACAAATTCCCATGAAATAAATATATAATTATTTCCTTATTAATTTAAAATTAAATATAATAGGAATAATATTTGTAAACCATTATTCTATTGAAATTACATTTTCAATAAATAAAATCACTAACTACTATAGTAAAAAATATAATCCAACTATCATGATAGTTCGGGATGTTTTATCATAAATGGAACTCACACAAGAGTTATAATTCCGAAAGTAACCCATCCACATCCACCCAAATCAAAATCACACATTTTTAATATTATCAATAAAAAAACCCATAAAATTCCCTTTTAAAATAATGTTCATTATATACATAAATGATTCTATTAATTAATAGATAATATCAATAAGGTCCTCTTTTGTGAATAATTATAGTCCCAATAAAAATGGACCATTATTAAATATAAAATTGTACTCAGATGTTTTTGTTTAGAGTTATGGTACTTCTCACCTATTCTGTAATATATCTAATTTTTATTACTAGTAATTATCACCTATTTATCATTCCATTACCATAAAATAATTTTAAAAAATAATCTCTATTTATAAAAAATGTTCCTTTTTAAATTTTAAACCATTTTAAAAAATATACAGTCCTTCTATATATTTAAATCATTATAAAAAAAATATATTGTCCATTTACTTTTTCCAAGAATTTTGATATCAATAAATTATATCTTCATTTTTGTTTATAAAATTACACCATTTTTATTAAAAAAATATCTTCTGTTGATATATCCAATCAATGATTTATCAAATAAATATTTACTAATCAAAATATTTTATTTAAAATTGTTCATTTATAAAAATTACCCAAAATTATCTCCTAGTAAATAAAAGATTTATAATATTAAATAAAAAACACTTTATAATTAAAAATATAACTAAATTAGTCATTATATAAGTTTAGACTAACAAAAATGAAATTGGTCATCCAAAATAATACGAAAATTAGTGACACCAACCATAGATTATTTGTTGTAATATTTTTATTAATCAAAATAATTTTCATGGAAATCTAGAAATCCACCTTCTTCTAACAATAAAATTTATGAATATATTTGCGAGACCACATACAACATGATCACAATCTACATAGTATGGTTTCCTAGAAAAGGGTAAAAAGTAAAAATTCTATGATATAATATATTTTTCCTTACTCACCATAGATCCAATATTTAATCTTTTAGATAGTGACAGATCTTTAAAGGGGGTAGAGAATTATTCAAAATACATGTAAGAAGATCTTATGTCTTGATCAAAAATTATAAAAAATGTTTATATGGTTTATCAAATGATATAAAATATTTAATACATGTAATATGGTAGTTCTATGATAAAACATAATATGGTTTCATGAACAGTATATGATACACAATAACCATGTAGAACCATTTCCCAAATTTTATAGGTATTCATGAAAATGATAAAGGATTAGTAGATGATGAACATAAATCATTAATCATGAATAATAAATCCATATTTTTTTATTTTTTTATCAAAAATAAATAAAAAACAATTAGTCAATCTAGTACCAAAAATAGGGGGTAACACACTGTTATGTCCCGGACCCGGCTGCCCCTCAAACAGAGCCCTGAGCCCAGTTGGACACATGACACCTGGCTCATCTCCCCATATGCCAGGGGCTACCGACTAGAAGCGAGGGTGTAATGGTAAGTCAGTGGGGAGAATGTACCCTCATGTCAGAGTACACAGCGGTATAGCAGCAAAGTAATAAAAATAGCGGAATCACAACCAATGGTAAATAGGAGAAAAAGGGGAACAAACAAACCAAACAACAGAAGTGAGAAAAACCCTGATAGATATATAAAAGTTACATAGGCAGTGTCTAATAAAAAGTGGATGCATGGCATGCTGATACAATGGAAATAGATGGCAAGCATGATATACAGTAATACAAAAAGAGAAAAAAAGTAGTCCATGAGCATCTCTAGCCAAGATCGGTCCTCTGCTCTGGAACTCCATCTAGGACATACATATATCAACAACATAAAGCTGGGCCTTTCCCGTACTAGTACCTGTATAATTAAGGTCTATACGGGTTCCAAGGAGGCCGCCCGGGTAGGGTGTGAGACAAGTCTCAGTAGGCCACCACCAATGATGTCTACGTGTAATCCAAATAGGTGATCGCAAAATAAACAGTGTGTAGTAAACTATAAGTATGTAAAGAAAAGTAATCAACAAGCATCCCACTCAGGTTTTGGAAGGACACCTGGCCGGTCTACCTACTTCAGCTCATGGCTGGTAATCTGGACAATCAGCAGAGGTACAAGTACATATATATAGGTTATCATTTCTATGAGTTAAACATGCCTGTCGTCCATGCTTCTCACATACATATAATTAACACTGGCCTGAGGTTTGAATGCCTCTCATCCACAAGCACTATAACTGGCATGGGGAAGAATTCCTCCCACCCATAAAGGATATATAAAGGCATGAGGTATGAATGCCTCCCGTCCCATTTCACAAAGATTCAGCTGGAACAGGGTAAGAATGCCTCCCGCCCACACACGATGATTTATCTGGCACGGGGTAAAAATGCCTCCCGCCCACACACGAGTTATCACAAGCTTGTTAACACAGTATGACATAACCATTCATATAACAATATATAAGTAAATCCATCTTATATCATATCACATTAACAAAATATTGCATTTCAATCTTATAATATCACATAATAAGGAAAACATACATCTCAATTCATGAAAGGGATCAGACTATCTCATCCTAGCCAACATCTAACCAAACCATCTCATTTTCCTAACATAGAAAATCCCATTCAAGACATAGCATTAAGGTCCAAAGGTGAAAAGTGCCAAATCTCAAGGAATATCACCTATGGTTGACCACTCCTAGTCTACACCTCATCTAGACACCCTAACATGGTTAGATTTGTCATCCTCATACCAAACGGGTCATCTAGACTTGAAGCAGTCAATATAAATCAGGTGTTTGGAAAATGAAAAACCAGGACACACCGATAATAACTCAAAAAGTAGAAAACCCAAAATGGAAACCAAGTGACCACCTACCTTAGAGCTGTAGGTGTAGGCTCGCTTGATATCAACCTCAGATTCGTAGTAGGTTTTAAGAGATTTGAGTTCTAGTCCAATTCCCTAGAAATAAGGCATATGTTCCTGCATCAAAATAGTGAAACAAATACCAACATTCACCGAGGAATGAAGCTTAGGTGTGGTAATACTTACCGTGGGTGATCCAATGCCTTCGACGAATCATGAATAGGGGGTCGGATGACGAAGAAACCAAGAAAAGAGAGGGAGAGAGTTTTTGGATATCAAAAGAGGGCTCCCCTTTATTCTGTTCGTGGGAAGGAGGAAGAAGGAAAAGGATTAAGCGTTAAAAGATAAATAAGGGAAAAATGGTAAATTCACCCAGAATAGGGTCGCATGATTTAGGTTCATGGTTTACCCAAACCGTGCACAAAATGTGCGCACCTCACTGACTCTAGAATTGGGTCGCACAGTTTAGGCACACGGTTTACCCACACCCTGTGCAAATCATGCGCACCTCCCTGCCTCTAGACCAAAGGACGCACAGTTTTTCTGAAACCATGCGTAAGCCGAGCGCAGGCCGTGTGCCACTATCTGCAAGTCCATTTCTCAAACTCCCAGGCTTTGAACCAACCCTGGACACTCGTCAGACCTTCCTTAGGATGTTACACACATTAAACAATCTTAAAGGAATGATTCAAAAGAAAAACTAATGATCTGTAACTTTTCCAAAGAGTTGGGTCATTACAACCTCCCCTCATTAAAGCAACTCGTCCCAGAGTTGGCCTTCCGAGGGTATTGAGGTTTCATCAATGAAAAGTTCTGGCCATTGAATATGTATATCAACCTCTCGCTCCCAGGTCTCATCCTGTACCCGACTGTGCTGCCATAGCACCCGTACAAGAGGAACAGACCTGCCATAGAGCGTCTTCATGCTCCGGTCAACAATTTGAATTAGATACACCTAGAAGGAAGCATCTATATCTAGTCCAATGTTGTCGGGCTGAAAAACATGAGTTGGATCTGAAAAGTACCGGCATATCTGAGATACATGAAAAACATAGTGCATGGCCTGATATCTCTGCGGAAGTTAAAACTAATAAGCTACCGGTCTAATCCACTTCATCACATCAAAGGGTCCTACGAACCTTGGTGAAACCTTTCCTTGCTTTCGTATACGTCTCTACCCCATCCTGGGTGATACCTTCAAGAAAACATGGTTCCCAACCTTGAACTCAAGAGGTCACAGGTGCTTGTTAGCATAGGACTACTGTCTAGACTGAGCTGTCTGCATATGCTTCCTAATAAGTTGTATCTTCTCTCTAGTCTCTTATACAAGACGTTGTCCTAGAACAGCTACCTACCCTAATTCAAGCCAACACCAAGGTGAGTGACAAGGCCAACCATATAAGCTTCATAGGGAGCCATCTCAATTGTACCCTAGAAGCTATTTTTATAACTGAACTCGACAAGAGGAATGTGTTTCTCCCATGATCCTCCAAAATCAAGAACACATGCACGTAACATATCCTCTAGTACCTGTATAGTCCGCTCAGTCTGTCCGTCAGTCTGTGGGTGATAGGCTGTTCTCAAAAGTACCTGCGTATCCAAGGCCTTCTGTAAACCCTGCCAGAACCAAGATGTAAAATGAGGATCTCTGTCCAAGACAATAGAACGAGGTGATCCATTAAGGTGCACTATTTCATTGACAGATATTCTTCCCAAGTCATGAACTGTTAAGGTCTCCCACACCGATAAGAAATGTGAAACCTTCTTCAGACGGTCGATGATGACCCATACTGTATCATTTCCATGAGGTGACCTGGGTAAATCAGTTACATAGTCCATATGAGCATTATCCCATTTCCACTTCAGAATGGACAACAGCTGCAAAATCCCTACTAGACGCTGATGTTCCGCCTTCACCTACTGACAGGTGGAAAAACGCATGATAAAACCTTCAATCTCCTGCTTCATGTTAGGCCACTATTACTGTCGCCACAAATCACGATACATTTTGGTGATTCTCAGGTAAACTGCCCATGCTGAGGCGTGGAAATCCCTCATCAGATCCTCTTTGATGTCTGCTGGGACCCATACACTCCCATAGAACAATAAAGTGTCACCTTCATCCATGGTTTAATCTATATAGGTTTCATCAGTGACACTTTCTTGAAGAACAAGGCCTTCCGAATATAATAATTGTCTTGCCATGACCCGTTCTAAAAGAGAATATGTCACTGCTAAGGCTGAGAGAAAAGGTCGAACCTGACCCTCTTGAACCTCAACATGCATCTCCAAAAATAGGGCCATCAGCTTGCACTCCTCATTAGATTCCCGAACCACTTGTGACTGAGCTTTCTGACTCAGCGCATCAGCTACTGAATTTCCTTTCCCAGGAGTGTAGGACAGTTCAAAATCAAATGATTGCAGGTACTCGACCCACCTAAGTTGCTTGAGATTTAGATCCCATTGAGTGAAGATATATTTGAGGATTTTGTGGTTACTGAATACCACAAAATTATCTCCAAACAAAAAGTTTCTCCTACAGAAAAAGGCATATACAACCTCTGCGAGCTCGAGGTTGTGCATCAGATAATTCTGCTCATGAGACTTTAACTAACGAGAACCATACACAACATCTCGCTCGTCTGACATCAAGATAGCTCCAAGCCCGATACCTAATGCGTTACAATAGACCGTATAAGCTCTGCCTGACTTCAGTAAGATTAGTATCGGCGCTGATGTTAGTCTTCCATTCAGTTCCTGAAAAGATACTTCACAAGGTTCTGACCAATCAAATCTCACCCCTTTTTTGTTCAAAGCTGTAAGCGGGGCTTGTAGGTGTGAAATGTCTTGATTGAACCACCTATAATATATAGTAATCCCCAAGAAACTCCCGATATCAAAGACACTCTTGGGCTGCTCCCATGAAATTACAGCACTCACCTTCTTAGGGTCAAATGAAACTGTAGAATTGGAAATAATATGACCCAGGAAGTGAACCATATTTATCAAAATGTGGCATTTACTGAGCTTAGCATAATCCTGATGCTCTCTTAGTGTATTCATCACAATATCAATATGGGTTGCATGGTCGTGTCTCAAGTGTGAATAAACTAAGATATCATCAAAAAATACAACCACAAAAGAATCAAAGTAAGGCTGAAAAATACGATTCATAAGAGCCATAAGCACTGCAGGTGCATTCGTAAGCCCAAACGACATGACTAGGTACTCATAGAGACCATACCTGCTTCTAAACGCCCAGTGATGTATGTCCGAACTCCTAACACACACCTGGTGATATCCCGAACTCAAATATACCTTTGAAACCACCTTCGCTCCTCGGAGCTGAACGAAGAGGTAATTAATTAGAGGTAAAGGATATCGATTCTTAGTAGTCAAATGATTTAACTTACGATAATTCACGCAAAGATGAAGGGAACCATCTTCCTTCTTGGAAAAAAGAACCAGTGATCTCTATGTAGATGTACTGGGACGTATACAACCTTTTTTTTCAGGTCCTCTAGCTGACTCTTGAGCTCCAGAAGATCTTTAGGCGCCATTCTATAAGAAGGAATGGTCACTAGTGTTGCACCTGGTATAATATCAATAGTGAATTCCACCTCTCACACTGGAGGTAGACCAGAGCAATCATCAGGAAAGACATCATTGAAAGGCTCCACCACGGGAGGATAAACAGAGGGTTGTAACCCTTGGTCATCGAGATAAAGACTGGCAACCTGTGCCATGACACCACCTAAAATATGGTGGTTCGGTCCCGCTGTTGTCGCACTAAGATCCCATTATCCCGTATGCATATATGTGTCACCCTTCGGTGATGTAAATTCCACCCTCCGACAATAGAAGTCAATCCAGGATCTATAGGGAAGTAACCAGTCCATTCCGATTATTACAAAAAAACCTGTCATATCCAGAACATTCAGGTTCCACACAAAAAGATAAACACCCACCTCGAGGGGACAATTCTGACAATGATGAATGCCCTATGAACAGATACCTAATGGGGTATCTAACGTGATCATACAATGATATGACTCAACGTCGATCCCCAAACTTCCAATAACCACCTCCGATATAAAAGATTGAGAAGCGCCTGTGTCAAACAAAGAAGATACTAATGTAAAGGACACTAGAATCCTACCACGTACAGTAGATGGTCCGGCATACTTCTCCTGTGGAATAGGCTCGACTACATACAACTGGACGGTACCACGGCCCTGTGTCGCAACCTGGCCACACTTAGCAGACCCGTATTGCTGGCGTTGAGAGTCATACACTTGATTACCTCTGCCTCGACTGCTGCCACGGCCTGATCGGATGGTAGTATTCCAGCCACCCGATTGACGTGATCCCGCCGATCTAGCACCAGATCATGGAGTGGGTACAGATCCCTACTCACTAGGCCCTGGTAGAAATGTCTTGCAGAAGTTGTGGAGATGACACAACCTACCACAACCTCTGCACTCCACTGGATTTGGCGTACACTACCTCTTCATGTGTCCTGGCTCCCCACATTGGTGAAAGATAGGAGTGCCACATGAGAAGAGGGTGTGACCACCACTAACACCAAGAGAGTCCTCAAAACTCAACTTCTTCCTAGAAGCAGATCCACTAGAACCCTTGGATGCTGAGCCACCCTGGTTCGTGCTATCCGCATCTCTCAAAATCCTCTCTCTGATCAAAGCCTAATTGACAATATCTGAAATGGTCGTCAAACAGAACACATTAAACTACGACCGGATGGCGTAACACAGCCCATCCTCAAAACGCCTAGCAGTCGTTAGATCATCAATAGCTAGTATAGGAGAAAAACACTGTAACTCAGAGAAACAGGACAAATATTCCATGACTGTCATGGTCCCTTGCTGCAGGATCATAAACTCCCTAGCTCTGTCAGCCCTCAACATCTAGGAAAAGAAATAATCATAAAATATTGTCTGGAAATCAGTACAGATCATATATCTCTGCTGTCCCGACTGGGTGATGACATCCCACCACCTCATGGCTAAACCACGTAGCATATACACTGTGAGCTTGAACCTCTGCTCTAGAGGCGTCTCATGGTCCTCGAAGATGGTCAGAATAGCTTCCAACCATGACTCCATAGCAAGTGTTCTACCATCCCCCGTAAATGTAGGAGGATGTTGCAACGGAAACTCGTGGGAAAACTCTTCCATACTCGGGGTAGGTCACACTCCACCTTGCATTATCTGCATCTTATGCAAGAAGCTCTCATGGAACTGGGCATCTGTACCCATCCACGGAATAACAAGAGGAGCCACGGGAGGCTCGATCAGAAGATAAACTGGCGGCTCAGGGCCCGCCACCTCAGGAACGTGATCGTTGCCGCCTTCGTCACACACGTCTCGAGGATGTCTCATAGGCATAGTGCTACAATACCATACAAACGTCTCAAAATAAGAAACTAATAAATTAAAGGTTGAACTCTAGCAGCTAGGACATGTAATAAGCCTTCTTACTCCTAAGATCACCTATCACACCCATAACATTTCTTAGTAAAACCTATAACTATTCAAATTTAACTTAATCCGATCATATGGCATTTCCCAGCCATAAGGGCCCATAATCCTCATGAACTGAAAGATGACACACACTTGGATGTAATTCCACATTTACTTGTCCTAATTAAGTATATTAATTTCCTTTTAAAAAAATTATTGGTTTTATTGGAATGTCATTTTTTGATCCATAAGGGCCCATACACCGTATGAACTAAAACGTGACACCCACTAAAACCAAGTCATTCCTCAATTCACAACATGCATGAAGGATTAGCACAGTTGCACACATATTAACAAGGCATGGAAATAAACAACAAGCAATGCTTGCTAAAAATTTAAATGTGGCATGGCAAGATGCATGGACTTATCATATTGTGCCTATCAGGATGCATGTTCTAATGCATAACCCTCATTTCATCGGGTCGAACCCTGAAATCCAAATTCCAACATTGAAAATCTCAATAACATCACAAAACATGTGAAGCACCCAACAGTAAAATGGTATCAACAATAATTAGTAGAATCAATAACAACATAAAATAGGAAACCTAGACCATACCCCGTACATGGGTTCACGACACCCAAGAAAGGCTCATGGCTAAGTCCCTAAGCGTTCCTAGTCTCTAAGTCTATCATCGCGAAATATTAAAGCATGAAATAAATAACCCTTTGATACCACTTTGTGACGTCCTAGACCCGGATGCCCCTCAACCCGAGCCCCGAGACCAGTTGGCCACATGACCCCTGGCTCATCTCCCCATAGGCCAGGGGCTGCCGACTAGCAGTGGGGGTGTAGTGGTATGTCAGTGGGGATACTGTACCCCAATGTCAGAGTACACAACAGTATAGAAGCAATGTAATAAAAATAGTGGAAGCACAACCAATTTTAAACAGGAGAAAAAGGGGAATATACATACCAAACAACAGAAGTGAGAAAAACACTGATAGATATATAAAATCCACATAGGCAGTGTCTAATACAACATGGATGCATGGAATGCTGATACAATGGAAATAAAAGGAAAGAATGCTATAAAGTAATACAAAAATAGAACAAAAGAAGTCCACGAGCATCTCTAGCCAAGCTCGGTCCTCTACTCTGGAACTCAAACTAGAACATACATATATCAACAACCTGAAGCTGGGCCTTTGCGCCTACTAATACCTACAGTAGTAAAGTCAACATAGTTTCCATGGAGGCCACCCGGGTAGGGTGTGAGACATGTCTTAGTAGGCCACCACCAATGCTGTCTACGTGTAATTCAAAAAAGTGTTCGCAAAATAAACAGTGTGTAGTAAACTACAAGTAAGTAAAGAAGTGTAATCAGCAACCCAACTGATCAGGTTCTGGAAGGACACCTGGTGGGTCTAACTCTTTCAGCTCATGTCTGGTAATCCAAACAATAACAATAGGTACAAGTACATAGATATAGGTTTTCACTGGCATGAAGTAATCATACCTCTCTTCCATGATTCTCACATACGTATAATCATCATTGGACCGAGGTGTGAATGCCTCTCGTCCACAAGCATTGTAACTCACATGAGGAAGAGTTCCTCCCACCCATAAAGGATATATATATAGGCATGTGTTATCAATGCCTCAATTCCCATTTCACAAGGATTCTACTATCATAGGGTAATAATTCAGCCTTCCGACACACGGAGATTTATCTGGAATAGGGTATAAATGCCTCCCACCCTTGCACGAAGATTTATCTGGCAAGGGGTATAAATGCCTCCCACCCCCCCATGGGTTATCACAAGTATGTCAACATAGTATTTCATAACCATTCACATCATAATATATAAGGCAATCCATCTTATATCATATCACATTAAAAAATCATGGCATTTACAACTTATAATATCACAAAATAAGGAAAACATACATCTTTATTCATTAAGGGGTTCATGCTATCTCATCCTAGCCTTCCTCTAACGAAACCATCTCATTTTCCTAACATGGAAAATTCCATTTAAGACATAGAATAAATGTTCAAAGGTGAGAAGGGCCAAATCTCAAGGCATATCACTTATTGTTGACCACTCCCGGTCTGCACCTCGACTAAACACCCTAACAAGGTTAGATTCATCAACCACATACCACATGGGTCATCTAGACAAGAAATAGTCAATAGAAATAAGGGGTTTAGAGAAAGACAAACCACGACATGATGATAATAACTCAAAAAGGAGAAAACCCAAAACAGAAAACACGTGACCACCTACCTTAGAGCTATTGGTATAGGCTCACTTGATATCGACCTCAGATTCACAGTACGTTGGAAGAGATCTGAGTTCTAGTCCAATGCCCTGGAAATTGGGAAATTGAGCCTGCATCAGAATTGGAAAAGAATACCAAGACTCGCTGAGGAAAAAATATTAGGTGTGGTAAGCCTTACCGATGGTGATCCAACACCATTGACGGATCAAGAATCGGGCGTCAGATGAAGAAGCAAACAATAAAAGAGAGGGAGAGAGGTTTTGGAGCTCAAAAGAGAGCTCCCCTATATTCTGTCCACGGGAAGGAGGAAGAAGGAAAAGGCTTAAGCCCTAAAATATAAATAAGGGAAAAATGGTAATTTCACCCAGAATAGGGTTGCATGGTTTAGGCACACGGTTTACCCTAACTGTGCGCAAACCGTGCGCACCTTAGTGCCTCCAGAACAGGGTCGCATGATTTAGGCACACGGTTTACCCAAACCTTGTGCACCTCCCTTCCTCCAGACCAAAGGCCGCACAGTTTTTCTAAAACCATGCACATGTTGTGTGCAGGCCCTGCACCACTGTCTGCAAGTCCATTTCTCAAACTCTTGGGCTCCGAACAAACCCTAGACACTCCCCAAACCTTAATTATGATGTTACACACATTAAACAATCTTAAAGGAAATATTTTAAAGAAAATATAATGATCCCTACCTTTTCCAAAGAGTCGGGTCGTAACACAGACTACTTAATCATCACCATTATAAATATCTTATGTGTAATCAACAATTCAGTGTGTCTAAATTTCTATCTATTAAAATAAGTCAATATATATATCTATTAAAATATGTAAACATATATTTTCATTAAAATAATTAAATTTATAGATCCATATAAATAATTCAATGACACTATACATCCTAATAAATTAACATCTCTATCCACACAAAAAATCAACATTCACTCTATTAGAATAAGTTAGGATCTTTCTCTATTTAGAGAAGTAAACAAATATCTCTACTAAAATATTTCAACATCTATATCTATTGTAATAAAAAATCATCTATATTCATTAAAATAAGTCAATGATGGCCAATATTATTCCATTTCACTAATTAATGCTGCATCTTATAAACTCAAAATAAGTCATTATCACCATTCATCAAAAAAGAAATCATATATGTAAATTGAATAAGTCAATTCCTCTATCCATAAGAACATGCCAATTTATTTCTTAAATAAAATACATGATCATTAATATATAATAAATTAATTAAATGGGATCCACACTTGATCTATTTAATTAGTTAAAAATATTTATTATAATCTTCAAACAAAAACACTATAATCATCCATTTACAATGTCTATCTTTCAATTATCATCAACACCCATTACATAAACAAATAAAAAATAATATATTATTTATAAATTAATTTTAAATATCTATTTATTGCATAATAATATTAATACATCACAATTTATGAATCCATAATAATAAATAATCAAATAATACCCTATTATTAATTTATTATATTTATAATATATCCATTATATGTATTTATCCCAACATTATGATTTATATTACAAATTTCCATAATAGCTATCTTATTTTTTCCAAGAAACAATTACAATTATAAATCTAATATAACTTTTTCTATTAAATTATAATTCCTATTTATTCCCCCATAAATAAAAAAATTCATTTAACCGAAGATCATTTCACTCATTTCTTATCAGATTCCTCAACCTTTAAAAAGTATATAATAATTCTATTTAATAAATATTTATTTGAATCATGGAATAATGACCATATATATCTATGTTTCATCCGAATTGATATGATTTAGCTGTACCTTTGTTATTTTTTGACCATGGAAGAAAATTAAATTAATTTGAATAAATGATCATGAATTGATATACATAAATAATCATTTAATTCAGCCATATATAAAAATATCATTTTATATGAAGACATGTTTTTATTGATTGAATATTATATATAAAAATACACTTCATTTTTATATATAATCTCCCATTTGAAAATATAGATAATAACAATATATCATTAAACATAGCATTTCCATTAAAACCATATAATTATTTATTAACGATATGATTAATTATTCATTATATTAACAGAAAACTTAATAATATCAACTAATTTTATAATATTAATTAATCCATAATTCATACATACATTTTTGACATATATCAAAATATTATTTTCAAAAATTAAATTGAATAAATAAAAAATCCAAGAAAATAACATAACTTCTTATAATTCAATAAAAAATATTTTTTATGAAAATTAATTTAATTCCACATATAAATTTAAAAAATGATTTTTATAATTTTTTCATCTAGAATGTGAAGAAAAAAATATTCACATTTAGGATTATTAAAAAAACCGTCCAATAATGGATGATATAGAAAATGTAATGACATTACCAATAAGATGCTGAACATGATAATAGATGTTTTTAAGGACCATATAATGTGTAAGATCAGTTTTATACAGTTTCGAAAAATTATATAAATAAAATAAATCACTAAATGTATTTAAATAAGTAACTACCTATGGTTGAGTCCATTATGTTGGAATAAGAGCCACTCATTAGTGGATCATCTAAGACAATTATTTATGGGGAAGTAGTTAAACTCTATAGAAATATATATATATATATATACATATTTCATAATATAAAATATTTCATTTATAACCTACGACTTTGAAGGAGAAGTTAATCAATAATGAAAATTGATCAAGAGAATATATAACACCGCCAATTAGAGATATGTTCCTTTACATCCTAGATTTTTAAGTCTTATTATGGATTTATATTAGTTTTTGGGAGTGTAGGTGAGGTACTATGATAGTAATGGTGGTGTTGGATTATTTTGGGTCCTCCTTGGGTAGAAAAGAAATCCTAGTGGTGGGTGTGATATGTTGGGAATTCCCCAATGAAACACGGGTAAGAAAAATTCTCGGTTGATAGGTGTAATCTGGGTCATGGCATCCTCAGTTATTTCAGTGTACCACAACTAGATAGTCCCCATAATTCCATGGTATATAGGGTGTTTTCCCAAAAAAGCCCAATTTCCTAGCACCATGGTGTGGTAGATGGTCAGGGTGCTTCTCTTGCATGTCATCCATTCAAAGGGACCATGGAAATTTTAGCTCTATAGGGTCATGGTGTCAATCAAAACCCATTATAAAACACCGTTAATCACAATTATCATTTAGGAAGATTAAGGGAACTAAGTGTGTTCTTTATATAAGGTGTTTAATGTGGGGTTTTAGTGTAAACCACATCTTATAACACTTGGATTTCTTCCATCTAGGTGTTTAGGACATTAATTTTTTGGGTGATATTTGGAAACCTTCTTGTTGTTAAATTTTGGAGTTCCCTTAGATGTCTTATTAGTGGGGATGTTGTATTTATATCTATCATTTTTTTGGTGTTATTGAATTAAATTAAGTGTCTACTATTTTTAACTGACTTTTTATACAACGGGAAAGCTTATATATTTAATGTTAGTTTTTGGAATTTCAAAAGAAAATTGCGAGGAATTCTTTTTGGAAACACCTACAATTGATAATTCATGAATATTTTTATTAAATGGTTTTTGGGAAACCCAGTTAGTTTATGGTTTCAAATTTATACTTTTTAATACAAAATTGGTTTTTGATTTATATTTAATGGGAAAAAATTGTTATATGTGAAATTAATTGTCTTGAGAACATGGAATACAAGGTTTGTGTGAGTTTATTATTGTAGTACCTAACCTAGAATAAGGGGTATGGTGCCATAATAAAGTCACCTATTAATATATCACCTAGTGATTACAAGGTGGATCATAGAGTAGCTGCTCATTAGTATGAGACTATCACCTAGAATTTATGTCTGTGTTGGTAATGGATGGTCTTTGGGTATTCTAAGTGGAATGCAATGATAAAAAATGAATTAAAAAATTTACTTTTAATTTCAAAAGTTTTATATTGATAAACTACTTTAATGTACCTCTCTAAATTTGAATTTATGATTTCTAATGGTGAGATAGAATGTTCTTGTCCTAATGGCTTGTGTTAAATGATACTGGAGGATTTCCAACTGGGTAAAATTAATCACCTCCTATAAATTTACTTGGGTATGAATCCGGAAATTTCTTTTCATTACATAGGTATGATAAATATCATGAATTTCAATATTTATGTATGATGATTATACTTCATCAATATTTTTGGAGTTTGGATTTTCTTTTCATAGAGTCATTACAGTGATTTCAGATTAGTTTTACTATGTGGGGATGACTTGTCATTTTCTTAGTCACATTGATAATAAATTTCAATAATACATAGATATTTTCTATTTTTTGGATTTTATTTTTAGTTATATTATCTAAAATTCATTCATCATGCAAATTTTTTGGTTGTTTTAGTTTTATGAAGACTTTTTTAAAATATAAGACCTCCAAAAAAATATTCATGTAATCCCTAAGAATTTATTTACATCCTTTTTGGTCTTCTAGATTTCACCTATGTTTAATGAACCCCCATCCAACCAAATCCAATGGGGAGGTTAGGGATGTTATAAATGGTATCATTTTGGGTTAGTTCATCGTCTAGGGATAGTAGTAAGGATGTCAGAACTATTGGAATGTGAAATGTATAACATTGAAAGAAATAGTTGAACATCAAGTTATAATGGTAATAAGGGTACAAAATATTATTAAAAACACTTCTAGGGGTGGATTTGTCCCATTACCATGGGTTTATACAATGATTGTAGCATATCATGCATTAGTACTACTTCTTTCCACTAGGACAATATTAAACAAGTTATGTTTCATGATTATGGGAATGTATTGGTAATGATTATTAGTTATGATGGTTTATAATATTTTAACCATTAAGTTTAGAGTGAGTGATGTCTAAGTGGTGATTTGGTTCTATTTAGAGAGAAATGGAATTAGTTAGAAAATGTATAAACCTCCAAAATGATGAAATAGAAAATACGATTTCACAGAATCCACAGGTGTAAAACATATTTTTCAGAGCATTGTTCATGATTTTTAAGCTACTGATAAGGTAAATCATAATTTTTAATCATTTCAAGTGGTTCATTCCATGAAATTTTAGAAAATAATCCACCAAATATTTTTGGGATTTAGAACATGAAAAGGGAGAGGTTCAAATTCACAGAATGAACTAAATATTCAATTTCATTAGAACTATGGATGATATAAATGTCATGGAAATTGTATACATGATGAAGGATCTTTCATTCCAGTTGTGGGATTTAGTTATCCAAAATAAATTCTACAAAAAACTTACGTGGGAACAATTTAAATAAATTTTCATAAAAAAATCTATTCTCACACATTGAATATAGCTAGAATAAATTATTTATTCTCCTTAAAGAAATAAAATATATCAGTAACTATGTATGAAAAAATATTTATACACTTAGTTCAATTTTCATCAGAGTTTTCTACCACCTCCTCTTTGAAGGCACACATCGTTGAGTCAGTAAGATGATATAATATTCATTCTATGATAGTTTTAAATAGCATTAATTATTATATGAATATGGTTAATAAATAGACAGTGGAAG
Organism: Viscum album; assembly: GCA_963277665.1. NCBI lineage: Eukaryota > Viridiplantae > Streptophyta > Magnoliopsida > Santalales > Viscaceae > Viscum > Viscum album. The sequence continues at coordinate 901,986,259 of OY728137.1, read as the reverse complement.
AAAATGATATCTATAAAAATATATGTGGATGGAGTATGTTTTTATCCCTGGAAAGTGGTGGAAACTATAATGATGGGAATAATAATTAGAAGGAAACCTACATCCAACGAGGAGGAGCATCTCAGAATCACACCACTAAATTGGTTAACATTCCTCCATGACCAAAAAAATAATGGATGCTTCCCACATGTTTTGTTCAAGGATATGAAGTGGGATTTTATTGGAAAACACAAATAATGTCACAAATATAATTATATGAGAGATATTTAGTGTTATTTAGGAAATTATACAATTTCACCTGCTGGAAATACATCTCACATATCTCATACATCTTAGGATTTTACTAGAAAATCTTGTTAGAACTATTCATTTCCACAAAATTTAGTGAACTAGGGACATTATAGGAACACCCCAACTCTTCAGATTGTGAAATAGCAGTAGGAAATCTAGAAAAAAGGTGATCATGTAAGTAGTTATATGATGAAAAATGTATGATCATGGAATTCAAATTACTTCATTCAATTGTAAATGGTTCCATTAATTTTCACTCGACTCTTATATATTTTTTGTTTAAAACTGTTTCATGAAACTCTTTTACTCAATCACGTTTTATTGGTGAATTGTGTTTTCAAATCAAGATGATTCTACAATTGATGTGTGTCTAGAATGATCTAGGTATCTAAGAGTATATTGGATTTAAATGTGAAACTTCTTCTATAACAATTAATTGAGTTACATTTGATTGGAAATTTTTTATTTTCAACATGGATATCATTTACTAGAAGATGGGAATGGATTGTTTAGTTCTATTCATGGATTATATTAGTTTTTATCCATGATGAGTAAATTTGGCATCTCTTTATGGGATGGTGTATTTTTTAATGGTTATAGGGATATCAAGGATATAAAAGTAGTACATTTTGAACCAATAGATTGACTAATTTCTTATCAATTATAAGCAGTTACTGTGGGGAGTAATCACATAATTAGGACAAAAAAATTTCTTTTTATTGTGGATCACCATCCAAATATGTTTCAAGAGGAATTAAACAGGTTACCACCTAAAAGGGAAGTGGTTTTTTGATTGATCTCCTTCGAGAGAAAAATCCAATTTAATTTACATCATATAGAATAGAATGAATTGAATTAATGTATTTAGAGTTCCAATTAGAAGATTTCGAAATAAAAGGCTATATAGGACCGGGTACGTTGCCTTGGGAATCTCCAAAACATTTTTTAAAGAAGGTATATCGTTTTTATGACTCTATATTTATTATCATAACATGAATTGAAATTATGATAAATAATAGACGTCAACTTCATCAGATTAAAGACCATTTTTATCTATTTAATGGAGTCCAATTTTTCTCTAAAATTTATCTATGCTATGAGTATCACCAAATATGTGTTAGGAAAGAGAATATTTGAATGATATATTTCACATATTTTTATTTTCATTATGAATTTGTGATCATGCCCTTTAGTATTACAAATTCAAAAATTATTTTCATGGAATTGATGAATTATCTATTTAAAAGCTACCTAAAATAATTCATTGTGGTATTTTTGGATTAAATTATTGTGTATTAACAAACATGAATTGAATATAAAGAACATTTAGAGATATTATTGGTTATTTTTTGGAGCATTGATTATATGAAAAATTATCAAAATACGATTATTGGATAAAATAATTTCATTTCCATGGCCATTTAATTCTTGTGAATCGTGTATCAATAGAAAATATAAATATAAAAACAATTATTTCATAGAAACCACTAAATAATTCCTTGCATATAAACATTTTTTGGGTTTTCAGGTTATAATTGTCACTTAGTTCAAGACATCTCAATCGAAGCCTCTACTATTAAAATTCAATTGAGAATGGGTGACCCAATTCATTAGGGTGAGGATTGTTAAAAAAAATTTGGAGAATAAATCAAGGCTAAATTCCACTCCACTTATTATTTTTTCTAAAAACAAGGATGGGTTATGTTGTCTTCTATAACACATCTGAATCTAAACTAATCTATGTTCTCATGAATTAAAATTATTTGGTATCTTATGGATAAATACTATATAAAATTCTAGAAAATATATATCCAATAGATGATTTAGAATTTTCTAAAGTAGTGCATTGTTTGAAAAAAATGGAATTATTATCTCTGGTGATAATTTAACTATGTTCACCGATCATAAGAGATTTAATCACATATTTTCATAAAAAAATTTAAACATGAGATACAGTTGATGAATGAAATATTTCTTGATGATTGTCTATAACATGGTTTATACAGAAATTAAAGGTAATTCAATTGATGATTCTTCAAGTCAAAAGTAATATAATATATTATCCATAGAAGCTCATTATTATTATAAATTCTTGGATATAATTAATGATATGTGTTGTATTTCCCCAATAAAGTTGAATTCATATTTTTCATTCCATTTAATCTCATACATAATTACAAAGAACAATTTATAAATTCTCAAAGGTGATATCTAGAGTTCCCTACAATTACATCTAAACATAATGTTGGGGATACCATTGATGGTTGGAAATGAGATGGTAATTCTTCTTTACATTTTTGAGATCAGATAGATGTTATACTATCTTTTCAAGAAAAAATTCTTTCTTCATTCCACCATTCAACGTGGGATGGTCATTTAGGAATTTAGAATATGTTTAAATCATTATAGAAAAAAATATTCTATGATATCAGGAAATGGAATGTGGTAGAGTATATCTTGAGATGCCTCGCTTTTTAGAAGGTCAAGGAGAAACACAAACCACCAACATGTATATTGAAATAATTACCAATCCCTTTCTATAAATTGGATCACATAGTTGTGGATTTTGAAAAAATTATACCAAGAATAGTTCAAAACATGATTCCATGTGGTCTATTATGGACCATCTCAAAAATTCATCTCACTTTATCCTTATTCAGGAATCCAATACATTAGATTACATGGAATAAATCTATATTTTGGATTCCATAATGTTGAATGGTATACATAGTTTCAATTAAATCTTATTGAGATCATCATTGTACCTATCTAATTTGAAGGTCATTACAGAAATATTTCAATACCTAGTTAACCATGAGCTGGAATTATCTTCCTAAAATGGATGAACAGTCAGAAAAAATGATCCAAATTTTGAAGACAAGATCCAAACATATGTTATGGATCACACATGTACATGGGAGGATCTTATACTATTATCAATGTTCTCATAAAATAACAACTATTAGGTCTCAATTCATATGGATCCATTTAAAAAAATGTATGTCCATCATTTTTGGTCACCACATTGTTTGGTAGAGAATTCATATTCTTAATTGTTAGGAACAATCCTTAATCTGGGAACAATTGAGAGAATTCAGATGATCATGATAGTAATAGAAATGGGGTAGAGTCATCAAAAATATTTTGTAGATAATTTTCATTGATTATTATAATTTTATATGGGAGATCATGTGTTCCTGAATGTCTCTCTATGGATATGTCATAAACATTTGGGTAATCAAGTCCAATTGAATCCTCAATACATCAACCGTTTTGAAATATTTGAATGCATTTGAGATGTGGATAATTGATTATATTGACCACTATGATTCATCTCTATATGTAATATAAATCTTGTATATTAACATTAGAAGTACTCACCAAATCCTAATCATGAGATTTGATGACACAACCTTAAATGTTCATCATATATTACATAGCTACACTTGAATATATAGATTGTAGGTAAAAAAGTGAAAATAGTATGGTGAAAGAGTATCATTTTGCAGTGGGATTAATTGTATAGTGTATATATTAATTAAGATAAATGGGAACAATAAGAAATTATAAATGAAAAAATATGGAACTTTTACAAAGTTCTATAAATTTATGCCTTTCCATGAAAAGAAATTCTAACGGTGGGGAGAATTTTTCCCAACCATTTTATGGTATGTTCCTTTCTCTTATTGTTTTTAGGATTTTTATGGGTTTAATTTGGGCCAAGGGAGACTTAGTATGGTTCTTGAATAATATTGGAGGTGATGGATTATTTTTCTTCCTTCATGGGATAAAAGAAATCATGTCTGTTTTTTGTGTTGTGTTGGTTGTATCCCTATGCAAAACATACAATATAAAACACATGGATTTTGGGCATTGTTAAGTGTATGGCCCCACAGAGTTCACGTTAAGGACCATGGATAGATAGGCCACACTAATCCATGGTTTAGGGTGTGGTGAGACCAAAAGGGAAAAGTTTATTACCATAGGTCATAGTGGCTGACCATGGAATGTCTCTTACATGGCTCACTTTCGATGGGACAATGAATATTTTAGATCAACTTGGTCACAGTGATTCTCTAACCTATTTATGAAATGGATCTTTCACACACTAATATTTGTGTAATGTTTTTATATCTTTATGTGATATTGATTGAATTATTTTAATTATTTTTATAGGAAACACCTATTATTACCCTTGGATTTACATATTCTATGTGTTTTAGATTTTGAATTTTAGGGTGATATTTGAATACATTCTTACTGTTCCTTTTTATAGTTCCTTTAGTATGCATATTTTAGGATTTATAGTCATTATCTCTATTTTTATCTATTTCTTTGGTGTGATTAATTCGAGGTAGGTGGATTTTAAAAATACTGTTCTTGTTTTTGAACTACAAGGTTTGGATATTTAAATTTAATAAGTTTAATTTAAAAGAAATATTTTAATGGATTCTTGTCAGAAAATAGTTCACCTTATAATTCTAAATTCATAGATACTAAATGGGTTTTTCAGAAAAACTATTTGGTTCATAGTTTTAATATTTTTCCTTTATTACATAGATATGATTTTCAACTAAATTCTATAATTGAAAGAATTGTTTTATGTCAAATAAATATACATGATAACTAGGCATTGTAACTTGGAATAAATTCTTTGGGCGAGTTAATTTTCATTAGATATGACCCTAAATATGATAGATACTACCAGATAGAAGAAACTTGGGGATTTGTCACCTAGTAATGACTTGCGGGATCAATGATTAACAACTCCAGAGTATTAAACTTACACCAATAATTCATGTGTGTGTGAGTAGTGGATGGGATTTGTGAATTATAAGTGAAATAAAATTATAAATGAGGAATTGATAAATTGTTTCTTATTTTAGTGTTAAATCTTTTAAATTGATAATCAGATTTATTATTCCTCAAATTATTTAAAATTATGATATTTGATCATGAGATAACTTGTTCTTATCCATGTGGAATTTATTGGATGTTTTGGTGGATTTCCTATTATGTATGATTTCTCAACACCTATATATAAACTTTCGTCTATATAAATATATTAATATCAATTACATATGTAAGGTAATGATCATGTTTTCAAATATTGTATCATTATGATGATACTTCTTCATGAGGTTTCATTATTTGAGTTTATTTCATAGAGTCCTTGGATTGATGCCACATTAATGTTCCTATGTGAGGAAATTTTTGGTTTTCTTGAGTTATATTATTAAACCTTATTGCTGACACCCTGATATGTAATTTTATTAGTTTAGATTTATATTATATTAAATTCATGAGTCATATAGTTCTTTTGGATGTTTAATAATTTCTATATATGGTTGGTTTAATTTTTAATAGGTATAATGATCCTCTAATGTTCGAGTAATACCATGAAGCATTGTAATGTAGGCTCTCAGAAATATTTATAAGTTAGTGCAACACATGGTTGACCAAGGTCATTCTCTTGAGGAGATGTTGTTGTCAAACAGTCACTACTTCAAGATAAATTTCTATTTATATATATTTTTATAATGAAATAAAATTAAAATAAATTTAAATTTAATATTTAAAAATGAAAAACTAAAAAAATGAAAATGAAATGGAAACAAAATGATTGTAGATTGAATAATGTTCGAAAAATGAATATCCTACCAGAGATTATCTACTGTAAAAGTTCATCATAACTTTGTAAGCATAAAATATACTTAATGAACATGATCCGTTGTATACTTGAACATTATTTGCTTCCTATTTTTTTGAATATATGGTACACATAATGATATCCAAGAGACCACACATCCACCTTCTCGATTATGGGAGAATGATGTAAAAAGAAGAGTCTAGGCCTCGAGTGGCCAGTGGATACATAAATGCTCATTTCCCATTATGATCCCACTTGAACTAACTATAAGAAAATAATAATTATAAAGAATGACTATTCCAGAATTGAGTTCATCACTGGATTTCTCCCCCAAGAACTGCCTCTTGGTAGGTACTCATAATCATTAGAAAATAAGATCACAATTTAAAAAAGGGGTAGAAATAAAAAATATAAAATGAATGAGATAATGAGATGAAGAATTAGAATAACATATAATAAAAGTTAATAATACAATTAAAAAATTAATCAAACTAAAAAACTACATAAAATTACCACCAAGAGTGTCAACACTTTGAAATAAAGAAGAAACCGGATTTTATAGGGACATGGGGTGAAAAAATGGATCTAAAATCATCTTACGAATGTTTCCAGAAGTTATACCAACATAATTACTATATTTTGGACAGTTTATTTATTTTTATATGTTCATATACTTTATCTAAATCCAAATAAAAATTCAGTTTAGTTGTATGCGAGATGATGGACATATGGTTATTTCAAACCGAGAAATTAAATATGGATATGTGACTCTTCATAATCCCATGATCCACATTCCTATTAATTAATGACCATGAGTAAAGATGAATAATGTGGGGAAATATTTAATTAATTTTTCCCCATATGTTCCCTTTCTCTATGTTTAATTTTATCTCATTTTCTTTATCCATTTATGAGTAATGGGCCCAACAATAAAATTATCCATATATGTGCACAGTTTTTAATAATTTTTCATGAGATAAATATGGGGGTTCAAATAGTTGATTGAACGTTGGGTCCATAATAATGAAATAAATCCCATAAAACATATTCACCTATAATATAATAAATTCTCAATTTCAATCAGTGATGAAAAATTTATGGTCAAAGCACAGAAATAATTTAAAACAGTTCAAATCCAAATTCATTCATTCTTCCAATTAAGAAAAAAGTTCTTAAAAACATATAATGTTACAATTTTAATTAAAATAACACATTTTTGGGATTTTAAACACATAAATATAGAATAAATTAATTGAAAATATTTTCTCTATAAATTCCTCCAAACCAAAACATTTTAGTTTTTGGAAATCATCTTATACCAAGGTCAAAACAGACTTCCAAAAGTATAAGTGACAATACAACTCAATTATCATCTTAAAGAATATAGAATATGCCCTACATGGGTAAAAATCACTTAAATACTCAGAAATCATAAAAAAAAACAATTCAATTTCATGTGAATTCTAACATTCATGTTGTACCTACCTCCTTAGAAAAATATTTTTCAATTCACTCAAGGATATATTTTGTGGAGTTTTTCTCATTCCCAAGAACATGTGTGATCTCCATAGGCTTTCTATCCTCATATTATATCAACTTAAAAGTGTAAAAAATGTGTTGATAATGAGGTATTTTTCATGGTTGTTCCTGAGGATGAGGTTTGGAAGGTTTAAAAATTTAAAACATCAGATCCATAATGAGGTGGGTTAACCTCTAAAGTAAATTAAATGCCTAAAAATACTTTCCCCATGAATAGTGTGCTACTCATTTATCTCAATAATGATACAGATACAAAAACATATATCATTATTTTGGAAGTTCACACTTATAATTTCAGCATCAATGATATATTTCACCCCCTTTCCCCCAATGTAACATCGATTCAGTTTGAATTAAAATTTTGGATTTTCATCATAATCGTGTTTTTGAGGAATTGAGAGGCATCTTTTCATATTCAAATATTGGTGAACACCAATCCCATATTTTCAATTATATTTTGATCCACCCATACATAAATCAACCATAAAATTCATTCCACCACTATAGAAATAAATATGGTAACAATTTCAAATTGTGTCAAACAGATTCCTCAGGAAAGAAAAATACAACTCATCTTCTCCCTACCCAACACTTGAGTTCAACAATAATCATGAATATTACTTATGGATAAGGTTTGAAATGTATACATATATTTTAATATGTATTCTTAAATATTTAATTCATGGTTTCTATTGGTTTAATAATGGTCATATGAAAAGTTATGTCAAAATAAGGGTTGAATACCAAATGTGATTTCAATGTGATGCTCCAATAATACATAAAACATTCCATAAACCCTATATGATTTGAAAAATAGAAAAATAGAATGTTATGGATAACAGAAAAAGTCTCAAGAAAATCATGAATGAAATACATGTTAGAATATGTCAACCAGGTATAGTAACCTCTCAGGTTTGGTATGATATTCAATTTTGACAGTATTAGTGCACATGAGTTCCTCAATAAATATAACATCATTAAATGAAAAGATATTAAATAAAAAATACATTCATAAATAATTTTATTCCTCAGAAATTAAAATTAATAAATGCTCTAAAAATACAATGATGGTTTGAATTTTGAAAATTATTCAATTTAGAACCTGAATCGATAAAACACACAATAAAAAGAAAAGGAAAAATTAAAAACATAGAAAAAGATAGAATAAATAAAATATAATCACAGAAAAATTTCATAAAATAGGTTGACATACCTACCCCAAACTTATTAAATTTAATACCCTATGTATAGATAACATTAGATAAAAAAACTTCTTTTCAATCAAAATTTATATTCGATAAAAAATAAAATAAGTAAAACTAAAGACAAAAGTTGATTTATTTTTAATTTTTGGCCTTGAGTTAGGCTCCTATATTCTACCACATTAAAACTGTAACAAATAAATGAAAAAATAATAAAACTAGTGAATAATAAATATAAAGGGGGAAAATGTATAATGATTGGTTTAGACCACTATGTGGATGATTGGTTTTTACTGCCCCTAGTCAGGCACATACAATGGATTATCTCCAATCAGATAGCCGACGTGGTCTCTTTGAGATGAACCACAACATGTGACTTTTTCCAGTTTCCATGAGTAAAACATAAATTATATATAACCCCCAATAATATAATAAAATTAACAACCCCGAATAAAGAAGAAAGATGTAATTTATGGTCCATAGTTTGTGGGAAAATAAAATATGGGTGCTCCTTATGAACTTTAGTTTCATCCTCCCACATATGATATAAAAGTTACTATAGAGGTGATATTTGGACCCCCAAAGCATATCTAGATCTTCCTCTTTAATCACCACCACTTGGGTTGTCTCTTCATTAACATCCATGTCTTTCCCCATTAATTATGTATCATAAATTTTAAAAGGGGGGAAGTTAGAAAACAATTCAACTTAAATAAAATTAAAACCTGATGAATCAGTATTGAAGTATTCTCTTTCAAGTAAGTTAGCTTGGAAATTTATATAATCTAGAAAGACCATTATAAACTCAATCTCAATAGGGGAATAATTATAATTATCTTCCAAAGAAATAGAGTGGTATAAAGGTATCAATTTTTCATCCTCAAGGACTCTAAGATAATGTATTAGGTCATCTTAAACAATATGATTGAAGGATTATTACTAAAATTATTGATGTTTCATAATTATATTAGCTAGAATATTTTATACAAGGACCACTTTGAGAAGTGCTTCAGTGTGGGATGATTTGATTAGTTCTTTTAGAATCTTCTTCTCATCCACCTTAGGTTCGTTAACATAAGAAAATATTATTGTAATCTCTTCCACAACTTGTTTTGTTTCGGGTTATAATTTTGGTTCGGATTGCTTCACTAGCCAAATAATATATTCTTCAACCCTTTAACTATTCTCTTATGTTTTATATTTCTTCATTAATTTCTTTTATTTGCTAATTTTTAATTTCTTTATAGAAAAATGTTTCTTTAGTCCATGCTTAAATTTCTTTTATTCAAATACATCATGAATGACATTTTTTTTAAATTTATGATTTTTCTTGTTTTTTTATGAAAAATAGAGTTTGTAATTGTTGAATATCAAATGAAATGGTGCCGATTGATGAAGAGTTACTATGAACACTCTCTAAAATATTTATAACCATTTTTAACATAGGGGATGACCTAGGTCATTCACTTGAGGAGCTATTGAACTAAAATATGCACAAAATCCAATGAAAATTTTATTTATATGTTTTAAATTATGAAATAAAAATAAAATAAATGGATTCATGAGAATTTAAAATTAAAACTAAAATTGAACCTCAAAATTCAATCCAAATAGAATGATTACCGACTGAATGATGTTAGATAGTGATCAGATCCTCCCAAAAGATTATCTTGTGTCAACCATCATCATCTCATTATTAGAATAAAATATACTTAACGAAAAAGCTCCATCATATGAATGAAAATTATATATTGTCAATGTTTTGAATATATTTTATACTAAATGATCACTGAAAGACCACATATCTGTTGGAGTTGGTGGTCTAGAACCAACTACTTTGTACTTTATTCATTAAATAAAAGCCTTATCACATCTTGATTGTTCTTCTGCATGACATGTCATGTGATAATGTCCTAAGGATAGCTGTTGCATTAAAGGGTCGTAGCGGATCCCTGCTATGATGAGAACTCGAAAGTGCTATAACACTGTTCTTGAATGTATGTTCTATGGCCGGATGATATTATTTTAGGGAAACAAATAATACAGGTCATTAGGGGTGAGGACTCATAAAACTTTGAGGCACCTTCTCATGGTGTGCGACCTTGGTAATATCCAGGAGGATATTATGAGAACGAGACCCGCCAGTAGGAAATCCACATTTCATAGTGTCATTGGATGTTCCTATCTACGGACGTGTGTATTGATCCTTAGAATTTAATATTATTATTAATGGGTATTACAACTCACGCACTTAGATGTATTGACGAAAACTATGATGACACACTGTTCGCAGCGAGGTAGGATACGTTGGGTGCGTCACAAGTAATACCGCATTAATAGATAATGCGAGAAAGGATTTTTCCCTTCCGTTCCATAACGGAAGTAGATATCTTAGGCCCTTTGATGGAATTGATATAGCCTAAATAAATCCATGGCCATGGTAAGGTATGGGAAAGTTCAATTCTGGGAAGTTAATAGAAAGAATAATCAAGCACATGGGTTGATGGCACTAGCATGCAACCCGCTTTATTGGAGATATCGAGACAAAGGGATTATATTACACGGTAAGCATTTATAAGAGGTAACACGTCATTGCGGCATTAAATTCTTTCTCTATGGGTGCCTTGGCATGTTGCTAGATGCTAACCTTGGACTTTAGGAAAGCTCAGCCTAATGCCACTGAGAAAGAGGCCTAGAGGGACACACACTAAGTGTGTCCATGTATCTCAGTTCAATATTAATTTAACAAGTTAAATAAATATTATTCCCGACTATGGTTTAATAATTATTTAAGGATGTCTGATCGCATTTATTTTGACACTAGTTATTCGAGAGAATATATTGTGGACAAAATAATATATATTTATTAGCGAGTAATGCCGTTAAATTTATTTAAGAAATAAATAGTCATTACTCAAGGTCTAATAAATGTGGTGGAGAAAAATGGAAAATAAAAGTACACACCGTGTATATTAAATATACACGCCGTTTAGTTTTATGGAAAACAATTACACGCTGTGTATTAATTATTACACGCTGTGTAGTTTTTCCAGTTGGGATTTTGAGGATTTAATATTATTTTATTAAATGATATTTATTATAATCAGCGTGGGCGCAAGTCAAGGAATTAATAATTCGACATGGGGGGGTTTTTCAATAAGAGTTAATGAAATAAATAAAACACGTAACGCGTTTATTTATTGTCATAAATCTATTAACCTAAAACATGATTATAAATATCCTCACAACCCCAACATTTTGAAGAGCCATTGGTTGTGCACAATGGATTTGGAAATACTCTCAAGCCAAGAGAGAATTCTCTTTCCACCAAGAACGCCCTCAAGTTACGAGAGCAAGATCCTCCACCGGATCAAGGCGGTCAAAGGTGAATATTGCAAGCGAAGGTTCTTCCACGCTAGCACTCGGAGATCCCTTCGGCGACGTCCGGAGATACGTGACCCACGTGTGGATTACCACTAGAGGAATCCTACACTTGGATTCTACGACGCAACGACGGATCACCGAATCGTGACCAGACACATCAACGAAGAATGAATTCCAACGAGGTAATTCTTATGAATTAATTAAATAAATTATAATCAACATATGATGATCCTCCTCAAGGGTTCCGGGACTCTTCTTTTCTTTTCGTTCTTCATTCTATTCCGAAGATTCGGCGTTTTATATCGTGACAGATCTCGGATTGAACGTTGTTTAACGTTAAAATTAAAGTTGGGCAAACCCACTAATGTGCTTCCGCTGCGCCCGGAACCTACAAGTGGTATCAGAGCGATCATATCGTTGGTTATAATTATTTATTTTTTCGTTGGTGATTTACGCATTTAATAATTTAGTTATTTCAATTCATGTTTAATCGTTCTGAAAATATGAATCTTGAGATCTGTTCTTCCTCCCTCGTTTCTCGTTCACCTCACAGAAACGGATTTTTCTTTTAATTTTGATTAAAATAAAATAGAGGAACTCATCCGGAGGAGCCAAACGTTTCTGGCCGTATAACACCAGAATACACGGCGTGTATTCGGAAGTACACGCCGTGTAGTCTAGGTTCAATGCATTGACTGATCCGCCAAATCAGGCCGTGTATTGGATTCTTTCTAAGAATTTAAGACACCGTGTGTTGACTAGAAATAGGTGGCACACAGTTTCTGGAATACACGCCGTGTGGTCCAACAAACACGGCATGTAGTCCCTTCGGGTTAGGGTTGGGTCGTGTACTCCGTACACGGCCTGCCTGGCTGGAAACCGTGTAACGCAGAAAATACACGGCGTGTGTCCCACTAAACACGCCGTGTACTCTGAAAATTTCCAAAGTACATTAACACGCCTTATCCCCGGGCGTGTACTTCGGATGGACGATGAAGAAAAGTACACACCATGTAGTCGGAAACTACAGGCCGTGTACTCACCCAAATTACGTAGATTTATTAAAATTTATTATTATATTATACAAACCCTTGAGACGTGTACCATGGTGCAGACGTAAAGGTGAGGCACAACACGTGATAGGTGTTTTATATATATGTGTTTAATTTAACATCTGCATAATAAATGGGAATTCACTGGGTTGCCTCCAAGGTACAAATTACGTACAAGGATAATTTTAAATGAATTTATTTCTTTAAAATTATGATGGATGAGCATCTCAAAGAAATTCAGAAAATTGATTTAAGATAAAAGGATTGATTAATTAAAGATAATTAATTGATTCGAGCGTGATTTATCTTAAACAAGAATGATTAAAGAATTGAATTCTAGTTTTATTTATGCGTAAATATCGTTGCATGTATGGATGATCATGAGCTAGACCGAGACCTTTGTATGAGAATGGGTTCTTTTAATTTATTTATTTAAATTAAATTTGTTGGCCTGCGAGCCATCTCCTCATTAATATGTAGGGCCTGCGCTCCCAAGGATTATTTTATGTAAACCCCCCTTTTTACCCCTCACCTATGTGTGAGATAAATGCATATGTAATGGATGGAGCTCCCAAGATAGTGGAGGCGGCTCTAGTCAGGAGCCCAGGTGAAACCAATCCATGGAGATACAAAGGTGGATAGGTGGAAAGCTGTAGACACGAACCCAAAAGGTTCAAGGTGTTTCTCCCCTAGGTCTTGGGTTAATTTATCAACCGCTAGATAAACTAACCAATAGAAAATCTCATGATCATACCATTTATTTTATTTCTGTCAGTTGCATGGTTTATTTATTGTGGGTGTGTTGTCACGATCACACAATTAATGAATTAAACGAGCATGCAAGATGGAACTAAAATAAAATTGGATTATACGTAAATATTAACATAGACATGGTTAATCACTTAAGTATATCCCACTTAATATTAAAAAGCATGTAATTAAAGATAATAAAATGGAAATTTACGTATAAGGATAAAATCCCTCAAGATAAATATTAAGTCGGCATAGCCTTCGATAATCTTGGTTAGAATCGAACCATAGTTCAAAGTGCTTGACCAACCCTAGTTGGAGTGCTTTCAATTATCGGGGAATTCTAATTTAAGGTTTTGGGTTGACTTGACTTGTTTCACATCAAGGGTTTCCTGCCACAACAGGACTTGGTGTGAGCAAGAGGCAAAGGTTGAGGAAATCCAAAAAAAGGATTTCAGGATTGGGGAGTCCACTCAGCGGATCAAGGAACTGTGAGTTAATGCAGTTGGCATTTGGAATGCCTACCTAAAACCCTTCAAGTTGCTTGACCAACCCTAGTTGGGGTAATGCGAAGGGCAATATGGATCCTTGCCACTAGAATATTCACGCAAAAGAATATTCCGAAGTCAATGGTGAGGGCTATTGGATTTCGATAAAATAGTGGGAGACTAATAAGTATCAATTTATTTGTCTCAATTTTATAATAAAGTACTAAAACTTTGCTCATCTTAATTTGTAGAAATGACAAGAAAATGTCTTCAAACATATCATTGTGCACCATACTCGAGAAAGAAAACCTTCTCACCGGCACCAATTTCCAAGAGTGGCATAGGCGTTTGCGCGTCGTCCTTCACCACGAAAGGAAATTATATGTGCTGGAAGAGCCTATTCCAGTTGCGCCTGGGAAAGAGGATAGTGATGAGGAATTATCTCTCTACATGAAACACATGGATGATGCCACAGATGTCCAGTGTTTCATGCTATCTGCCATGTCTAATGAGATCTTGAAGCAACATGAAAACATGGATGCGTATAGCATGATGTCTCACCTTAAAGATCTCTACCAAGAGAAGGAGAGACATGAGAGGTATGAGATCTCCAATGCTTTGTTTACCACGAAGCTTGGAGAGTCTGTGCCAACTGGGCCTCATGTAGTCAAGCTTATTGGCTACATTGAACTCTTGGACATCTTAGGGATTAAATTCCCGGATGAGTTGCGTACAGATCTCATCCTATCATCACTGCCCAAGACCTTCTCTAGCTTCATTGTTAACTATAACATGAGCGGAAATGAGAAGAGTCTATTAGACCTTCTGACCTTGATTCACCAGGTAGATAAGGACATGGGGCGTGACAAACCCGCGGTCCTTATGGTGAACAAGAAAAGGAAGGACAAGGCAAAGGGGACAAAGACTTATAAACGGTCTGAAGCCCCCGAGCACCGTCCCTCCAAGAAGGGGAAGATCCAGAGGCCGGGCAAGGAACGGGAGGCAGTGTGTTTTGCATGTGGCAAGCAGGGCCATTGGAAGAGGAATTGCACCCAGAAGCGTGGGGACACTAAAGATGCATTCGTTATCCAGTGCAATCTTTCTATATCTACACATTGGGTATTAGATACATCTTGTGGGGCTCACATCTGTATTCAAATGCAGGAACCAAGTAGATTTATAAAGATCGCCAGAGGAGAGGTGGATCTTCAAGCTGCCAATGGTGCAAGGCTGGCTGCGTTGGCTTTTGGTGACTATCACCACTCATTGCCAACTGGCATGAATTTGGTTTTACAAAACTGTTATTTTGTGCCTAGTGTTACCAAGAACATAATTTCTGTTTCTTGTTTGGATATGGATGGATTTATTTTCATGTTTGGAAATAAGGGTTGTCTCTTTTATAAGAACAATGTATGTTATGGTATGTCACATTTGAATTATGGTTTGTATGTATTAAATTACGAAAACCAAGTACTGGCAATCGATAACGAAACAAACTCACATGACTCATACATCACCCAGTTATGGCATCACCGCCTTGGTCATGTGAATGAGAAGCGCTTGACAAAGCTCTGCTAAGATGGCTATTTAGACTCTACTGAGCTAAAACCACTTGATAGATGTCACACTTGTTTACAAGGAAAAATGACCAAGCCGCCTTTTGGTGGACAAGGTGAAAGGGCCACAGAGCTTCTAGGATTGGTACACACAGATGTGTGTGCACCATTTCCAGTAGAAGCTAGAGGTGGATATCATTAATTTATTACTTTTACTGATGATTTGAGTAGATATGGCTATGTCTACTTAATGTGGTATAAGTTAGAGTCCTTAGAGAAATTTAAGGAATTCAAGAATGAATTAGAGAATAAACTTGGTAAGAAGATAAAGAAGCTTCGATTGGATTGAGGTGGAGAATATCTGAACCAAGAGTTCATCGATATTCTACGGGAGTCTGGGATTCTATCTCAGGTCACTCCTCATTATACACCATAGTGGAATGGTGTTAGTGAAAGGAGGAACCACACCTTGTTGGACATGGTGAGGTCAATGATGAGTCATGCGGATCTTCCATTATCCTTTTGGGGATATGAATTACAAACTGCATCATACACATTAAACCGAGTACCAACTAAGGTGGCAAATGGAATTCCATCCGAGTTATGGAATGGAAGGAAACCCACTTTGTCGCACACACGTGTATAGGGATGCGAGGCATTTGCTAAGGCCTTCTCAAGCAAAAAACTAGCACCCCGGGGCACGAAGTGTATCTTTATAGGATATCCAAAGGAAACGAAATGATATTACCTATATATCCCCCAAGAAAAAAAGTGATTGTCGCCAGACAAGCCGTCTTTCTTGAGAGGGAGCACATCCTCAAGAAGGATAGTGGGAGCAAGATTGACTTAGACGAAGTTGATGCTCAAGATACACATGAGTTGGTACAGGAACAAGTTCCACAGGTCCCCGTGGAAGAGGTTACAGAAACACAAGTACTGCGTAGGAGCTCAAGAGAGGTAAGGGAACCAGAGAGATTTGGTTTCCTAGTCACCGAGGATGGTGAATCATTATTGTTGGACAATGATGAACCTCTCTCCTACAAGGAAGCAGTAGAAAGCTCAAAAGTTACAAGATGTCTAGAAGCTATGAATTCTGAGATGGATTCCATGTATCAGAACCAAGTTTGGGTTCTGGTCGATGAGCCAGTTGATGTAAAGCCTGTTGGATGCAAATGGGTATTCAAAAGAAAGCTGGACGTGGAAGGTCAAGTTAGCACTTATAAAGTAAGGCTAGTGGCTAAAGGATTCAGACAACGTCAAGGAATTGACTATGATGAAACCTTCTCGCCAGTTGCCATGTTTAAATCCATAAGAATCATACTTGCCATAGCAGCTTACCATGACTATGAGATTTGGTAGATGGATGTCAAAACAGCATTCCTTAACGGGAACCTTGAGGAAGATGTCTATATGACACAACCAGAAGGGTTTGTGACACCAGGTGAAGCCAAACGGGTTTGCAAGTTTCAGAAATCTATTTATGGATTGAAGCAAGCACCCAGGTCATGGAACATTCGATTTAATGAAGCCATACAGGAATTTGGTTTCATTAAGAACGAATGTGAGCCATGTGTTTATAAGCGGTTTAATGGGAATGCGGTCGTCATCCTAGTGGTATATGTTGATGAAATATTACTTATTGGAAACGACGTACCAGCCTTACAGTCAGTTAAGGACTGGTTGAACAAATGATTCTCCATGAAGGACTTAGGAGAAGCAGCCTACATTCTAGGGATCAAGATCATTCGTGACAGATCCAAGAAGCTGCTTGGACTAAATCAGGGTACATACATTGACCAGATACTAAAGATATTTAGTATGGAAAAATCCAAGAGGGGATTGGTTCCAGTGTCACATGGCTTACATCTTTCTAAGAAAATGTGTCCCCAGACACAATAGGAGAAAAATAGGATGAGAAAGATCCCATATGCTTCGGCTATAGGATCCATCATGTATGCCATGTTATGTACCAGGCTTGATGTTGCCTATGCACTGAGCATGGTAGGCAGATATCAAGTAGATCCAGGAGAACATCATTGGACTGCTGTTAAGACTATCCTTAAGTATCTAAGAAGAACTAAGGATATGTTCCTAGTATATTGAGGAGACGAGGAGCTTGTCATCAGAGGGTAGGCTGATGCTAGTTTTCAAACAGATCAGAATGATCTGAAGTCGCAATCTGGATATGTTTTCTGTCTCAATGGAGGAGCTGTGAGCTGGAAGATTTCAAAGCAGCCAGTTGTCGCCAATTCTATAGCGGAGTCTGAGTATATAGCGGCTTCTGATGTAGCCAAAGAAGCCGTTTGGATTCGAAACATTGCCCAAGAGCTTGATGTGGTGCCTAGCAGTAAAGATCCCATTACATTGTATTGTGATAATACTACAGCGGTGGCTCTTGCAAAAGAACCAAGGTCACATCAACGGACAAAGCACATACTCCGGAAGTATCACCTCTTGAGGGATTTCTATCAAAGGGGTGAAGTTGCAGTGAGCAGAGTTTCCACAGAAGAGAATGTGGCGGACCCCATGACTAAAGGCCTATATCAGCAGAAGCATGAATATCATGTGAGAGCTAGCGGGTTAAAATTTGTTAGCAGTTGGCTCTAGTGCAAGTGGGAGTCTGTTGGAGTTTGTGGTCTAGAACCAACTACTTTGTACTTTATTCATTAAATAAAAGCCTTATCACATCTTGATTGTTCTTCTGCGTGACATGTCATGTGATAATGTCCTAAGGACAGCTGTTGCATTAAAGGGTCGAAGCAGATCCTTGCTATGATGAGAACCCGGAAGTGCCATAACACTATTCTTGAATGTATGTTCTATGGCCAGATGATATTATTTGAGGGACAAAAATAATACAGGTCATTAGGGGTGAGGACTCATAAAACATTGAGGCACCTTCTCATGGTGTGCGCCCTTGGAAATATCCAGGAGGATATTATGAGAACGAGACCCGCCAGTAGGAAATCCACATTTCATAGTGTCATTGGATGTTCCTATCTACGGACATGTGTATTGATCCTTAGAATTTAAGATTATTATTAATGGGTATTAAAACTCACGCAGTTAGATGTATTGACGAAAACTGTGACGACACACTGTTCGCTGCGAGGTAGGATACGTTGGGTGCGTCACGAGTAATACCGCATTAATAGATAATGCAGGAAAGGAATTTTACCTTCCGTTCCATAACGGAAGTAGATATCTTAGGCCCTTTGATAAAATTGATATAGCCTAAATAAATCCATGTCCATGGTAAGGTATGGGCAAGTTCAATTCCGGGAAGTCAAAGAAAGAATAATCAAGCACATGGGTTGATGGCACTAGCATGCAACCCGATTGATTGGATATATCGAGACAAAGGGATTATATTACACGGTAAGCGTTCGTAGGAGGTAACACGTCATTGCGGCGTTAACTTCTTTCTCTATGGGTGCCTTGGCGTGTTGCTAGACGATAACCTTGGACTTTAGGCAGGCTCAGCCTAATGCCACTGAGAAAGAGGCCTAGAGGGTCACACACTAAGTGTGTCCATGTATCTCAGTTAAATATTAATTTAACAAGTTAAATAAATATTATTCCCGACTGTGGTTTAATAATTATTTAAGGATGTCTGATCACATTTATTTTGACACTAGTTATTCGAGAGAATATATTGTGGACAAAATAATATATATTTATTAGCGAGTAATGCAGTTAAAATTATTTAAGAAATAAATAGTCATTACTCAAGGTCTAATAAATGTGGTGGAGAAAAATAGAAAATAAAAGTACACACCGTGTATATTAAATATACACGCCGTGTAGTTTTATGGAAAACAAGTACACGTCGTGTATTAATTATTACACGCTGTGTAGTTTTTCCAGTTGGGATTTTGAGGATTTAATATTATTTTATTAAAAGATATTTATTATAATCAGCGTGGGCGCATGTCAACGAATTAATAATTCGACATGGGGGGGTTTTTAGATAAGAGTTAATGAAATAAATAAAATGCGTAACGCGTTTATTTATTTTCATAACCCTATTAACCTCAAACATGATTATAAATATCCTCACAACCCCAACATTTTGAAGAGCCATTGGTTGTGCACAATGGATTTGGAAATACTCTCAAGCCAAGAGAGAATTCTCTTTCCACCAATAATGCCCTCAAGTTACGAGAGCAAGATCCTCCACCGGATCAAGGCGGTCAAAGGCGGATATCGCATGCGAAGATTCTTCCTCCCTAGCACTCGGAGATCCCTTCGGCGACGTCCGGAGATACGTGACACATGTGTGGATCACCGCTAGAGGAATCCTACACTTGGATTCTACAACGCAATGACGGATCACCGAATCATGACCGGACACATCAACGAAGAAAGAGTTCCAACGAGGTAATTCTTATGCATTAATTAGATTAATTATAATCAACATATGATGATCCTCCTCAAGGGTTCCAGGAATCTTCTTTTCTTTTCGTTCTTCGTTCTATTTCGAAGATTTGGCGTTTTATATCGTCACGGATCTCGGATTGAACGTTGTTTAACGTTAAAATTAAAGTTGGGCAAACCCACTAACGCGCTTCCGCTGCGCCCGGAACCTACAATATCCACATACTCAATCGAGGGAGAATATTGAATAAATAAGTTATTATGCCTTAAGTGGTATGTGGAGACACAAAGTCCTCATTCCCATTAAGGCAACCAAGTACTAACTATATAAAAATAATAAACATAAAACTTTAACATGAAAGACTTGGGTTTATCGCTATATTTTTACCCCGTGAACATTTTTGGGTCAGCTACTCCTCATCACAATCATAAGAGATCAGAATGAAAAAAGGGGTGGAAAACACATAATATTAAATGAATGAGAGAATGATAGGAAGAAGATTAATAGAATATAGTAAAATTTATCAATACTATTACAACATAAATGAATCTAAATAATTATATAGAATTTCCACCATGTGTGATAACACTTTGAATGGAAGAAGAAACACAATTTTTTAGGGAGAGGGGGTGAAAAATTAGCTCCAAAATCATTGTTGGAATGTTTCTATGTGTTACCCAACCTAATGACCGATTTATGGAAAGTTTTCTTATAGAAGGATATTCATATACTTTATCCACGCACTCTTAAAAAATTCCATCTTAGTTAGATGTGGGATTTAGGAGTTATGGTTAATTATATTGAGAAATTAATTCTAGATATGTGACTATTTATATACCAATTCTCTAATTTAGCATTCCATTAATGACCATGGGAAAAGAAAAATCTGGTGGGGACATAGTTAATGAATTCTTTCCCCAAGAATTCCCCTTTCTCAATGATAAATGTGAGCTAATTTTATTTGTCCATTTACGAGATATGGGCCCAAAAATAAAATTCTCCATATTTATTAACATCTTTCAAGGCCTGTTTAGTATGCTGGATTTGGGAATTCTAATATTGGATTGATATTTCAGACCAACATAATAAAATGAATACCATCAATCATATTAACCTGTAAAGGAGTAAATTTTCCATTTGTATTAGTGATGAATATGTTTTGACCAATGAATATAAATCTAGTAAAGAAGATCAAATCCAAAAAGGACATTTTTCTAATTAAGCTAAAAATTATTCAAAAAACATTTTAACAATTTATCGTAAAATAATATATTTTTGGTATTAAAAACAAAAATTAATAATAAAATAATTGAAAATATTTTCTCTATCATAATCCATTGGATCGTTTTATAACCTTTGGTGTCATGGGGACATCAGTTATGGTCAGTGAAACCTCCAACCTCAACCAAGCCAATGGGTTGTGTGGGGACATTACAAAATAAATACATTGGATAATGTAATATTTATTTGATGGGAATAAATCAATTTTTATAAATATATCTCATACACCCACCATATTAAAATAGAGAGAGAATATACAGTGCTCAAACAAATAGATAATGTTTCTATAAATATTTATGAAGATAAAATTATATTAATGATATGTTATGTAGCTAATTTTTCATTTTGTTGAAAAGAAAAAAATTATTAACTCTTTATTTTCATGAAACAATGTCTCTTAAAAAATATAATAATTCATTAAATTGAGAATGTAAAGAGATTATTTTATGGGTCTAAAATGTGTAAATAGATTTGTTGAGTATGAATGGAATCAAAGACCCGATGATAAGAAATTAAGAATATATTTTCATCCCAAAGGTTCAACCGAGGAGGTTCATAGTGAAAAAATATGAATCTTACAAAATACCAAAAATATGGGCTCCAATAAACAATGAAAATTCTTCATGTATATAATGGGAGGGTAAAATAAGCATGTTCGATAAGGGGATATGTGTCTTCCAATTAATATAATGGATTAATAGATGGTTCCACTAAATTCACATCCTAATATCCAATGATTCAAAAAATTTACAATTATATGATTCAATGAACTAAAATAGAGAGAGAAAGGATTATTTTATTACATTACCATATTGAATGTGGAGAAAAAAACTCCATTTTTATTGGTGGACTCATTATTCAATATTGGTTAAATAATTTCTTATCTGATAAATGCTCAATACAGTCATTCATTTAATATAAATTATTTTGAAATTTTAAATCAAAAAATTAAAATATGGAGGTTGATTTATCAATAAAATTACATATAAATAATTACATATAATTTCTCTATATTTTTCCAAAAAATTATGGGAAGAACCACATAGAAAATATAGTGGTTCTTCCTTTGGTGGAAGTGAATTATATATTTTTAATGAATTAGATTTCCTTATATTGATCCAATATTAATATTTTGGGATAATGAAATTACCTTTCATATCTTTAACCACCCCACACAACTAAATAGATGCAAAAAATTACAATACGACTTTGGAAAGTCCTTCATAAGTATGGGTTATATTACTCCATGAAAAAGAATATTTGGAACAAATATTGAAGACCATGGAAAAAAACCTTGATTAAATGCTCATTATGATGAAATGTGATGATTTATTGAAAAAAATTCCCATGTGTTCCACCGAACCATGATTCCAATTTCTCAATGAACTCATACAATGTGAAAATTAATTATTAAAGAGATGTTTCGAAAAATTTTAAATAGAATTTGTGGAATTAAGGATGAAAAATAAAGAATAATTAGAATAGTGATTTATAATACCCATTACATCACATTATGGTACATCAGCCCTCTTCTTTAAGAATAAAGACATGACAATTAAATATTTCATTGATTTGTAATAGATTAATAATATCATTATAAAGAACAGAAATCCTTTAGAATTGATTGATGGTTTATTTAATTAAATTAATGGATCTCAATATTTCCAACCGGCAGATCTTTAGTCAGCATACAATCTATATAAAACACGATATCATTTTTTGAAAACACAACCTACTATAAAAAATATGAATACTATTTATTCATACAGATTCTATGTTAACTAAAAAAATAAATCAACAATACTCATGAATTTAATTAATAAATACATTTTGGATACTTGTTTGGTGAAGAGATGTGCTTGATAAAACACTTTAACATTAATTTTAATTTATTACAAATTGGGGAATAAATGATGAAATATATTTATATTAAAATATAGATGATTCTTGAATATATATTGATGATTGTTTATTATGATTTGATGAAAGATAAAAGTTCATAATGTAGTGAAATTGGTGGTTCCAACCATGGATTAAATTGAAAATTGGTAGAAATGAGGTTTTTTACTGGATTCAACTTGGATATAAACCATGCATTCGATTTCAAATATTTTCCAAAATTTCCAAAACTTAATTGCACTTGTAATCAATATTTAAGAATTTATTTTTGAAAAAAAACTCTAGACACCATAGTATTATTAAACAAAATCCTATTTATGAATTTGGTTTCAATATAATTTTTGGAAATGAGGAAGCTAGGTAATAATTTGTTAAATATTTACAATTTGATCTGATGGTTGGAAAAATATGAAAGGTTTACAAAACCATGCCATAGATCATTCCATGGTGGAATTTTAATTTTATATATTACTTATTTGAAATGAGATTTGGAGATTTCATGGCCATATATTAGAGAAATTTAGATGAAAAATGGGGTAAGTAATAAAAACTATGAATATTGAATTATAAATTTAAATTAATCTTATAAAAGCTACTGAATATTTAATTTAAAATTATGATGTGATGTAGATGAAACCAAAAAAATGTATTATATATAATATGAATTTAAAAATGATAAAATGAGTAAGAAAAAAGTCTTCTAATGTTAAAATTTCATTTTTAGAGTCAATGCTTTGACCAAATAGATAGGCTGGGGTTACGTCGACCATACAATGGTTATCTCATGTTGTCTACATGTTTTTCATATTCTGTGATATATTAAATTATAGATAGATGAAATATTTTATGTGTGGTTTTAATTTATTGAGGTCAATAATTTTTGAAGTCCAATTATAAGGTGACACATGGAATAATGAGTTAATGTTTTTTAGTAAATCTTGCTAAGATGTCATAAATGAGTTTTTCCAAAAGAATTATATTATACGATGAACACTCAATCTTGAGATTGTAAAATATCCTGAGTTTTGAGGAGATTTTTATTTCATGGATAATGAACAAAACTTGATTAAAGATATGTATAATCTTAAGGGGATAGATCTAAAGACACATTCCAATTCTATATTGTTTTATTGATTACTATGAATATTTTGTTTCAATAATATATAGTCAATTATATCCCTCATAACACCTCTAGAGAAATTTAGGATTTATTCCCCTAATTTATTCTCTAATAAAATTTAATTATCTCATATATATTCTTAATATATGGAATTGTATCCCCCTAAAACAGTGATTTTCCCATGAAATACTTATTAATAAGAAGGTGACCCTTCCATTGAATTTTTAGAATATGAGGTTGAGGCACCCCAGATTAGAACTCCTAGATCTAGTACTAAAAACCATTATTTAAATATTTCCATGAGTCTAAGTGAAATTAAGAAAAACATATATATATTTTACAAAATTTTAGTAAGTTAAACATTATGTCTCATAATAAACACATAATCTCAATTATAGAATGTTTAATGAAATAGAGGATCATCTATCTTAAAAACATATTTTATAATACTTTTGAAAATTTACCCTTAATTGATACATGCTATAATTTATTTCAAATAGATCATATACTACAATAATCTTCATAATACATGTAATAAAAACATAAGAAAGGTGTGAGATCAATTTCTCAGTAAGTGAAAACTTATCAACCTGTTATCAAGGGTAGCTCATAAGAATATGAGAAAATATTAACGTGGGAGAAATATAATATCAATAATAATATGGAACTACATATGTTCTATATAAGTCATGATATATTGAAATGTAATATCAAATGAACATCATATACCATTGAAAAAGAGTGCTGATTGATGAGATCCTAAATGAGATCAATGAAGCATATTCAAAGTCATATGTAGTAGAAAAGTAACATTCTGGAAACAAATAATAACAATGGACATTGAATAAAACATAAGCATAAATAACACCATTGTTTTGAGTAATATACTTCGACTCATGATTTTGAGAAAATATTATAATACCAGTCTATACATCACCATTATTAGTCAAACACTTGTATCCATTCTTGTCAGAAAAATTAATTGTGATTGTGTATACTTATCTCCTAATATTTAAACATTTTACTAGTAGATTTGATGAAGATATAGGTACAAAATTTAAATAATCCATATATATTTATTTTCATAAAATTAAATCTCTTATATTATTATAAATAGACAATGGAATGAAAAATGGGTTTCATAAAATTTCCAGATAGTATAACTAATTTTTTTTCAAGAATGAAAACAGTTGAAACTGAAATTAAAATCATCCAAAAATATAAATTTATAATTAAATTTGGTTATTTATTCAGGAAAAATAATTTCAATGTAAATAAAACCTTTTTAGATAACGATGGAAATTGAAAAAATAATAATGAAATAGTTCTTAAGAAAATTTATTTAACATTTTCATTAAAGATTAAGTCTTGAGAGGCAATCAAATTTAATTTTCAAAAAGTTTAAGTAAAAATATTTTAGAATTTAACTTTATAAAATAATAATAAATAATTATAAAATGAAAAATAAGAAAACTATATACAATAAAAAGGGAAATTGGATGATATAATAAAATAATATTAAAGGAAACACTTTTTAATATTGTAAATATATTATTTGAAACAGAAATCATATTACGGATAATAAGTCCTAATTTTCAAAAATAGGAAGTGTAAAAGTTAATTTGACATGTGATAATAGAAATTTTGGTTTGCGAATATATATGAAAATATTTTTGGGTAGAAAAAATATAGACATAGAAGAAAAATTAAAGTTTATCAATGATGTGAATCATTATTAATATCAGTTTACTTTCATTAGAAATAAATTCATCAAAGAAGCGGATTTGAATTAAAAATATATATTTCCATAGATATAGAATTATAAATATCCTTTGAAATAGTGTATTTATGAATATGGGTGACAAACAAGAATGGTGTTCAATAAGTAACATTGTTACCAAAAGAAATGAACTTAGAGTTTATAAAATCACTTATAGATTTGTTAATTTTCGGGAAAAAATAATTGGATATAGGGATTCATGATAGGATTTAAAAATTCAATAGAAATAAATTGGAATTTTAACTTGATACAATCATTTGTCAAAATATACCATATTTATAATAATAATTTTCAAGAAGAACAATCATAAATTAATGAATGATAATTGAGTTAATGAACAAGCATTCAACATTGTAATATTTTTAATTGATAAATGATGAAATTTAAAACATGAGATTGATTTTAAAATAAATTATATTGTACTAAAAAAATATGATGAAATAAATCCTTTTTCAATAAATATTAACCAAAATTGGAAACAATATTTGATTTTACAACATATATCAATGAAGAAAAACTGAGATGAAGAACCATAACCATTCTTTGTGTTGAGTTGAAACACACTCTAACTTCATGAATAAATAAATAAATCTATTAATAACTTAATTAAAAAACATCTTCATACCCATAACATTTTGGAAACATGATTTATAATAATTTATTACAAATATATGTGTCAGTTTTATGCTAATTTTTTTATTGAAGGTTATTAGTTTTGATTGTTTTAATTTGTACTAGTTTTAGAATGGAAGAGTCAATTTATATTTAAATATTCCATTATCATCACTAAAATATAAATTAGGGTAATCTAGTATATGTCTATTAATAATTTAGCAATCTTAAATTTTATTTTACAAATATTTTCATTGCAATTACTGGTGATAAAATCATTGAAAATATTGTCTATGTTATTTTCATTAATGAGGGATGGTATCTAAATAAAGAGTTTAATAGTAAAAATAAAATATCAAAAACACATTATTATTAATTGATTTTGTTTCAATATCACTGGTAAATATGTTTCCTTACTTACACATGATATAAATTTTTAATATTTTTTTATTATTGGTGGTTAAAATGACCCAAACAAGAAAGAGATAAAATATATTCATGAGTATGGTCAAAGAGGTTATTCCTTTGAAAAAATTCCATAATTAATGAAGAATAATAATATTACTAAAAATTTTATAAGGTTTTGAATATATTTATATTATATTTGGATAAATAATAAAATAATTGACTGAAAAATGAAATATTTCACTTTCATAGAGGTGATAGTTTGCATGTATGAATGAAGGATACGTTCATTTTCCATAGATCTTTAGGAATATTGGGAATAGATTATAATTTTATAATATATTTTTTTTAAATTTCATATTAATCCATTAAATATTCATTATAACCATCCATTAAAGGCAAGGGATAAAATATAAACCATCTCATTCAGGGAGGTGGTAGTCCACATGTACGTATGATGTTGTCTTTATTTTCCAAATGGTTTTACAATAAGGTAGAGAATTGATATTTTTTTTCATAATTTAATTTTTGAATTTTATTAATAATAATTATATTATTCTTTTATTGATATAAAATGTTTTATAAGGTAATAAAATAAAATAATTAAAAGAGTTTGGTTGGGAACTTACCACTCACATTGGGTGTTCTCCCTTGGCTAACACCTTAAGGCCATTTATGCAGGTTCTTTTGAATGGAAAATTCTTATAGTATTTGGGGATAGAGTTTAAGAGATATTAAAGTAATTTATTTTTATATAATTCTTTATAATGATTGAGAAAATTAGTTATAGGTGAGCTCCCATTATAGGTGAAAGGAATGATATTTTTGTAAATGCTACATTTCAATGTAAACAGAGCACATATTTAGCAATGAAACTTAAGGAAATTTTGGAACTAATATTTCAGGGTTGATGTAAGGTCTATTATACCTCAAAAATTAATTTTTAAACTTGTTTGAAATATTTTTAAAGTCTTCTACTGTTAATTTTTTCGCTCTTACCAATTTTTATTTCAACTATGGTATTGAATATTGTCCCAAATTTTTTTTGTTCAATTCATAAAAATAAAATTGTCCGTAATAAAAATATTAGACCTACTAATTAAAAATATGAAATAAACTTTTTCAAATAATATCTAATTATATAAAAATAATTATTTTTAAGGTTTTTACATGTAACAAATATTTTTCATGAAAATTTTATTTTAAGCATAAATGTTATGATTATGAAAAAATAAAAAAATTATTATGTTTAATGATAGGAATTGTATTATTATAAACAAAAAATATATTTATGTATCTTAAAAAAATTATATCTTGTGAAAAATTAATTAAATGAGAAAGGAAAAAATGGGTCTTATTAGAAAAATGTTTCCTAATTTTAAAAAAAATTCCAATTTTTTTCTAAATTCCAATTATTATTGTTTAAATGAATAATTTCACTTCATAAATTATATTTATATCAAAAAAATGTTCTATATGTTTATTTTCATACATACTTCTTGATTTATTCACAAATGCAATGGTTTTAGAAAAAAACAATATTTTCACTATTCACATAAAATTCCATCAGAATAGAAAAAGCACAAAATTTCAACTTTATATATATTTTTTTCATTTTGAATTAAAAAATGAAATTAATTTTCTATAATTCCAATTCTAAAATTTATATATTTTTATTTTACTTGAAAATATGAAATATAAATAAAAAGTGAATTTATAAAAAAATGACCTTTTGAACATTAAATGTTATTAATATTATTTCCTATTAATTTATAATTAAAATAGTGTTAATAAATTTATTATACATTATGAAAATAAAATAATATCATAATCAAACTCTAAAATTGACCAAGTTAAATTATTGGGATAAAATATACGTCACTTCAAAAATAGATCATTAAGTGAAATATCTCATTTTAATGTTAAATATTTATAATCACATTCCATTAATAATTTATTATAAAACTATTATTGTTAGTAAATTAAATGGTATTACAATATATAAATTATTATTTAATAATATTATAATTAATCTAATTAGATTATATGTATTTTAATAAATTATTATATTATATTTTTATTTAATTGATGTTTTATTCATATTGTAATTTTATTATTAAACTTTCATATCTAAATTATTTATTTTAGTAAGGTATTTAATGGTAAATTTTATTTTTCTATTGAATAAAAATCAATTTAGGACAACATTAGATTAATTTAATGGGAATATATACAAAAAATCATGATGCATTATAGAATTAATGGTTCTATCAGATAAATTTCACCTTCCACTTATTAGGGAATTCAAAGGTAATCATTCCCCTCTACGTACAATTAAGATAATCCTATAATGAATTCGTCTTACCAAATTCATGGTAGATTATCTGAATGAATTATGGGTGTCATTTTTTTTAAATTATAATGTTTGTATAATCATTGGTGAAAAAGATCATGGAAGATATTTAGAAACCTGATACAAGTCTTCTATTGGTCTTCATACATATCAAAGGTATTTATTTCCATTTATCCACCTATTTGCGTATCCATTGAAATTTTACCAATTAATCTATTTTAGTATGAATCTTTAATTTTTACTTCCAATGATTTGGGTTCTCCAACACTATTTGAATCATCTACATCTACTATAGAACCCTACACTCATACTCCTAGTCTAGGTGTGGAAAACACATTACATTAAAAATTATATTGATACAAAATGAGATAAACTATGCTTTATTTTACATTATTTCTATTATTTTATCATTATATCTCATAAATTAACTACAATCTCATGAATGAAAAGTTTAATTTCAACGAGGACCAACTATATAATATATTTATTTTAGGAAAGTTGTGAATATTTCTCAATAATTGAGTCACATTATACTTCCTTACTGAATTTTTAAAAACACACGAAAAGTCATGACCTAAGGAAATGGATTCATAATATTGGGGTAAAATCAAATTTTATGTATGGTTAAACATATGTGATGAAAATTAAGTATATTAAATTAGAATAATATGAGATTATGGTTATACTCAAAGTACTTGAGCATAACATATGAAAATAATGCCCAATAATTCATTGATCACAAATTCAAAGTCATGGAATAAGGCATGAAATATCATATGCCACAAATCAAAAAAGGATAGAAACATTATAAAATAATCACGATCGAGGAGAGTGTATCATATCGATACATTAGAAATATTTGCACAAACATTATCTTAGGGAAAAATCGCATCTATAAGTTACACACATGAACAGATGCTTGTGGGTAATAAAATTGTTCGAATCTAAACCTGTCTCATGATATATAGAATTTTAACCAATTATTTTTAGTGTGATATATGACTTGAAATATCATTCATCCATACTTACATGTGCCCCTTGAAATTATTTTTTCATAGTTTCATAAAGAACTAGTGGAAATAAAATGAGATTCAGATCCTTTTCAAATTAATTCATATAGAGAATATTGAAACCATTTTTCATGTAAATCGTTGATATATAGCATGATATATTTTTAGATTTAGAAACTGAGATGATTCAGGATTCTATGGATGATTTGAATGAAATTAAATTTATAAAAATATTAAATATATTTTATATTACGTGCACATGTTTTTTCAGAACCAATGGGAAATGTTTTTAATTTATAATCTAATAAAAAATATGAGATAATTATTAGATCCATCATATGAGATTTACCCTATGAATGACATAATGTTTTATGGAAATGAGCCTTCAGATAAAACAACCCCTAGTGTGTGCATTAAGTGGATCAATTAATTTAATTATTTTATAAACTCATTAATCAACCAAAATCTAATTTTATATTATATAAGCATTGTTCTGATGGATCTTCAGGGTTAGCCACATAACCCTTGGACTCTTGAGAGGATAACTAGAATACATGTTGTCAATGAATCGATATCAGAAGTTTAAATAAACTAGATCATGGTGATTTGAAAGGTGATGAATGCAACAGAACATACTCCTTTATTGGAGAGCTTGATCTTAATCAATTAACAATCCAATATCAAGGTAAGACTGATCTTTTGTGGATTATTCCCCATATTATAAAATTATTGATCATAATTAATTCCACATCTTTGATATGGATTTATTATGATCCTTTGTATAAGCTTGTTTATTAATTTAAAATGGTTTATTCAATTTATGAAATGTTTGTCACCCTGGGTATCCCAATATAAATATGTTTTCTTAAGATAGTAGTCCAATTATTTTTTCACCTTAGTTATTTTATTTTACCAATAATGATTAATTCTCTTCATCGTAGGCATATAATAATTTTTTTTGGAATTTTTGGGTGGGATAATGTTTAGTATAACCCCCTAAATTTTCTCTTGATTGATGTGTGAAAACTGATTTTTAGGTATAAGGATGAATATAGATGAATAGATGGATGTGGGTGATTGTTACAAGTATCTGAGAACTGAGACAAAGAAGGTAGCAGTAGGGGAGGCATGAGAGGAATGTATAGGCTTCAGATGAACCATCAGAGATCTGATTTCCAGCAAGTGGAGGGATGGAATCAATGAAAAGTTAACTTTCCTTAAATATTGGGTGAATATAAGGATATATTTCACATGGTGGTAATGGATCTAAAATGCTGTAGAGGATCAAGAATTTCTGCAAAAAACAACACTACATTCCATGTAGTTTGAATAACACATAGCGAGTTACACCTTGGTTATGACGACAAGGGTTTCTAGTTGAGTTAAATACCACACACTATGTGGGGAACCCCCAGACCATTTTACATGGTTTTCTTAACTAGAGTGTAATCTAGGAGTACATGGAAATGGGAATGAAGAACTACATGCTCAGTGTAAATGTACAAGGCCATATGACACTTCAATAGAATATGACTAGGTAGACACACATGGGTATGGTACATAGACATGAATAAGATCATGGAATGGACACTGGGTGGATGAGTCATTCCATATAGTTCCTTTCTACATCATATAGGGATACCTAGGAAGAGAACCCTATAATGGCAGGGACACTTCAATATATAAAGGTGGGACCTAATGTTGTGTTGATTCCCTTACATAGAGTGTACCACTAATCTCATTTGAGGAAAATCCTACGAGTCAAATCTCTATTATTTTGACTCATATATTTGACCTTGAGTACCATATACTGAGTGTTTTTCAAGTATAATGTGATACTAAAATTCATAGTGTGACTTTGAATAAGATACAAGATGTTACAAAAATGATTCTTCTTTAGGAGATGCTCGACGACAGTAGTGATCAGGCCTGATCACCATGGAAATTAGAGTTAAACCCCTCTAATGGGTAAGGTGTGGATCCAACTTATACTTTTAATTTTAAACCCTCATACATGGTTGGGAATAGATCTTCTATCTACTATTAATGTAGAACCCTATGAATGGGCAGGGCGTGGGTCCTCAACAATCATAATGGAACCCTCCTCTAGGGATAGGGCATGGATCCCCATTAACTACTGAGTGGAACCCTCATATAGAGTCAGGTCAAGGGTCCTCAACCATCATAGTCAAACCCTGTTACCAATATTGGGCTTGTTCCCTCTAGATATCTAATTATTTTAACCCTCCTATTGAGTTAGGGAATGAATACTTGACCATTACAATGGAACCCTCTAGGAGGGACAGAGCCTAGGTCCTCTAGCTGTCTATTGAGTGGCACCCTCTTGTGGAGTCAGGGCATGGGTCCTTGACCATATGAGTGGAACCCTCCTTCATAGTTAGAGTATGGTTCCTCTATCTATTTAGTGTAACCCTCCTTTAATACTAGTTCGTGGTACCTCTACCTATATATTGTTCCCCTCGACCGTGCAATATAATGGTAATATGTGACTTTACTTGTATGTTTCATTAATTAGATGTGCGAAATGATGAACATCATCAATATACCCTTTGGAAATGTTGGAACTCTTTAGTAAGATGGGCTGTGAGATGTGGTTACCTTTATCTATCATTCTTAGGTTCTTAATTGAATATATATATATATATATATATCTGTAACCATTATGTTGGATGTTGTTACTCCCTTTCTATGGGTTAAGATGTTTATTCTTATCATGTCTCTTACTACCCCTCTTCGACATTCAAAAAATCCTACTAGATATGTATATATTCTGCCCGACATTTACTTTTCCCACATGAGTCACGTCTTATGTAGACGAGGGATAGGTAGACATCGATTAAAGAGAATCATAGGGATACCTAGTGCAATAGACTATATGTGGTGGTCGAGGCTTGAAGATCACGAGTCATGATCTCACACAATTTAATTTTCTAGTTTTTTCATGTTGGGATATCTTTTTGGTTGGTCATGTATTTTCCCCCTTTTCTTTTTAGATAATTCTTTTATACTATTGTACTCCCTTGATATATCATATGTATAGTTATTCTCTAGATGTTTCATCTTTTATTTTTATTCTTCCACACTTATCCATTTATATGGTTGGGTGTGTTTAGAAATCCACTTAGTAAATGGACTCCCATATTAGTTATGCCTTTCAGAGCTTTTTTCCATCCCCTATCTTATGGTGAGAGGCTTTGGGTAGTAGCAGAACTAGCCATGTTGGGTTAGTTCCCAATAGTTTGGTATTATATCAGTTAATTAATTGGGAAAATGTTCATATTATTCACCATACAATGAATTTGTTGGGACAAAGGGAAATAGTATCAAAGTGCCTCGAGTGTGTCTCTCAGGCGAGGGAACCCAGTTTTGGTGTGGAAAACTAATCTATACATTCACTAGGTATCCTATTACATGATTGTTAACATAGAATACCGAGGCATTGGTTTTAGAGATCGAAGATATATGCATCATATATGATTGAGTCTTTAACTATCCTTATTAAGTTATATCCCCGTATATATTTGATCATTTGACCCTGGAACGTCTTGATTAAACTTTTAGGATGCCTCCGTGAAGAAATCCAACCAGGTTACCAATTCCATATAGTAATTAAGATCTGATGAGTTATTTGGCCTCAATTCAAGGGATATAATGCAAGATCCATCCTTGAGGTGGGTAGGTAGCAGCACCCATATTTGTTTTAGTATCATATTATACCATTAGGTGATGATGAGGATACTCGAAGGCTTATCACACTCTTCATTAATTCCATAGCTAGAGGCCATTGAGGTTTCGTAGTGTGACAGATTCCCATGTGGTGGAGGATTTACTAGAGTAATTGATTCGTATTTTCAGGATTATCTAGACACTGAATGATTAGGTAATTTCACCATAAGACATGTTTTTCAAATATCAACTAGGCACTTGTGGAGTGTAGTTTCATAGATGCATGAGGAGTCAACACTCTCATTAAATGATATCCAACACCACTTTCATCAGCAGTACTACCCCTCATGCTTGTTATCTATTTTTATTTAGAAGATTCTAGAGTTGTGAATGGGAGGGAAGATAGTGGACGAAAATTCTAAAATTTTCCCATACATTATGTTGAACTCCCTAAAATTGATTTTTGATGGCTACATCCAACATTGTTTGTTTTAGCATGGTTTTTACAGAGATATTTGTGCCTATGTAGTACCCAAGTGAATTCTCACTTATGTCAGATTATTGGAGAATGAATTTGTGATAGAGACCTTACTATCAGAGAGAAGTCGTGCATCCAAAGCTATAAATGGGGTTATAGTTCCGATTTTCTACAATAGTTAGCATGTTCCAATTGACTGGATCTCAGTGCATGAGATATTCCCTGGAGTAGACTTGGGAATGTGTTTTGGGATAGCATAAGGGATCAACATAGCCTAGAGATGTAATGTTATATGAATGTGAATGGTGAGGGAACATGGAATGTGATCACCTTAAACAACATTATGATGTAGTATGGAAGATAGCAGATAGACTACAACTTCATAGGCAATTCCAAGATTAGGGATCTCATAGGTGAGGCCAATGTGGCCTTTAAGAGGAGGTGATGGTAAAAGATAAGTTGGGGATCTAAGAGGAGGAGGTATGATAGGTTGATAAAGTTATTAGATCCTTCCATCACTACCACCAAGTGTCCCACTTCAGACTCAAGGAGCTGGCAGATGTCTCTGTAGCTGGCTTTAGGATATTGAGGTATATGACCCAATAGCATGAGGGATGATAATATGTTATATATGTGTTTATTGTACTCTTGTTTCCATTCTAATAAGAATAAGAAAGATTGATTCCTTCATAACATTACTCCCAGTGTGAGAGATGAATCCCCCTGTGGAGGAATTATTCCAATAGATTTTCATTAAGGATTATAAATGGAATTATTCTTCTATATATTTTATTTTTTGAAAGAAAGAGAAATCACTTGGTTAATAGATGTTCTTGTGGGACCGTATAGTCATAAAAATGGAAAATTATGATGTAATATTTTTTAGTAATTAGTTTTCGACTATATTATCCTAGATTGACCGTAACTGAAAATAAGTAAAATTCCTTATAATTGATGGGAAATATTTTCCATTATGGGTGAGAGAGATCTCATGGAAGGATGAAGGGGATTTATGAATAGGGGGCTTCAGTCCATAACCAATTAGCTGAAAAGTGTATCCATTGATGTATTAGTCTCTTTAGGTGTCTAGATTACTTCATCTACTGATGAAATTATTGATGACTTCCACAAGGACTCTAACAACCCAAAATTTTGAATAAATACTCTTTCCTAATTTTGTGTGTTATTTTATTTTATACTCAAAAAAACTATTTCATTTGATAACACGAGTGTAATTAAAATGAGACCGTCAGGTTTCGACTGTTATATGACCGTTGGTCAATATGACCACTGTAAACTAAACGATTTGATTATTGTCCCTAAATACAAGTGATCTTGGTTAATTAATATAGAATGAATATTGGATGTCCCCATCCAGTAGTCTCGGGCCAATCGAAGCCCATCTAATAGAACTTGGGAAGGAGGTGGCACCATTGGGCTTTTCTCTGGACAAAACCCAAGCCGAACTTCATCGTGTGAAGCAGGAATGGAATCACCTTCGTGAGAAGTTCAACCTAATAGAAATTACTACTCATGCGATGATGGTCGAACCGCCCTAAAATTCTCTCAACTTATCACACCTTACACTTAGGTCCTAAGCTGGGGTTATAAGGGGCTATGTAAGGAGACCCTAACTGCCTTGTGTAATCCTTTGTTTTAAATAAAAATTGGGATTTCATCTTATGATGCATTTTATGAATTTTCAAATGACCGGATAAATATAGTATGCATATTTTTGATGAATTTTAGAAAAAGGATATTTTAAAAATGTTTATGTAAACCTTAAATAATTAAAAATGTGTAATGATTTTCAAAAAATGGTCTTCTACAATTATGTTCAGTATGAAATTTAGAGTCTAATAAGATCAAAATGATTTTTGATGAATAGTAATTTATGAATAGTGATTTTATGATTAGGATTAGTAATGTGACCAAATGGATTAGTAAGATCACTTAAAGAAAGTATTAATATAATCTATGCACCTTGATTAAGTAATGTGATTCAATAAAATAGGTAAATAACTATTCCAGAAATTATTAGTCAAGTATTAGTTTTTTCTGGTGAATAGTGTTTTTATTTAAAAATTAAATTAAAAATAATTAGAAAATTATTTTTATAAAATGGAGTTCATTTTTGAAATCAGAGCATTGATATTTGGTTAAGTAGAAATTTTGGGATATTTCTGAGAAAGTTGAATTTTCAGTGAATAGTAAAAACACAGTTTTAGGGTTTCGGTATGTTTAATGACATCATAACTGTGTCATGATGATGTCATGAGATATTTTAAGGGTTGGCCGACCAAAGGTGATGAATAATTATAAGGGGGCCCCATGTGGTCTTACTCCATGGGATATACCATAGGAGAGCCCATGGTTTTGAGAAAACCACTTGTGAGGTGTCCCTTGGCCATTAATGCCTTGTCCCCTCACATTCCCTATAAATACCCACCCTTTCCTCCTTTATTTTCACTCCAAACTCTCCCCAAACGAAGGTCTGGTCTCATTAACTCCCAAGGAGTCATCTCAAGGTGACACAAAGCCTTCAAGGTCCCAACCTTTGTGTTTTAAGAGTTATGTTTTAAGGTAAGTGATCCTACCTCTCTCTTTCTTTTCAAGTAATCTCTTTTATGTCATTTCTTTTATACTACATGATCTTATGTTGGAGGATGTTATTTTATATTACTCTTACTGCCATTTTCATTTTCATATAATGAGATACCCCCTCTTGATTTTATCAATTCGTTTTAAGAATGTTTATCTGGTGTCGTTAGGCTGCCGAATTTTTAAGGGATTCTTTCACTTTTTTCATTTTTCAATGTTCTACTTTCATGTCAAGTCTTTCAAGTTCCTATTTTATTATGTTTGGGTATGATCTCTATATATATAATACTGATATTTTATGTTCATATGATGAGATACACTATTTTATCTCATCAATTCATTTTTGTTGAAGTTTAAGTGGCGCCGTTAGGCTGCCGAATTTTTAAGGGATTTTTTTCACATTTCTCATTTTTCAATGTTCTACTTTCATGTCAAGTCTTTAATGTTTCTTTTTATTATGTTGGGGTATGATCCCTAAATCTATCATACTGATAATTTATGTTCATATGATGAGGTACCCAATTTGATCTCTTCAATTCAGTATTTTGATGTTTTAAGTGGCGTCGTTAGGCTGCCGAATTTTTAAGGGATTCGTTCACCTTTCTCATTTTTCAATGTTCTACTTTCATGTCAAGTCTTTAAAGTTTCTTTTTTATTATGTTGGGGTATGATCTCTAAATCTATCATACTGATAATTTATGTTCATATTATAAGATACCCTATTTGATCTCATCAATTCATTTTTGTTGAAGTTTAAGTGACGCAGTTATGCTGCCGAATTTTTATAAGAGAAATGCTATTTTTGTCTTCCTTTTATGTTCTTAATTTCATATGGTATATCTTTAAAATTTCAATACCATGTTCTTAAATACCTTATATTCTGTCCCCCTACAGTTTTATGGATCATTTATGAGTGGGTGACCCATGTCTCCTCTCTTTTCCTTGTTTTCTAAAACACCGAAACATAGCCGTTATGCTACAGAATTTCCATCTCAAAATGTATATCTCTTACCCTCAAATTCAATTATTTTATTAAGTTAATACTCAAATATATTTCTTATAAAGGGGTATTTACATATATACCAAAATTTTCTATTTTAAATTCTGGAATTTACATACATGCGACCCTCTTTCCTTTTCTGTGGGTTTAAAGTGACATAAAGATCATGTCTTTAAATCAGTTTTTAAAACATTATGATTATGAGATGAAACCAATTTCTTTTATGTTATATGGGTTTTTTATGAAATTTTGATGATTATATATGTGGATCACATGATAAAAAAGGAGAATTTAAGGGTGCACCCTGATAACGCTCTAATTCATTGGGTAAATACTTAGTCTCTAGAGATGACCATTTTTAACGACGGCTTGGTGAATAACATTGGTAATTTTTAATGAAACCATGGGGATGGACCTTGGTGAAATGGAAATGATTGTCTAAGTTAAATGTTGTATCCACATAATCAAGTAATGAAATACATTATTTTTATTATGATATGCCTCATGATTTATTTCTCATGCCTTAAAGTTCTTTTTCATGACTTTATTGATTTATCTCATGTTCACATGTTAAATGTTTCCCTTGTTTCCCTTACTGGGCCTTCTGCTCACCCTTTCTTTTGATGTATGTCCCCAGGTTATGAGAAGTAGTAATGAAACTAGGATAAACATAAGGAGAAGCCTTTCATGTGTTTAAGAAGAATGTTTTATGTTTTCATGTTTTGAGTTATCGGTTTCCAAGACACTAAACCTTAAAGTTCTTCAGTTTTGTATAATGTAATGCAAGTTTATGTGATAAAAATGTGGGATGATATAGTTGGTATCAAAGGATGGTTTAGTTATTTGTGGAAATTAGGATATAAAATATTTAGGAATAATCCTATTGAAAAGTTTATATATAGGA
Source organism: Viscum album (assembly GCA_963277665.1). Taxonomy (NCBI): domain Eukaryota; kingdom Viridiplantae; phylum Streptophyta; class Magnoliopsida; order Santalales; family Viscaceae; genus Viscum; species Viscum album. Next base: position 901,946,839 of record OY728137.1, on the reverse strand, counting down.
AAACTTCCTGGTATTTTGGTGAGTATTGAGTAAGGGGTTGCCAAGAAAATACATCCCTGTCTGGATACGAGCATGTAGAGGTGGCTCTGGCACAAATGTACATAGGGGTAAAACTCGAAAACACTGATTTGAGCTAGTCTCAAACGGGAACTGGTACACAACAATGGGCCTTGCTTCACTCTTGGTTATGACACTCCTAGGGGATATGATTCGGTAAATTCATAAGCTTAGTATGAACCATTATTAAAGGAACAAAGATAAAATAAAATAAAGATTCACATAAGAATATATGATCTTGGATAACTTAGATTTGAACCTAGGGGATCACAAGTTAGGGTATACTTTCCTTCTACAAGTTTATCCTTCTTTGCTTAAAGTTTCCGTTTAATGATTATTGGTTAAGTATTCAAGCCCCTAATTATACTTTCTTTTCTTAGTTAATGGCGGGAAATGGAAGAACATGTCCCAATAACCAATGTGATAGGAAATGTGATGATTTCCCTATTGATATGACAGAGATGATGAGAGATCAAGTTGAACATTTTGTGATTATGCCAAACCAGCTATCAAAAATCACAATTAATATTTGCTACCTAGTTGAATACCCAAATTTGTCAAGAAATAAAAAGATGAAGTCTCAGGGAGGTTCATCTAAAAAAGTTGAAAAGCGAATGAAGACCCAATTTCCTTTGTGCAAAAAGTGTGGAAAGGGGCACCAAGGATAATGTCACAAAGGAACCAGGATATGTTTTAAGTGTGGGAAGATTGGGAATAAAGTATCCAATTGCTTTAAAAAATGGATAATGTGATGAATAAATATAAGTTTCGATCTAATGTACCTTATACATTTCAATATCCTAAATGTGGAGAAGTTGGAAATTATCCAAGGCAATGCTCTCTTGGAAGGGATTAAAAGCATGATGAGCATCAACAATATTCAAAGCCATGGGAACAATGGAAGTCCAATTCTAATATGGATCATGATGACTGAAGTACATGTAACTTCTTCACAATAATTGTCGATGCCATGTTGTATTTTAGTTCGTGCTCTATGAGCATATATTTTCTGTTTTCTAAGATCATTAAGTCACTACCTAAGATGATTTTATATCATTAAAGAAAACATTTTATTGTTATGTACCACATGTTGATGTAATAATGCCGTTCTTCTAAAAAAAGGTGATTATGGGATTAAAAGATGATTATTATTTTGGAAGACGTTCACTATTTTGGGAACCCTATATAATCAAGGTAAATAGATTACTATGGTATTTTCTTTGAGGAGTAACAGTTGACTTATATTTTGAAGAATTGATGAATTTAAGGAAAATTTATTGTAATTTAGGTTACTTATGAAAATTATTTACCTATCTTGGGGAAAATGTGATTAGGTTAGTTACTTTTTTATAAGATGATAAGGGTGGTTGATGTTTTTTGAAGATGAATGATAAAGTCTATCTTGGAAGACTATGTTATGAGATCGTTCTTATAATTGGGTTTCAATATTATTTTTGTTTATTTTGAGGAATTTTAAGGACAATTATTTATGGACCGGTCTATGATGAACTTTGGGTTGTACCGTGGAATTTTGAAGATTTAAAGAAGTTTTCATTCCTATGTGATTCTTTCTTTTTTAAGAGTTGTTTTAGCTTACACTTTCTATTTTTGGGATAATAGAAGAAATAGATAGTTAATCTTTGGTGGATTATGTGATTCTCTAGAAGATGATTCTTGTGCTTTGACAAGACCAAGTAGTTTTGAATGCTCATCATTTGGAGAAAAGATTAGTTTTGGTAGAAACTTATTAAAGGATGAAACTCTACTTGAAGGTAGGTATATTTCCCTGTGTTTTTATTCTATGTAGTAAATGAATTATTCAAAACTATGAAAAGGAACGTAAAACAAAAACGTTTTCTGTTAATGTTTCCTATTGGGAAATCAAATACGGTTTAACCCATAATAAGTTTGTGATTTTCTTGTTGTAAACTTTCTCTTAATCATGTTTTCTATCACTCTCCCTCAGAACATGACCCTTTGTTTTCTCCTCCACGTCCCTGTTTTCCCACATGGAATCCTAGTATGGGTTAACTCGGGTGACATTTTTACTTCCCTTTATTTATTTTAAAGTAATAGTGTTACTGACTATTTTTCTGATGTGGGACTTTCAATGAAATTTCCAATCCCAATTTTAGAATTTGCGGGGACACAATTTCTTAAGGGGGGAAGAATGTAACGACCCGAAATTTTGAATAAATCTTGTCCCCTAATTTTGTGTGTTATTTTATTTTATACTCAACAAAACTGTTTCATTTGATAACATGGGTATAATTAAAATGATACCATTGGGTTTTGACTGTTATATGACCGTTGGTCAATATGACCGCCGGAAACTAAACGTTTGGATTATTGTCTCCAAATAAAAGTGATCTTGGTTAATTATTATAGAAATAATATTCGATGTCCTCAACCAGTAGTCTCGGGCCAATCGAACCCCATCTAATAGAACTTGTGAAGGAGGTGGCACTATTGGGATTTGCTCTGGACCAAAGCCAACCCAAACATCATCGTGTGAAGCTGGAACGGAATCATCTTCGCGAGAAGTTCAAGCTAATAGAAATTACTACTCGTGCGATGTTGGCCGAGTCGTACTCAGATTCTCTCACCTTAGCACACCATACAATTAGTTATTATACTGGGGTTATAAGGGGCTATTTAAGGAGACCGTAACTGCCTTGTGTAATCCTTTGTTTTAAATAAAAATTGGGATTTCTTCTTTTTATGAAGTTTATGAATTTTCAAATGACCGGATAAATATAGTATGCATATTTTTGATGATTTTTAGAAAAAGGATATTTTAAAAATGTTTACGTAAACCTTAAATAATTAAAAATGTGTAATGATTTTCAAAAAATGGTCTTCTACAATTATGTTCAGTACGAAATTTAGAGTCTAATAAGATCAACTTGATTTTTGATGAATAGTAAATTATGAATAGTGATGTTATGCTTAGGATTAGTAATGTGACCAAATGGATTAGTAATCTCAATTAAAGAAAATATTAATATAATCTAGGCACCTTGATTAAGTAATGTGATTCAACAAAATAGGTAAATAACTATTTTAGAAATTAGTAGTCAAGTATTAGTTTTTTCAGGTGAATAGTGTTTTTTATTTAAAAATTAAATTAAAAAAATTTAGAATTTTTTTTTTATAAAATGGAGTTCATTTTTGAAATCATAGCATTGATATTTGGTTAAGGTGAAATTTTGGGATATTTATGCGAAAGTTGAATTTTCAGTGAATAGTAAAAATACAGTTTTAGGGTTTCGGTATGTTTAATGACATCATAACTGTGTCATGATGATGTCATGAGATATTTTATGGGTTGGATGACCAAAGGTGATGAATTATTGTATTGGGGCCCCATGTGGCCTAACTCTATGGGAAATACCATGGGAGAGCCCATGGTTTTGAGAAAACCACTTGTGAGGTGTCCCTTGGCCATTAATGCCTTGTTCCCTCACATTCCCTATAAATACCCACCCTTTACTCCTTTATTTTACACTCCAAACTCCCCCCAAACGAAGCTCAATTCTCATTACCTCCCAAGGATTCATTTTATGGTGCCTCCAATCCCTCAAGGTCACAACCTTTGTGTTTTAAGAGTTACGTTTTAAGGTAAGGGATCCTACCTCTCTCTTTCTTTTCAAGTAATCTCTTTTATGTCATTTATTTTATGCTCCATGCTCTTATGTTGGAGGATGTTCCTCTATATCCCTCTTAATTCACTTTTCATTTTCATATTATGAGAGACCCCCTTTTTCTCTCATCAATTATTTTTAAGAATGTTTAAGTGTCGTTGTTAGGCCACCGAATTTTTAAGGGATTCTTTCACTTTTTTCATTTTTCAAAGATCTACTTTCATGTCAAGTCTTTCAATTTCCTTTTTTATTATGTTGGGGTATCATCTCTCTATCTATCATACTGATCTTTTATGTTCATATGATGAGAGACCCTATTTGATCTCATCAATTCATTTTTGTTGAAGTTTAAGTGGCGCCGTTAGGCTGCCGAATTTTTAAGGGATTCTCTCACCTTTCTCATTTTCAAAGTTCTACTTTCATGTCAAGTCTTTCAAGTTCGTTTTTATTATGTTGGGGTTTGATATATAAATCTATAATACTGATCATTTATGTTCATATGATGAGATACCCTATTTTATCACTTCAATTCAGTATTTTGAAGTTTTAACTGGCGCCGTTAGGCTGCCGAATTTTTAAGGGATTCGTTCACCTTTCTCATTTTTCAAAGTTCTTCTTTCATGTCAAGTATTTCAAGTTTTTATTATTATTATGGGGTATGATCTATAAATCTATCATACTTATCATTTATGTTCATATGATGAGAGACCCTATTTTATCTCATCAATTCATTTTTGTTGAAGTTTAAGTGACGCCGTTAGGCTGCCGAATTTTCATAAGAGAAATATTATTTTTGTCTTCCTTTCATCTTCTTAATTTCATATGGTATATCTTTCAAAATTAAATACCATGTCCTTAAATCCCTTATATTCTTTCCCCGTACTATTTTATGGATCATTTATGAGTGGGTGACCCATGTCCCCTCTCTTTTCAATGTTTTCTAAAACACCTAAACGTTGCCGTTATGCTGCAGAATTTCCGTCTCAAAATGTCTCTCTCTTACCCTCAAATTAATTTACATTATTAATTGAATACTCAATGATATTTATTCTAAAAGGGTATTAACATATATACCAAAATTTTCTATTTTAAATTCTGGAATTTACATACATGAGACCCGCTTTCCTTTTCTGTGGGTTTAAAGTGACATAAAGATCATGTCTTTAAATCAGTTTTTAAAACGTTATGATTATGAAATGAAACACATTTATTTTATGCTATATGGGTTGTTTATGAAATTTTGATGATGATATATGTGGCTCACATTATAAGAAATGAAAATTTAAGGGTGCGCCTTAGTAGCACTCCAATGCATTGGGTAAAGACATAATCTCTAGAGATGACCATTTTTAACAACGCCTTGGTGAATAACCTTGGTAAATTTTAATGACACCTTGGGGATAGGCCTTGGTGAAATGGAAATTATTGTCTAAGTTAAATGTTGTAGCCACATATTCATGTTATGAAATATGTTATTTTTATTATGATATGCCTCATGATTTTTTTATCATGCCTTAAAGTTCTTTTTCATGACTTTATTGATGTATCTCATGTTCACATGTTAAATGTTTCCCTTGTTTCCCTTACTAGGCCTTCTGCTCACCCTTTATTTTTATGTATGTCCCCAGTTTATGAGATGTAGTAATGAACCTAGGATGAACATAATGAGATGCCTTTCAAGTGTTTAAGAATAATGTTTTATGTTTTCATGTTTTGAGTTCCTGGTTTCCAAGACACTAAACCTTAAAGATCCTCGGTTTTATATAATGTAAGGAAATTTTATGTGATATAAATGTGGGATTCTATAAGGACATTCTGGGACTACATTCTAAATAAATGATGGATATTTGTATCTAATTTCACCCCAAGACCACTCTGATATATTCGATAGAATATCAGATGGACCCTACCGAGATCTTGGAGTTGAGGTTATAGTGGTAGGACATTTGAGAGACAGTTTTTATTAGACCCAGTGTGTCCCCTAGGAATCTCTAGTGTTATGTGTGAAAAATTAAAACAATATATAATGTTTTTAGGTGGATTATAATAACCTAAATCGTTTCCTTATAAAGAACATGAACCCTCTATATATGATTTATGATATGCTTGATCAGGTTAAATGAATGAGTTGGTTATAAAAGATCAAACTCAGGCTCGACTACGACCAATTTATAGCCCGTGAAGATAATATTCAGAAGCTTGCATTCTAATTCCACTATATATACTATTTATTTCTAGTGTTAGATTTTGGTGTTCCAAATTCCCATATTGTGTCTATGGATTTCATGAACCAAATATTCTAGCCAATTTTTGATTATTTTTTTGTCATCTTCATTGATGACATACTAAGATACTTTGCATTAGGGGATGATCAAAATGAACACCAGAAGAGGTTCTTAATATTGGTTCGATAGAACTAGCATTATGGTATTGTCTTAAAGTTCTATTTATAGATCCAAAATGTTCACTTTATGGGGCCTGTCATTTTTTATCATGGATTTTTTATAGACCTAGTAAATATTGATACATTGTTTTCTTAGGATCCACCCATGATCATATCATTGGTACACTGTTTTATTTGTTTGTAATTGTACTAAAAGAATTTTTAGGAAGACTGCCCAAGGATTGTATCCCCATAATCTGGACTGATGTTGGAAGGGAATCCATTTACCTAGATTGAGATGTGCAAATGATCCATTTGGGAGTTGAGGTTGAGGTTAATGAGTGATCTTATATACAGACTAATGGAAGAGATCCTGGAGTATGTAGTGTATTATGATGTATCAAGAGATGGACTCATCCACACATTTATATAGATATAGGAAGTTATCACATATATATCAAGTTAGTTAATACCCCATGATTATAACTATGAGAATCATTACCTAGATTTCGCAGTAGTAGTCTTCACTATGAGGATGCAGAGACAATATCTTCTAGCAGAGTGTTTAGTTTTTCTACTCAGACCATCAGAGTATGAGGTTTATCTTCATGTAGATAGACTTAAACCTGAGATTGAGGCACTATTTGGAGTTCATAAAAGACAATGAAATTGATATAGTCAATACTTCTGTAAGGGTGACATGGTGGAATACTCCCTTGGTGGAAATTTCTTGGATCGTTCAGTGTAAGAGGAATCAATGTAATTGGCTTCCATGCAGCTAACCCCTATAGAAAAAGAGGGTGATCTTCTCTTCAACTGATGGTATAGAATCATATACTTTTCTAGAGTGTCGTAGATTACCAATTGGAAGATGTTGACTATGAGGTCGTGTGTGACCAAATATCCTCATGAGATTCACCATATAAATTTTATGGATGATGGAATCACATCATCAATTTCCATGGATAGGCAGTGATCGTAGTCATGATGCGAGAGGAGGTGGTGATGGAGTTTCAAACATCTCATTTGGATGTACACCCTAGTTTCAGGAATATTTATAGAGACCTATAGAAATTATTTTTGTTTCATGGAAAGATGCATAGTGTGGTTGAGTTCATATCTTAGTACCTCACAAATCAGTAGGTGAAAGCTGAGCCCTAGGTTCCAGATGGATTATTCCATCTTCTTGAGATCCCATAGTGGAAGTGCAATGTCATATACATATACATAGTTATAACGATTCCATGGATATTTAGAGTCCACAAGTCCATTTGGATGATACTTTACTAACTTAGAAAGTTGTTGACAAAAATTTATATCACCGAGTATTGTTTGGGGGAGAGTTTGGGGAAGATGTATATATGAGAGATTTTTTTCCATCATGCGGATCCCATAAATATTGTCTCTGCCTGTGATGCATACTTTAAATCATAGTTATGGATATTCCTACATGGGGAACATGAGACTCATATGAGGATGACGTCAACCTACCACCCTAAGATAGATAAGAAGACTATGCACACTATAAAAGTGATATGGGATATTCAGAGTGATTGTGTGTTAAATTTTGGATAGATATGGTAGGATGACATTCCGTTGGTAGCGTTTGTATACAAAAAAAATTCTCACTCTACTATAGACATGGAATATTTATAGGCCCGGTATGGTAGACTATGTATGTCATCCTTTAGCTGGACTAAGATTAGTGAGGCACATCTTATTAAGCCAGAGATAGTGTAGGTGATGAAAGAGAATGTCAAGGTTGCCTATAAGGGGATGAGGATAGCCTATAGTCTGATGAAATAATATGAAGACTGAAATAATTGAACATTCTATTTTGAGAAGGGAGCCCAAAATCTTCTGAGAGTCTCACCATGAATAGGATTACCGAGATTTAGTCAATGAGACAATTTATCCCAACGGTTCATTATGATGTTCAATATATTTCATAGGGTTAGCGAGGTTGTTTATCTCACTACCCTACCCCCACAGTTGGAGAAGGTGCCCAATGTAATCCAAAATTTCATATTTGAGGAGATATATACATAAACCCATGCACATTATTGAACGGGGAGAGCTATATATTGAGGATGGAGTCACATTTTTAGAGCACCTAAGTGTGATCATGGATCGGCCGGAGTGGACCCTCTCTAGGCAGACCACACCCTTGGATGATGTGAGATGGTAATACAAGAGCATTCTAGAGAGATCCTAGGAGTATGAGAGCCAGATGTAGGCTTAACATCCCAGCATTTTTTATATTTTTTTTTCTTTTCAATGACAAAAATATGAAAGGAGGAAAAAATGGTGAGACCCTCTTTTCATTTTATGGGTTTTGAGAATATCAAGTAATAGATTCAAAGGTATATTCTAAGACAACACATGAATTCAAGTCATGGTGATCTTGTAATTAGTTTTATAATAATATTAAATATATTTTATATTATGAAAGAATGGTTTTTCTAAAAAAAATTTATAACTCTTAAATAGAGTCTTATATTGAAAATATGAGGCTAGGGCTCGATACGAAATGCGAGTTTTACCCTATGTGTGACCAAAGGTTGTTCGATGTGGTATATTAGGATAAAATGGTTATTATTGAGTGTATTTAGTGTAATAATTATTTAATTCATTCATTCATTCATTAAACACATAAAAATAATTTTCAATTATATAATAGTTATTATGGAAGATCTCCATGTATAATCATATAACCCTGGGACTAGTGATAGGACAATTACACAACATGTTCTTAGTGAATAAATATTAGATGGAAATGAACATTGAGATCAATGTGAATAAAATAGAATCAACTACAATAGATCTTCCTACATCATTGGAGATCATGATATTTATCAATGAATGATCAAATATTGAGGTAGGAATCTTTATTTTTGGATTCTAAAAAATATTACAAAAACATTGAGAATGATTAATGCAATGTCTTGGATTTCTGTTTATTATTATCCTTTTCAGGAGACATTGCATCAGTTTAAAACTCATTATTCAATTTATTACATGTTTCTTACCCTGAGAATAATATTATAAATCTATTGACTAAGAAAAGTTCACTAACTATTATTGCACCTTTAATTTTCATTCCCCCTTAATGTTATTCATGTTCTTCATCATAGGCTTAGGGGGATATAGATTAACAATGTCGAGAATGAACATCTTCCATTGAAACCCCAGATATTCACTACAAATTCATGTGGGGAGAATGGTTTTGAGATCAAATCATTAATGGGGAATAATCATGGGTTATGTGTGATCATTTCATTGATATGAGATCTGATAAGAAGAAGGTGGTGATACATGAGACACATAAGGAATGTATAAGATTTATATTGATCATTAGAGACCTGATTTCCATCCAACAGAATGATGGACTAAATTAGACGGGAATTCTACTCTATTTTAGGGTGAAACATAGGTGATATTTGTCATAGTGGGTGTGGATATGAAATTCTATAGTAGATCTGGAATTTATGAGAAATCCCCAACTACACACAATGTCGTTTAAAGAAGAAACAATGTGTAGGGACCTAGATTGGGTGGCTAGGGTTTCCATGTGACTTAAATATCACAAGTCTTATCGCTTTGTGCTAGATACATGGAATTTACTATGGGAGTACACAGATGCTGGAATGCCCATAAAAATGGTCAATGTACATGGAAATGGGTAGCGTATGCCACCAGAGTACATGACCTAGTACATAGACATGACCAGGGTACATGAACAAGACCAAGAGATTGGACAAGATTTTGAGTGATTGAGGCACGTTGTGAAATCCCTTTAAACATTGTGTAATGATTCATGGGCATATATTCATGTACAGAAATGGACATATATATGCACACGGGAGGTTCCACATGTTTTGTGGGACCTCTTACACACCATGTACCCCTACTTTCTTTTGAGGAATATCCTACCTCTCATGTCTCCTTTTTTAGGAATCGAATTTTGGCCCACGAGTAGCCTATATTGGGTGTTTTTCCATGTCAAAAATGATGGTGTCCATTTTATTGGAAATTGAAATATGATACAAGATCTTTTAGGAGTGAGACATCCTTAGATGATTCTTGACAATGAAATGGCCATCCAGGATCACAAGATTCATTATAGTGGAACCCTCTTTATGGGATGGACACATTTCCTCAATCTACTATTAGAGTGGAACCCTCATGATGGGAAAGGAATGGGTACTCTACCTATAATTATTGTTTCACCCTACATATGTTCAGTTCATGGGTCCTATATCTACAATTAGTGTGGAACACTCATCCAGGGTGGGGCATGATTCATTAATTTACTATCAGAGTGAAATTCTGTTGCTGGGAAAGGCATGGGACCTGGACTTCTCAAGTTGAATGCTCTTCTAAGGAGAGTGAATGAAATTTCTATCAACTATTTAGTGGAACCCTCTTGTGGTTCCATGAAAATGTTCATGAAGCATCAAAGTGTCCCCACCCTATTGGGAAAGTTCATAAGTCCTCTAGATATCTATTTAGTGGAACCCTCTTGTTGAGTTGGGGTATGTGTCCTTGACCAAAAAAGTGGAACCCTATTTCTAGGATAGGGAATGGTTCCTCTAAATAGTTACTAATTGGAACCCTCTTATGGATTCATGGAATGGGTTGTCAACCATATGAGAGCAACCCTCATATAGAGTCAGGTTATGGTTCCTCTATCTATTGAGTGGAACCCTTCTATTTTACTAGGGCATGGGTACTCTTTCATTATATTTCTCCCCTTGAAACTTGTGGTATAGTGGTGAGTTGTGGATTGAATTGGATGTTTCATAAGTAAGATGTGTGAGATGCTGGTAATTGTTGATAGATCCTTTTTAACTATGGGTACTCTTTCGTAGGATGGTCTATGAGATGTAGATCCACTTTCTCTCTTTTTTGTGCTTATTTCATTGAGTATATATATATATATATGTATATATATATATATATATCTACATGGTGGGTTGTTGTTACTCTCTTTATATGGGTTTAGATATTTATTCCTATCATGTCTCTTACTATTACATATTTATATTTTGTGGAATCCTACTGGTTATATATATACTCACCCCTACAAGGTCTCTTCTTGTACATGATGTGTCTTATGTAGACAACAGAAAGATAAACAACTATTACAAAAGAGAATAGGGCCTCTTGGTTCATTAGACCACGTGTAGTGGTCATGGCTAGGAGATATGAAGCTGAGATATCTTAGAACTTTCCTTTTATAGTTTTTCCATATTGGGGAATCATTTCGGTTGGGCATGTATTTTTCTCCTTTTACTTTATAGGTTGTGTTATCATAATATTGTACTCCCTTGTGGTTTGATATTTATGTTTATTCACTAGATGCTTTATCTTTTATTATTATTCCTATGAAATTATTCATCGAGATGGTTCTGTGTGAGCATACAAGTACATAGGCAAAGGCCTCCCGTATTAGTTATTATTTTTTGGTTCATGTCTCTAATACTAGGACTATGGAGGTGGGTTATCATAGTTGTGGCCTGAGCCCCATTGGATTGGGTCATAATATGTAAATAATTCATAATTTAATCAACAATAATGATAGGATACTCCCATGCATGATAAACGGGTATAAAAAGATATTATGTATTATTCTAGGTAAATACACATCAATTAAGATAATGTAGTATATGGTATTTACAAAATTTTGAAAAAAAGAATATATTATTAACTCAATAATTTCCCAAATCAGTGAATATGTGTCTTCTAGGTTGAAACCCTTCAATAAATGAAAAAAACAGTAGATTTTCCACAAATAAATGTAACTGGAAGAAGAATCATGTTTACACATAATGGATAAATTGGGATACTAAAAATAGGTATTGGATTTCCATGAGTTTAACTACCAAAAAAAGTTTAATTGGAGTTATATGGTAATTAAGGAAAAATAAATTTGTTGAAATGAAACTGTTTTTTATTAAAAATAGGGTAAGGGAAAAAACTATATAATAATTTTTAGAAAACAAATTTAACATTTTCCTGAAATAATAAGTTACATGTCACTTTAAATATATTTTTTTTGGAAATTTGATGTGAAAAAATCCAAAATTATTTACTTATAAAATGAAAAATCAATAAAAAATCCTTAAAAAATTAAAGGTCATATTGAGAAAATGTGTGGTGGAAGATAAGTCAAAATAGAATTCATGGAAGTCGATTTTAATATTTATAAATTACATTATCAAAATCCACATCATAAAATGGGGTGACAAATATTCTATTCCAAAATAGTACTTGGGAAATATTAATGTGAAATTATATAACCCCTAATTGGGTTTCTACATATATGTTAAAAAATTAGAAGGAAAGAAAAATTTAGATCAGGAGGGGAAACAGACAATATGAAGGATGTTAAATCTTCTCAATAATGATATATTTTCTTATAGAGAATTGTATCAATGTTAAATATTTGATGTAAATGTTTTTCCCAAGAAAGTAAAATAAGGTACCATCAAATTAATTATTTGGTTTTAGGAAACAAGTATTGCAATAACGAACATAAAATACATTCATTTTAACTCAATGAATTAGGTTGACTTGAAAACCCATAAAACATGGTGTATTTGAATTGAAACCCCATAAAATCCATAACATCAGATGGATTGTAAATACCTTATATTTGAATAAATTTATGATGAAAATAAACTAATTTCAAATACATACTCCACATAAAGAGAAACAACAGGGGAATAAGAATCATTTCTCAATGTAAAAAAAATTAATGATACAATACCCCATATGAAAATGATAATGTAAGAATCAAAAATATCATACAATGTTTTCTGTGAAATGTTCACTAAAACATAATGAAATTAAATATATCCATTATATATGATGGAAATTGGGTAGTAAATAAAACATATAAAATAAGTGGTGGTTCACAATATTAAACCTGTATTAGCGAATTGAAAATTTAGTAAAAAAACCCATCACCCTAGACCTGATTCGTTCCATATGTGCACATAACATCGTAAATAATCAAATGAAGTTTATTAATAGCATCTTGAATAAAATTTCAAATATATATTTCATTTTATATGTGCTATTTATTATCATATGTTTATTTTTTTTAATTTTTTTTTCATATGTTGGTTACTTAATGTGGTTTAGTCGATTTCTCAAATAATTCCATGTTATATGGACTATGGTAGAAATATTTTTAAAATTATTTTGTAATCTACATAATTATAGAATATTTTTTCTTTTATGACCAAAATAATAATGAATTTATAAAATACTGTTGGTTTTTTCCAAATTGGGCAGAAATTAACAAAGGTGCCTTGATATATTTATTATAGGCATATATTATGACAACAAAATTTTAATGATAATATTCATTATAAAAAACCTAATATTTAATTTCCAGAATATTTATATTATAATAAAATTAATTTTTATAAATTAAATAAATTTATAATTATCTCCTTTTTAGGTATTATTAGATAAAAAATACAACATTCTATATATTCAGTATTCTTCACATATTCATTGATGACACTCTAATTTTTCAGTGAACAAGTGTGTAGAAGAGTAAAATAAGTATCATTTAAGAGTCAAAATCATGTTAAAAGTTAAATATTTTCTCAATAAATAAATCATTTTCACTATCCAAGTAAGTTAGTGGTTAAAAATACAGTACATCATTCATTTATACATGACCTTGCACGTTCGCATTTTGGAATCCTCCCTTTTTCGAATCATTTTGGAGAAAGTTAGATAAGTTTCATCCAATTATTATAATAAAATTTTATCATTTTAATATTACTAATTTTATAATAGTTTTGTTGATTGAAAATATTTTTGGGGGGTTTAAGAAGAAATTAAATAAGATAGCTAGGTTGAGAACATTACTTCTCCCTTTGAATCTTCTCCCATGGGTAACAGCTTAATGAACCACAGATAGGTCTTTTTGTGACACCAAGGGTTATATGATATGAATAGGGTGTTTAGAATAGAATATTGAGTATTATTGGTATATTTGAGGAATAATAAAGGGTGGATAAAAGTGGTTGAAGTGACAACCTTTTTTCAGTGAAAACATTTTTTACTATAGTTTTTAATTTTCTTATCTTTTATTTAGATTAGTATTTATGATGAAATGACTTATTTTACTTTAGTGTTTCTAATGAACAGTTTTATTAATATAATGTGTATATAAAGGAAAATATATTTTGAAATGTTATTCTAAAATTACAGGGTGATACATTCCCCCATTTAATTAATTTAATCCTCAGAGTTTTAATTATCACTTAATAATAATAATTCATTAGGTTATACAAATATAATCATGAATCAAGATATAATTTTAAGTAGATATAATCCATGATATCTTAGGGAATAACGGGTAACAAATCATTTCCCTCACAATAGGAATATATTATGATCCTCAACAATTTATTAGAAATATAAAAATATAATGGTGTCTTAGGAGTTTCTAGAGACATACTTTCAACAACAACATTTCTAGGATCCCATTTCCAAAAAAGATATTAAAATACAAGAATATTATAATAATATCATACAAAATTAGATTAAATGATCATATTAATATGAGACATCAATCAATGGATTCCCTAACCAATAAAACCATTATTTCATCCATTGATACTTTGAGGTAAATATAATTTTTATTAAATTAGTTTCTATTGTACTTTGTAGAATAATTCAAAAAATATCTATCCAAAAATTGTAATGAACAAAAATACAATATTTTAAACCCAAAAACCATTGAAATAGATGCACCTAAATTTTGAACATCAATTTTTTATATAAAATAAAATATTAATTTATAAATACATTAACATATGAATCAACATATTTTAATCTATATTTTCCAAACTTATTCTTCATTATGTCTTCTAGCCAAAAAATTTTCAAATCCTTCAAAAATAGTTTATAAAGGTAATACAAAAAAGGAAAAGTATGTCCCTTGAGCGTGTCTAACCTGGTGTCCAGGTAAGCCACTATGTTGTGAAATGAGTGATGATGGTGTTAATACCCAATTTTCCACTTATAGGGTTACTATCTGTATGTATATTATATTTAGATCCTACATGAACATTCAGTATCTAGAAAATGATATTATTTATAGCAAAACCAGACAACCTCTAATTTATAAAAAAATTAGGATATTATCATTTACATAGACTAATCCATATGGGCTTCCGTAAAGTTATCTTATCATTATCCCCAAAATAACTAAACAAACCTACACTTCTTAGTCAGGTGATAAAAAAAATTACAATAAACACTATATAGATAAAATTTGAGAGAACCCGAGAATTATTCTACATTATATCTATAATTTAATCATTAAATCTCAAAAATAAACTTAAATTATGAATAATTAATGGTTTCTTGTATTTTAGGATGAACTAAATATGGAAAATATATTATTATATTTGACAACATTTCATAATAATTGAGCCACAAAATACTACCTTATAGGATTTTAGTAAATTATACTCATATTCATAACTTAAGAAAATTAAAATTTAAGAACGTGGTGTGATAATGTTCCTATTAATGGTAATCATAATATATTACGTTTAAAGGTCCTATAAATAAGATGAGAATATTGGTCTAATCTATGTATGTGGACACAATATATTAAAATCATCCCCAATAAGGAATAAATCACCAATCATGAGTAATGGAATAAATCATAGAATAACATTACATGTAAATTAAAAGAGTTTGTAAAAATTAGTTATTTAATAATATCCCTAAAATAATAACATCATGAGACTTTAGAAATGTGATAAAAAACTAACATATGAAGACATCGCAATGGTGAGTCACACCCACACACCTATTCTTGCAAGATACTAAATTATTACCTTGTATACATGTATAATTAGATATAAACTTTTAACCAAATCAATATAGTGAGATATAATACCCCACCAATCATTCATTAATATTTATATGTGCAACTTTTAATCAATCATTCAACATATCATAAAATACATATGGAAGGAAAATAGTTTATATCCTTTTTCAATGGAATAGAATAAAGATACCATTAATAATTCCTTCAGAAATCATAACCTGACAAACCCATATAATATAAATTGGTATGTACTGATATTCAATAATATTATATGTAAATAAAATTCAATTAACATGACAGTGTATGTTGTACTTACACAATATATATAAAAAGGGTATATGTTTAAGTCAATAATTTTATAAGTCATTCAATTTATGAGATCCAGGTGAAAAACCATCAATCCAAAGAGGAAAATATAGAGTGTTTAAAGAGGAATGTATTTGGAATAATAACTGGGTTTATTCACAATATATTAATAGTAAAGATAAAAACAATAATATATTTCAACATTTTTTAATCCCCAATATAGTATAAAAAAATTTATAAGGTAGTTTATGAAAAATAATTTCTTAGTAAATTAAAACCTTTTTGAGAAAAAGTGAAAAAATAAAATGATACCCGAAAAGAGATTTTAGAAAATCATGATAACATTTACATAAATCATGAAGTTTGGTGTAACATTATGAAGGAATTATTTTTAACGGTGTTGTTAGAACATTTGAAAACATATTCTTTTAACTATAATCATCAATAATGGGGCCTTAAAAATAAAAATTTCATCTCAAAAAAATGTGGAGTGGAAAATAATTCAAATGATCATGGAAGGAAAACTATTTCATTATTTTTAAATTCATCTATAGAAACCCACAACTTAAAAATGTATAACAAAAAATCTATTTGAAGGTATGAGAGGGGAAATGTAAAGGTCACTTGAGATAAAAAATAATCAAGTTTTCACATATAAAAGAGAATATTGGTAGGAAATGAAAATATGGAAAAAATGGTAAACTCTTGTTAAAGAGGATGAGAATTATTCTCATCAATGATATAAATTTTTATGGAAGCATTCATCTATGTAAAATATTTGAATTGAAAAGTAAATTTTCACTATAAAAGATGATAAAGTACCATGAAATTAAATATTATTAAAGATGAAACAAATTATAGAGGAATATATTTTAAGAAATAATTTAACCTAAGGGACAGAGTTGAGTTAATAGAGAAGTAATTTTATATATTCAATATGTTTAAGGGGAATCAATAGGGGAATAGATCAATTCAACACAATAAAAAAGGCAATACATAAAAGAAAAAGAGGGGGATGGATAAATTTTTTTCATGTGAATATTGAAGAAAGAAACATCATGGGAAGTTCTTGAAAGGCATGGGAGTGTGTTACATGAAAAGAAAAAAGGGGTATTTGGTTCACTCAGGCATGGAGAAGAAATAAATAAATGATGTCTAGCGCTTCATCTATAATGAAATGGGTAATTATTCACCCCAATGTCACATCTGAATTTAGTAAATCCACCACAAAAAGTACCAATGTAAGGATACTAAGCTTATGAAATTAATAAAGTCATGGATAACATATCAAATAATGAATTGGGAGGTACATTAATCATATAATAAAATTTAGCTAATGCTTTATATGATTATAGATCATTGAACTAGTTTATCTCAACTCAGTTTTCAAAGAAAACTAAAAATTCCACATTTAACATAATAAGTGAGTTGTTCATCAAAACTAATAAGGGAAGCCTCTTCCAAAAGAGACGTGTCATCTAGTAACCATTATGATACATAATGTTGTTTTATTTGTTGACCTTGTTATAATATTTATAGATGTATTTGATATAATCATTTATATTTATTGGATTTGAAAATATGATGAAAAATATTTATGGAAAGAAGGATGCTTTTTTGTGAGGAAGTAACAGAATTACAGATTTTTAGAGAAGTGGATTTAACTTCATAGTCATATATAGATCCACCCCTAGTAGCTATACTAAATAATATTCTTAAAAAGTAATATAAATGAAAATAAAATGTTGGAGAAGGTAATATTTTAACTAAGGATATACATATTTTATAGGAATACATTGATATATTTCATGGGAATTACCTATATATAACACAAAGCCTAAATTTGTGTTTTTTTTATTTAATCCTTCATAAAAGACCACTATCATTGAATACCTATATAATGGACATTGTGAAATTAATATAATGGAATAAAAAAGTAGAGGTGTTAGGTGATGATGGATTTATTCAACCATGTGTTTTATATTATAGAACCAATGTTTTCTTTGTTGAGAAAAATGATATATCGATGTGGTTGTGTTTTCATTATAGGCAAATAAATGATATTATGATAAATAACATGTATCCTCGTCCTTGTATTGATGACTAATTCGATCAACAACATGGAGGCCAATATTTTACAAAAATTAATCTTCATTCTGGGTAACATAAATTATAAAAAATGAAGGAAGTAATTCATAATACATATTTTCAAATGTAGTATGGACATTATGAGATTACACTAATTACATATTGATTATGTAATTAACTCAATGATTTTATGTTTGTAACAAATAGTGTATTCAAAGAATGTCTTGATGTTTTTTCTCAGTATTCATTGATAATATTTGGGTGTATTCTAAAATCTATTAGGAAGTCATGAATCACATTCAGATCATTCTTGAAACACCCAGAAATACAAGGTAATATAGGAAATTTAGTACGTGTGATTTTAAAATTCTATAAATTTTTTTAACGGCTATATTGTCTCAATGGATGGATTCTCAAATAATCATGTGAAGAAAAATATATTTAGAGAATGGAATCCACAAATAAATATAAATAAGGTATGTAGTTTTATTGTTTTTCTAGGTTACTATCAGCGATTCATTCATAATTTTTCATGATTGGGTAACACTTTGACCAATATTACAAGAATAGAGGATAAATTTGTTTGTAGAAAAGAATGCGAATAATTTTTTTATGAACTGAAGAGGATATTAGTCAATTCTATGATTTTGACTCTACCATCTCCAAATGATGGGTTTTTGATATATAATGATTCATTAATGAAGGTAATTGATTGTTTCCTATTGAAAAATGATAAAATTATTTCATATGCATGGAGGAAATTAATGACTCGAGAATATAACTATATAAGCCATGGTCTTGAGATGTCAGCTGTAATATTTTCTTTGAATATGTGGAGACATTATCTCTACGATAAAATTTGTGATATATACACAAACCACAATAGCATAAAATACACATTCCAACAGAAATTTCTCAATACGAGGCGAAGGTAACAGTTAAATCTACTCAAGGATTATTATATCTCAATACACTACATCCTAGGGAAGGAGAATAGATTTTAATATGAATTGTTTGGAATGATTATATATTTACGACCCAAATAAGTATTGAGATAGATCCTATGATCATAGATATAGTTATTATGTATATGGGAATTATTAAGGAATTTGAGAATCATGCATTTTTAAAATTATTGTGAAACCATATTTATTATAAATGATATATTTTGTTTAATATGATGATGAGAACATTCAAAAGAAAATTAAATCTTTGAATGATGGAAAATTAACCGACATCCTTTGGGGAGATTATTGTTTCCAAAATTAGGAATGAGAATATTTTTTCCATCTATACTTAAGAAAAAAGGTAATTGTTGGACAACTCTCATAACTCATATATCGCTATACACCCTATAATTACACTGATGTATTGAGATTTGATAGATCATTTTTGTTTGGATAACATGTTCCTTGAAATTTTTAATTATGAGTCATGTTTTTTAAACAATTGGATGTTGTGAGAAAACACCCTATGGGATTCATGAAACATATAACTATTACTATTTTTAAATGAGATAAAATTATAATGGAATTTATTATAAAACTACCAAAGAATCCATGAATAAATAATGATATTACGGTAATCGTTGACTGCCTAACCAAATATACATATTTCATTTCTATAATATAATATTTTCTTATTGATCACCTCATATGGTTCTATATTAATGAAGACACAAGAGTCCTTGGTTAACCTCTATCAATTGTGTCTAATCATGATACCTAATTTACATTGAAATTATGGAAAATTATTCAGAATACTCTTGACACTTATATTAATTTTAGCCCTTCCTATCATATTTGAACTAATGGATTGTTTGAAAAGAATATTTACAAAATATAGGAAATTATTATATTATTCTCTAATAACATTACATGCATATGGGATCAATTTTACCATTGGTGGAGTTTTTATAAAACAACAGTTTCCATTCAAGTATTCAGATAGCACCAAATGAAGAGGTTTATAGAAAGAGATTTAATACTAAAACTTGTTTGGATGATTTTGGTGAAATTAAATGTGTATGAATAGAAATAATTTAATATAAAATCACTACAGTAATATCTATTCAGTGTCACCTTAAATAATATCAATGTATGAAAAGGAGTTATTCCAATGATTAGGGTAAGGATTTGGAATTCTAATTTGGAGATCACATTTTCCTAAAATAATTCCTATGTGATGGTGTTATAAGGTTCAGTATTAAATGGATGTTGTGTGACATCTATATCATAACATTTGAAACGATTTAAATAATTAGAGTTGTTTCTTATCATTTGGTAATGTCTCCAAATATATCAAAAGTACATGATGTGTTCTATATATCATTACTAAGAATATAGATTCTATGCCCAAAACATGTGATCACCTACAATGAAAAGGAATTTGAACCTAATATTTCTTAATTTAAATACCACATCCATATTCTTCATAATAGATAGAAAGAATTGAGGAATTGAATGACTCGCCTGGTAAAGGTACTTTGGTTATATCACAAAGTGGAGGAAGAAACATGGGAAACATTGGATATTATGATGAATAATAACCCTCCTCTATTAAAAATTTAATATACATGAAATTTAAGGGATGCAATTTTTTAGGAGGGAATAATGTAACCCCCATACTTTATAACATATTTTTTAATAACAAGTTTAATTTCGTCTATAACTTGTGATACTTGCAACACCTTGTTTTAAGAAAATGTTATACTATATGAAAATATTATTTAAACCCGACCATTTTAACATAGCCATTAAGTTAGAGGGTAAATAGTTCTAAGTAAATTTTTATATTATACACACAAAAATGGTTTAGATGTTGATTACCATTGAAAATAAAAATCATTTGGAATAATAAGAAATGTTTTATGAAAAATAGTATATTTTTAAAAGATAGTTTAGTCACACATTGTAAACGTGATTTAAAATTACTTTTTACCATATATAGAAATTTTAATTAAAAAAATAAAACTCATTTTTTAAATGATTAAATAAAAATTATCAATGGGTGATTTTTTTAATTTTTTATGAAAAGTTCCATTTTATTGATTAATACTGAAAAATTCTTTGTTTTAATTGAAAATTTTTTCTTCAATTAAACAATTTAAGTTGATAAATTATATATTGAATTGGTTATATAGTAAATTTAGTACAATTTTATATAAATTAAAATAATTTAGGTCATTTTAATCATTTTTTTGTTGAGGTTTGATTTAAAAACATTTTACGGTTTGGAACATTTTCTCTTTTAAAATCCGCATTCTCATCCCATCCATGAGATTAATTATAAATTAAAATTTTCTTATTATTTAAATATATTTTGGAAAAAGGGATTCCATATTTATATTAACGATTATTTATATTATCTAATGTTTCCAACTTAATTTTTTTTATGAAAATTAATAGTGAAAACACAAAACATTACTTTCCACGGTTATGGTAAAAATGGATTTACCTGGTGTTAAACAAAAATTATAAGGTTTAAAATGATCAAAAATATTTTCAAAAATAAATTTTAAGAAAACATTTAGACCATATATATTCTATTATAGACACCATTTAGTTATTGAATCTTTTTTAGACGAACAATCGTGGATGAAATTCATTATTTTCAAACAACTGCAAGAGTTCCACTCATCCCAATTACAAAAGGCCACCCCATCTCATCTCTTATTCAAACCTTCAAACCATTTTTCCTTGTTGAATCAAAACCCAAATCACTCAAAAAATTATATTTCCTCTTCATATAGGCCTTATTTTATTCATAAATCCAACCTATACTAGATTTTGGTGCAAACTTAAGGACGTTAGCCAAAGAAGATGTAATGTTCTTCAACAAGATTATTCATTATTTTTCCTCCCAAACGTCCATATACTCTTATTAAAACATGCTGATATTATAACTAATGTATATTCAATATAATTATTTTTTATTATTTTATGTTAATTACCAATAAATATATCATCTTCCATCAAATGGGTTATGAAATAATCATTCATGTTTATGGAGGAGTACCACCACAGGCACCGATACAATTCATTTTCCATTAACACCATTCATGATTTTGTATAATGATATATATAAATTATAAATATAATATTAATAATATAGTAATACATTTTTAGTAATTATATCATATATACTTTATTACATCCATTCCTTATGAGACACAATAATGTCGCCTCTGTGTATGACGGACTACCTCCTCACGAGGAGATGGGATTCATCTTTCTCTAAAATGTATACATGAAATAATTATGATACTTGTTACCAATTTATCATTTTAAAAGGTAATATATCATTTTTTTCTTACATCGAAAAATGATAACAACGTTTGTGTACCTGTGGAATACCGCCTTCATGAAGTAATGTTACTATATTTTCAACCACATACCACATGGATGCCATATATGTATATTTAAAGATATATTATTGTTTTAATGAAATAATGATAATTCTATAAAGCTAAAATTTTACAGACCTACTTTCCATAATGATTCTTGAAAAACAAAAATATTACTCATGAGTATGTATGACATACTATCTACAAGATTATAACATACTTCATTTATAAAAACCATATTTCATGATTTTTTAAAATATTAATAAAATATAAATTTGATTATTATTTGACTATAATTATTTTAGAGGTGATTAAACCATATTATTTTCAAAATAAATGATACATTCAAAAAATGTGAATGAGAAAACAAGGTGATTATCACCCAAAACAATGAAAAAGTGAATTATTTTAACCAAATGTGTGGTAAAATATATTAGAAGTATCATATAGGATATTATAAATATAATTATAGTTATGGTATAAATTAATAACATCTATGAAACAATTATAAATTTAATTGATTAATGTTCAACTAAATGAAAACGCGAGTAAGGGATACCGTCTCACTTTACATTCCATTGAAACTTATTTGTTGTTAAGAACCAAATCAATTTTATATTTGGAATATACGAACCATTTTAATTTTAAAATAATTATTATTTTATATATCATGGTATTTTATGTTTAAATGTAAATAATTCCATCCAATGTGGTTTGATTTGAAAATTACGAATTTTAAAAATTATTTTACATTTTCAATTTCTTTTGTGATCGTTATCTTCCTCTTGAAAATTTTTATTTCTGAAAATATTTTTTCATTAGAAATTATTTTTATATGAAATATACATATTATTTATTGATTAATATGATTATCTCTGAAGCTGTATTCCATTTTCACATTGTCTATCTAATTTTATTGTTATTAGATTATCTGGGGAAATAATGTTATATCATTATCATTTAATCAATAGAAATATTTCATGGTAAGGAATATTGACTCATGAATTAAATAAATTAATTGATATATTAGGAATGATTTGGACCTATAGTAATGCTTGGGGACCCATATTATATATCCCCTTGATGCATCAGAACGTTTCATGAGAAAAAATAAGATGGAAAAATTAAATGGGTTTCTACCAGTAGTTTTTAAATTGTCTTGTGAAGGGTCTTTATAGTAGTGTTATCATTATTCATGAGATATTCAAATAAAACATTAATAATTTCATTCATTAAGATTACACTTGTTATTATTCAGGTTATTTCTAGAGTGATATTATATCTGGATGTATTTTATTCTCATATTATTGATTAAAAAGAATGCATTTTAAATTATTTACATCACCAAATAAATTAATCCTTATATATATAGTGTCATGTTTTTTAAATAGAACATTTTTTCAGTGATTTACCTTTACATATTTATTATTATTTAATTATTTAAAAACGCTTTAATTTTACATGACCCATACTGAGCATTTTAGCTCACCCTTATTATTTTTACCTTCCCCAGGATATGAAGAAGATATATTTGATTGAGTTTTAAATTAGGATTTTCTTTTTAATTTTCTATATATAATGTTTTATTTTTTTTAATTTCCAATGAAAAATAAGATTATTTTATTTATATGGTTCTAAAAAACTACTACTCTTATTGGTCCTTCATGATTGGATTCTTCATATATATTCTAATGTAATAAGGTAATGAAATAGCTCCAGACTACTGGGGTTAGGGTCATTACAACTGGTATCTGATGAAGTTTATAGAAAATTTGTGAAATAGATTAAAAAACCAAATATTAAAGAACATAACCTTATGATATACATTAAGGTTAAGTATAGAAGACTTCCAGAAATGTTTAGTTAGGAATATAATATTTGTTATTTCCTTGAAATACATCTCTGTATGAATACTATAAGGGGATGTGGTTCTATAAAAGAGGTACCTAGGGTTAATAACTCTAAAAATGTGGCATTGGAAATGACCAAATAACCACTAGGTTAACAACTATAGGATATAATCCACACGTATTTTGACACTCTGAGAGTATATTCTTTGGATAATTCACACTTTCATTATAAATCATTATGAAGGAATTGAAAATAAAAATATAGTCCCAAAGAAATAAATATTATGATTATAAGATAAAAAATGCATAGATTTCAATTTATGCTAAGTGGTACACCATATTTTGAATTGTAGATAATGATTTGAAATTAATACTATTTTAACTAATCCTTTAGAAGACATTTTTTAGAAATTTTTTGTAATTGGATTAGGGCTTTCAATACTCATGGAAAATATAGATATTTTCCTACTAAGAAATCCAATAAAACTGGTATTGGAACTGATCAATTTATGGATATATTTTGGCATCATAATTATGATACGATAAATAACCTTTTATAGATACATCAACTTCTTCAATAGTGATATTATCCTATATTTTATCACTTTATGAGATATAATATCTCATAATTTGGTGGGGCTATTAATCCAGTGGTTGCTGAGCTATGAGTTATTTATATTGGAACGATATTTATGGATTTGGGATGCAGTGAAAACAAAAATTTTAAACTTTTAATGTATTTTCTAATAGGAGATGGTGATCAATTGTGGTTGTTGATCTAGAAAACATGGGATGAATAGAAAATAGAACTCATGGAATAGAAATATTTCAGTGAGAAATTATTCTAAAAATATCTCCCTCGTGAGAAAAACATTAAAATTAATATAAAGTAAGATAGATTAAATAAAAATTTTGAAGAATGTGTTTTATTGTTTGAGGGACCATTACAAGTTTATCGAAGTATTATATCGATTACATATGCAACACAAGGTTTGATCATTTATTTGATGGCCTTATTACAAGTCTCCAATTTGTGATGGTATCTATAACATTTTCATTAATTGATGAAATAGTTTTATCTTCCATAAAAAATAGAAGTAATTTTCTAGAAATGATATATCCAAGGGGAATCAGGAGAATAATAGGTCTTCTATGACCCATGAAAAGGGGAATTATTCAAATAAGAATAGGAGGATGGAAAAATTTTCATCAAGTAAAACTTGTGGAAAAAAACATCATGGGGACTTCTTGAAGGGAATGGGATTGTGTCACAAGTGTAATAATAAGGTGTATTTGGAAGATGAATTAAATGGAATGATAAAAATAAATTTTTTATCATTTTTTAACTCTAAAGGAATGAAGAATTATTCACACAAATGACTTAAACATTATAGTAATCCACCAAAAAATAGGAGAAAGGTAGACGGTTAATCTTATGGGATCACTATAGATAAGTTGGAAGTACCCAATGATGAGGTGGAATGTAATTTAATTCTATCGTGAAATTTAGAAAATAATTTATTTTATATTATACCCTCGAATTAATTAATATCTACCCATATTCCTTAGAATATTATACATTTACCTTTTAATTTAAGAAGCTATTTTTCATTCAAAACTCATAAGGTATGTCTCAATATAACATGAATGTGTCCGGAATCCCCCATTATGACACATAAAAATTATTTATGTTCTGTCCTTATTATCGTACCTATGGATTAATCCGACATATTTTTTTTATTGATAGTATTTCAAAATTCTATGTAAAAAAATTTATTGCAAGAATAAGGAATTTATGATTTTTGTGGATGATATTTAATTCTTTATCTGCACAGAAGCGAAATTTTCATTTGAGTCATATGATGACCCAACCCTGTGGCTCTACTAAATGAAATTCCAAGTGAATAAGATGAGATACAATCTTTAGATGGAGATGGTAATATTTAAATTTAATATATACCTATTGTACAAAAATTCATTGATTCATTTATTAATGAATTACTTGGGGATACCCTATAGAATGTATATCAGTTTTATATTGGTTTAATAAAATATGAGATAACAGTTTCAAAGACACCCTATATAATGACATCTATGGAGGTAGTAGAGCTGATGAATCAACTATAGGATTTGAGTGCTAAGGGATTTATTCACTCCTATGTTTCACCATGGGGATCCCCTATTCTATTAATTAATATAAAATATGGATTAGAGAGTCTAGGAATTGATTATACAAAAATAAATGTGATCATGATAAAAAATAGGTATTATATACCTCAAATTAATGAATTATTCAATAAAATTCATGGATCCTAATATATTACAATTATTGATCTTCGTTCTAGGTATCATTAATTGTGAGTAAATATTGAAGTAATTTTTAAGATATATTTTTTAAAAACGTATGGATATTAAAATATTACATTAATTCAAATAATAATTAATAAAGAACACACTATTTTTATCGATATAAAAAAAATTGAATCCAAGGAATATCTTGATGATTTTTTTTATTCATTGATGATATTTTTTTGTATTTTAAAAGCTATGAGGACCATGAGAATGACTTCTATATCATTGATGAAACTCTTATAAGGAAAGTGTAATATGAGAGATTTAGTTAGTTTTATTTTTGTCTCCTAGATGATTATTTTTCAGGTCCACATTTTCTCCAAGTATGGAATATTTTTTAATAAAAGAAGACAAAGATAGTTAGAAAATGACCTAAAAAAGAATACAGCTGAGGTATATAGTTTCCTTAGTTTGGCATGTTACAATCAATGATTTATTCATAAATTTTTCCTAATAAAAGATCCCTTGAGCTTGATTACATGAAATTGGGTTATGTTTGTTTGGAAAGTGGAATGTTACGAATGTTTTGATGAACTAAAGAGAATATTGGTCGATGATTCTATTATTAATCTCCAATCTAGAAATAATGTGTTTGTGGAATATTATGTTGCATCAATGAAGGGAATTTATTGATTCCTAATGAAAAATTATAATGTTATTTCATATGAATTAAGGAAATTAAAGACCCAGGAATAGAACTATTCAACCCAAGACCTTGAGTTTCTAGTTTTAATATTTTATTTTTAGATATTGATAAATTATATATATTGTGAAATATGTGAGATATACACAAACCATAAGGGCATAAAATAAATCTTTTCACAATAATATCACAATATAAGACATAAGATATGTCTTGATATACTCAAGGATTATGATTTCACAATACACTACCACATAGGTATGGAAAATAAGTTTGTGGATGCATTGAGTAGCAATGATCATAGAGTTTTTTCCCAAATAATGATTTAGAGGGATCTTATGTTCATGGATATAGAAAATTTGGATATGGGAATTATTAATAAAAGGTATACAACACTTATTTCTCAAATTATTTAAAAATAAAATTTATTAAGAAATATAAGACGTTCTTAATATGATGATCAAAACTTGTACATAATAATTAATGTTGTGAGTGATTGTAATTTAGAATAATTAATTTTTGGATATGGTGTTATAAAATATGGAAATAAATTATGTATTCCATATATACCTTTACATGAAATGGAATTGTTAGGTAATTATCATAGCTCATATTACTTCACACACCCTAGTATAAAAAATATGTATAGAGATTTGAGGGATCATTTGGGTGGGATAACCTGATGTTGGAATTTTTTATTAGGATCTTAGTTTTTTGGTTTGTCAACATGTGAATGCTATGAGACTTCATTTTAGAGAAGTCATGCAACATCTTAGTATTCATGGGTATAAATGTGATGAGATTATTATGGTAATTTTTACTGGACAACCAAAGACTCGTAGAAATATTGATTCAATAGGGTTTATCATTGACCACCAAACCAAATATGCCCATTTTCATTCTGTAAGAAAATATTTATGTTCTAATAACCTCATAATGATCAGTATAAATGAATTTTTAGGACATCATGTTGTACATAATTAAATTGTGTTTGATCATGATCCGTGTTTTATATCGAAATTATGGAAAGGTCAGTAGAAGGCTCTTTATATAGATATTTATTTGATCAATTCATACCATCCTCAAATGGAATATAGATTTATTTAATGTATAGATATTTATTTAATAGTTTACATTCATTTATTCAAATGGCATCGTTTGAAGCATTGTATGGAATTAGATGTATTTCTTCTTCTTTTTTTGTCGAAGATAGCGAATGAATAGATTTTTTCCCAAAACATTTTAAGGAGAAGAAAACAATGGTAATGTTTATTCAATATCACATTAATGAATTTCAGAGTAGGCAATAGAGTTATACTGATAATTGGACAAAGGATTTGTCATTCCATGTGGGATATCCTGTTTTCAAGAAATTCTCCCCATGGAAGGGTGTTATATTGTTTAGTAAGAAATGGAAACTAAGAACAAACTATATCTAGAACATTAAATTCATGGAAGAATTGGAGTAGTTGATTACCATTTGAAAATGCCTCCAAATCTAACAAATGTACATGATGTGCTCCATATATCATTACTATAGATGTATATTGTAGAACTAAGGAATGTTATCACCTATTATGAAATAGAATTGGTAAATTATATATCTTACTATGAAGAAACCATGAATATTTATTATACTAGATATCAAATATTAAGTAATCAGATCAATCACCTGGTCAAGTTTCTTTGGGAAAATAACAAAAGTAGAGGAATTAACATGAGAATAATAAGAAATTATGATGATGATCTACCCTCATATATTTAAAAGGTTATATCCATGGAATATTAAGGATGAATTTTTTTAGTGAGGGAATAATTTAACACCTCAATATATTACAATATATATATATATATTAATAACAAAATTAATTTCACTAATAACCTGTGATCCACACTACAACATGTTTGAAAGAAAAATGAACCTATTTGGAAATAATATTCTGAATTATTTAGCATTTCCATTAAATTAGAGTGTATGAATATCGGTGAATAAATTCATATATTTTACATATCAATATTTCTTTTATATGGATTATAAATGATTATATGAATCATTTTGATGAAAAAGAAACGTTTTATGAGAAACTGAATTTCTTTTTACAAGTAGGTTTAGTCATGCTTTTGGCACAAGATTTAAAATTATTTTTACCACTTCTAGAAAATTTATTTATCTAGAAGAAGTAATTTTTAAAATCATATGTGTAAAATTATAATAGGGTTATTTTTTTAGATTTTTTTGAAAATATTCATTTTTTATTGAATATTATAAAATACCAAATTTTAATTGAAATCTGCCATTTAATATAAATAATTTATAATGAGAAATTATATTTTTAATTATTTTTAAATTAAAATTAGTTCAATTTTTATCCATTAATCTAATTTATTTCATTGGAATCATTTTATAAGGAATTTTGATATAAAAACATCATAAACTTTTGATCATTTTTTGTTAAAAACGTTATTTATTGTCATGTATGTGAGATTAATTTTTAATTAAATTTTACCACCAATGATAAAATAATTTAAGAAAATGGATTATATATTTTAAATAATAATAATATATGTTATCTAATATGGTCAAATTATGTTTTTATTAAGATGAATAGTGAAAAAAAATCATTACCACATTTATGGTTAAAATAAATTTGCCAGGGGTTAAACTAAAATGACAATGGATTAAATGGAATAAAAAATTGTCTAAAATATATTTTTTTGGACATATTCAGACCTTATAAATTATATTCTCAGAAATAATTCATTGTTAAATCATTTTTACATGGAAAAAAAATCAGAATAATTCATTATTTTCAAAATATTACAAGTGTGATACTCCCCTCACTTATAAAAGGCCACCCTCTCCCATATTATTAACCCCTTATCACACTTTTGGTTCATAATTTACCTAAAATATCCCTCCCAAACTTCCATCTCATCACCCTAGAGTAATTTCTATGGTAAAAATACCAACCTATGAATTATTTTTGAGAAAACATAAGGAATTTCTCTAAAGAAGAGGTATCGTTATTCAATGGGTGTCTTAATATTATTAATATCACCAATATAAATAATTATCAATAACCCATTGTGATATAATATCAACTATATATTCCATTTTTTAGATTAATTTATTTTATGGTAATTACCTACAACCATATTCACTTCCCTAAAATGGGTTATGAAATCATTGTTTGTGTGTACGTTGGAATACTACCTCATGAACTATTTTTTTTCCATTGTAACATTTCATGGTTGGGTATGATGATGGATATAAAGTAAATATATGATTTTAAAATTTTAATTATAACTTTTGACTCATTTTATCACATATATCATTTTGCTATCCATTCCATAGGGTATATGATAACTTTGTTCGGGTGTACAATGGAATACCGCCTCCAAAAGTGATGTGTTTCATATTTCAATAATGTGTAACATGGAAGGTGATAAGGGTAATGTTAGTAAATTTATGATATATATTTGAAAATAATATTATATTTATCATGTATTTCTCTTTCAAATATGATAATATATCATTTTATTTCTTACAGTGAAAAATGACTACATCATTTCAATATGTGTGGAAGGTATTTATAACAAAGTGATGTGACACACTTTTCATCACCAAAAAACATGGATTATATATATAATAATATTTAAAGAAATAATATGGCATGAGATAAATTATTATCATTATATAATGATAAAATATTAATTATATCTTTTCCATTTTGATCTTTGAAAAGGGAAATGTTACTCGTTCATACGTAAGACATACTTCTCTTTGATCATAACATACTTCACATATCAAAATCATATTTAATGATTTGTTTTAGATGTATAATTAACATAAAAATATGATATTTTTAAATTATTACAATTATTATATAGGTGATGGAACTATATAACATGCACAAGAACCATAACTTTTATAACAAATAAAAAATAATAAAACATCACGATTAACACCCAAAAAGATAAAAATAATCAAATATAATAATCATAAGGGTGGTAAAAGGATATATGAGGACCATAGAAGACATTATAAATATAATTATGGATCTTTTATAAAACAGTAACTTGGCTATAACTACTATACATGTTTATAAAGCATGTTGAACTGATGAAAGAATGAGGTAAGGGATTTCATTTCAATTTACAGTCCAATGAAAATATTTTTTATTATACACCATTTCACTTTAATGTGGTGTGTATAATGATTCCATAAAATATAATATCATGAATTATTCATAATTCAGGTGATTTTATGTTTCTTTTTGAATCATTTCATAAAATATGATTTGACTATAAACTTGCCAAGTGGTAATGTTATTGTATAATATCACTTTATTTATTGATTTCAAAACTTATCTTGAAACAATCATTTTTTATAATTATTTTTCACTGGGAATTGATTTTATTTAAAAATAAACAATCTTGAATGATATAGATGATTATTTCATAAACTGTAAATCATTTTTATATATAGTGCTTACTTTGAAAGTTATATGGTTAACTCGGCATGTATTTATACATCCTTATATTTTACCAATTAAATATAATGAGGATAAGGAATATTGATTCATGAATTTAATATATTATTCAATATATGAGGATTTTTATGGACATGTTTTTATGTGTGGGGAATAGTATAATATAGCCCCTCGTTGCGTCGGTAGGACTTGTGAGATTAAAAATTTGCCCCAATTGAATGGATTTTTATCTATAGTAATTTAGTTTTCTTGTGAATGGTCTTGATAGTAGAGGCATCATGATGCCTAATATCATGGAGTTAAATCTTTTATAATATAATTCATTAAGAATTTAGTTATTATTGTCCCTGGAAGTTTTTTAATAATAATTTTTTGGGATGCATTTTATTCTCAGATTATTGATTAAATGGCATGAGTTTTTATTTAAGCTTTCCATAATGATTATGGTGGATATATTTATGTATTCATGTTATTTAAATAGATTTTGTGTTCAGTTATTTACTTTACATATTTATTATTCTTTAATGATTTATGAAATCTTCTACTATACGTAATCCTTACTGAGCATCTGAGCTCACCCTTATTCTGTATTCAGTCCTTGAGATATAAAGAAAATATTTCTGAATGAGTTTTAAATTATGTAGTTCATTTTCATTTTCTATTTATTTTGTTTTAGTTTATATTACCAATATAATGTACATATCATTCTGGTTTCTAGTTCTACAAAAATTCTAAACTAATGAGTGCATTAGATTTTTATTCATTGAATCTATGATAATGTAGTAAATTAAGGCCCATTATCCAGGATACTAGGGAAGATTCCATTACATATAAAATATGTAGTTTCCAAAAAATTAAATCCTTATATAGATATTATCTTGTAGATTATGATGTGCCAAAAATGCACATTTGGGTAAAATTCTGAAAAAGGGATGGTTGAGTATCAACTTGACCTTCATTCAGCGCACAATGAGTTGGTTTAGGACTGAACGCATAGATGGACACTCTCATGGGACATTATTTGGTTCATTTACACACAAATTATAAACTATTATGAATAATTTTAAAATATTTTTATGATTTAATGATATTCTCAATGATACTATTCTTAGAATTATTTGATTATATTTTCTTAAATTTCCAATTTTAGTTAATTATTGAAACTAATTTGGAATTACACACAACGATTTAAAATTCATAATGTTTAGGGTTGATGAATTGGTTGTTATTCTATAGATATGGTGCCTATTGGAATTAATAGAAATCATAGAAACACTCATAATCTGCAGAGGGATTTTACTCATAATAATGTATATAAGACTCATGTGGGAGATAAAAAACTATTAAAATACCAGGTCATGTTATGACTTGTAATATTAGATATATCGAGAAACTGGATTCTTTATAACATAATACTATATTTTTAGACTTATTTGAACTGTAAAATCCTTAATATTTTAATGGTAATACTAATAGGTTAAAATTTTATAAATCAATGGTGTCCAATGAAAAAATATTTAAATATTTTGGATATAATGAAAGAGAAAATATTATCATGGAACAATTTTTTTAAATAGAGATTAAAATATTTTGTGGAAATTGATTAAAAATTCTAATGACTCAAAAGAAATAGATGGTATGGAATGAATGACTTATAAAGAGCTAATCATTAATATATACAATCTTGAAGAGAAATGAGTTTATTTGGAAATTCTATAATAAAATTTTAGAAAGAGGAAAAGGATAGTGTTTCTATATATGAAACGAATAGTAAAATATTACCAAGGCATGTGATGGACTACATTAAGAACCCAAATAGTAATATTAATCATTTAATTTTCAAGATAAATGTAATTTTCGAACCCCATATCCACTTAACAAGTGCCCCAATGCGGTGGGTCGCATGGCCTCAAGCACACCTCCTCGTATGCTAGTGGATATCGACTAGAAGAGAGGGTAAAAAGGTGGTACAATGCGGATAAAATACCATAATAACAGAGTGGTACATCAGATACAATTAGACACCATAGATAATATAATCATATGTAAATAGACAGAATCAATAAACTACGTAAGCGTATATAAATAACTGAGTAAATGATTAAATAATAAAAAATACATGAAGTTATTGTCTGATAGATGGGTGCGTGGTATGTTGTAATAAAAAAATGAAATATGATGATAAAATCATGATATACAATAGAAAAAAAAGAAAAAAATGTCAAAAGATACTCCATAAGAATCCAAAGCTTATTCTTCTTCCTCTACTCTTAAGATATATCGATGAAAAATCATATCCAAATCCTGTAGAAGGGTGTGTTACCTTATTAATACCTATAGACAACTAATCTTCTTGGGTACCAAAGTCATCCCAATTAAGGTGTGGGATAAAATATCATTAGGCCACCACCAAAATGGCCTTTTTGTTATCCAAGAAGTGATCATAACTAAATAGGGTGCAAGTTTAACAGAATGAGTAATGAAATTGTGAAATAAATAACCAAGCCGATTAGGTTCTGAAGGGACACCTGACGACTCTACCTACTTCGATTCATGGAAGATAATCATCTGATCTTTCACTATATATATAGTATCATTATATATATTTCATCCACCTATATGAACCAAGTAAACACAGACATAAGTGTCCATATACTTTGAATACTAGTTATAGCAGGATCAAGGCATAACTCATAAATCCATGACATGTCTAACAGGACTAAAATCTTAGAAAAATAGGGAACAATCCATACATTCGAATAGATTGAGAGACTTCATGCTACAAAACTCAGTACGGAGGGTGATCCTCCATGGAAACACTCTAATCATGGAACATAACACCTCAGTCGAACATCCATATAGTATCATTGGTGTGAGAAATCATGCTCAACACCTGATGTAAGGGACCACGATACTTCCATGATAAACTGGTCCATTACCATCATATCATAGATTTTATAAAGTCTATTAAAATTATAACTAGCATGGGGAATTACATCCCATCCATCATGTTTATTCATCCCATATAAATATAAATGTGGCATAGTAATATTTATAATTTAATAATCAATGAATTACCTATCATGTGCCAAACTAGCCCTGCCTAGTTACATACATTTCATTTCAATTCATAATGACCATTTTGATAAAGCATAACCAAAATTCATGGTTTCACCATCATTTATGTGCCATTAAACTAATCACATTAATTCATTTCAAATAGGGAAATCCATCTTGTATTCCCTTCAATTTAACTAAATCATTTCAATATACTAAAACATAAAAATTCCATTCATAAGGCACAAGGATCCATTTGAATGTTCACATGGTCAATGAAGGCAACTGCCTACATAGGAAATTCTAACCATAAGTGGTCCAATGAACATATAGGTTTATTAGGTTAAAATCATGTCTCCAGGAAAATTTCTTTTTATTGAATATTTTTTAGCTCATTAAGAGTTCTGGGAAATTTGTACAAATTGACAAAAATAGTCATTTACTCTTGGTACATGCAAGGGGTGACCATATATGGTATGTACAACCAATAAACCACCAAAAAAATTCAACAGATGTGTATTTAGGTGATAGGGTAATTTAGACATGATCAAATCCATATAATTGGGATGCTTATAAAAAATCGGTGTTTGGCACCACAACAGCTGCAAAATTCAGCCCAGAGTGATAAATATGGAAAAACCCTACTGGTCCTTGATATATGTTGTCATATGAGACCATACTGGTTATTGATGTTTCACCTTCACCTGATGATAGGTGGAACCTAGAGTGATAAATATGGAAATATAATTTTTCATACCAAGCAATCAATACTAGCATCGATGAACTTGATACATTTGGATGATACAGGGTTCAAAATCCCATGCTTAGTCATGGAATTACATCATCATATCCTCAATGTTGTTTGCTCAGACCCATACACACCCATAGAAAAATATGGTATCATTCCCATCAAAATTACTACCATGATATGTGTTGTCATATGAGACCCTTTCTCCGAGTATGTGACCTTCAAAATTAGATAACTATCCCATTCTTATCCATTCTAGAATACTAGATGTCACTGATAAGTTTTAGAGGTTAGTTTGACCATGATCTTTATGAATCTTGGTTTTCAACTTCGAGAATAAGTTTTTAAGATGCCTTTCCCCACTGAATTCCTGAACATCTTCTTTTTGCCTCTTCAATCTCAGAGAATTGACCACCAAATATCCTTTACTAGGCTTGTAGGGAAGCTCAAAATCGTATGACTGTAGGTTCTCCACCAACCTAAACTATCTGATATTGAGGTATTTCTGTGTGAAGATCTACATGAGACATTTTTTATTAGTGAATACAAAAAAAAACTCTCTCCCAGTAGATAGTGTAGCCAATAATGTAAGTAATGAACAATAGTGATCCTAATATCATGTGTTAGGTAATTCCTCACATGAGGCCTCAACTGGCCAGACCCATACAAAAAGACTCACTCATCTTGCATTAAAATATCTCCAAGACCTATACATGATGATTCAAAATAATATTATAGATCTTATATAGTGCTAGTAGAATTTGTATTGTTGTTGAAGTAAAATTACCCTTCATCTATTGAAAAGATGATTCACAAGATTCTAGGAAAATGAATTTCACACCCTTCTTCTTTAAGATTATAGGTGGCTCTAAATGGTTTGAGAAATATTGGATGATGAATCTATAATATCAATAAATCCTAATGAAACTCTAGATTTTAAATATATTCTTGGGATTCTACCTAGAAACTACACATCCCATTTTCATTCGGTCTACTAAAACTTCTTATTCATAGAATATATTTCCCCAAAGTGGGCTTTTTAGTCCAAAAGTTGCATTTTCTGAGCTTAGGGTAGATCTTAATCTCTCTTAGTTAATTAATCAAAATCTCAAAATTTCTTTCATGGTTTTGTATGGATTGTGAATACACCACTATATCATCTATAAAAACAACCATGAATGAATCCAGATATTGGTGGAAAACCTAATTCCCAATAGCCATAAAGGATGAAGGTGAGTTCGTGGGACTAAACAACTTAACTAGGTACTTTTGTATACCATACCTATTTCTAAAATCTATTCAAGGTATTTTTAAATTCCTAAAATTCATCTGATTGTAGTCCAACCTTAGATCTACCATTGAAAACTCTATCTCTCTCACTCTCCTCATAACTAGTTAAAGAGGTCGTATATTCTAGGTAGTGGATACCGATCCTTTATAGAGAGCTAATTTAAATGGTTTTAACCCATGTAGGGTTTAAGGGTACCATCCACCTTTTGGGAGAAATGGAATGGTGAACATTAAGGAGAAGTTTTGGGGTGTATAAAAAATTAATCCTTCATATCCTATAACTACTTCTTGAGCTCCATAACCTCCTTAGATACTATCCTATAAGGAGGAATGGTCATGGGTTCTGTTATTGGTGTGAGATAAATAGTAAACTCTACCTCTCGAACCAGAGGTAGACCAGAAAATTCATCAAAAAGGTATCTATGAAATGATCCACAAGAAGAGAAAAAATAGTAGGTCATAACCCCTGGTCTTATGGGAAAATACTAGTGGTTTTAGATATCACATTTTCTGGATTCTAATGCATGGGTCATGCACATGTCGCACTTAGATCCCATTCACCATTATGAGCATTCCTAGCACCAACTAGTGATATAAAATAAACCTTCCAATAATAGTAATCAATATTATATCAAGAGGGGACTAACTAGTCCCACACGATTATTATGTCAAAGGCCATCATATTGAGTATGTAAAGATTCCGTATGAAAAGGTATACACATATCCCTACGGGACATCCATACAATCGTCAACAACCTCTACCTGAATACCTAATGATGTTTCAACTGTTATAATTCCAAGAAAGTGTTTAATATCAAGGGATAGAAATTCAGTGTTATCCTTTAATATAAATGAGTTACACACACCATTTTAAAATAAATAATACTTTATGTTGAGGGTACTAGAATAATAACTTCTATAGTAGAAGGTTTCATACTTTGCTCCTCCAGCGTAGGATGGACTACATGTAATTGGCCTATACCATAGCTTTGAGTCACTGCATGACATACATTTTCAAGCCTGCTCATTTATCCTTTTGAATCATAAGTCTGAATACATATAACTTGATCGACACCATGGCCTAGTCGACCTATGGTATTCCAACATTCTGTCTATCATGACCCAGCTATCATCACTCTTGACTGAGGAGTAGGCGGAGATCCTTTCTCTCCATTCACTAGAGGGAAATTCAACCATAAACACTAAATATAGAAAATTTTTTTATAAACTCTACATTCGAATGTATCATGCTGAAACTAGGGTTTTGGGTTCCTGGGATTCCTGAAATAGTGATAGATAAGAATAATATCTTCATGAGAAGCCTTACTACTACTTCTTCCATGGGTAAACTCGATGTTCCACTTTCGCCTAAATAATGAAGTAGTGATTGATCTTGGTTCCCAAACACCCTCACAAACACCTTTATCTTCCCTCATGTTACACTCTATAATATGGTAATGATATAAAACTTCATAAATGTTATTCAAACTGAACAAATTGACATGATATCAGATGGCATAAACAATCCCATTCTCAAATTGTATGTCGGTCATAAGATCATTTGTAGGTATATATGGAGTTTATATTTTGATCTCTATGAAATGAGAAGAACACTCCATGAAAGAAATTATCCCTTTTTAATGTTCATGAATTCCTTATCTTTATTATCCCTCAATGTGTATAGAAAGAAAATGTTATATAAGATCGTCTGGAAATCAACCCTAACAATATCACGATGCTGATATGCCGGGGTGATTACGTACCACAATCAATTGGCTCTGTCATGTGGAATATATGATTCATTCTTGAATCTCTCTTCTGGAGGAATCCCTAGATGCTCAAATATAGACAATATTTCCTCGATCCAAGACCTCACAGCTTGTGTTCTACCATCCCCTGAGATAGTTGGAGGATTCTGCTTCTAAAACTTGGAAGTCAACTCTTCAATGATCTTGGTTGGTAAAACTAATGATTTAATATTTTAAAGAATATATAGAAATACCTCATAGAATTGGGAATCAATGCCCATATTAGTACTACAAATAAGATCCACTAGTGTCTCTTCAAGATGAATCATTGGCGGCTCCTGGCCAACCACCTCTAGTGCATGGTTGTCACGTCCTTACGGTATTACATTCGATGGAAGTTGTGGAAAAATGATAATAAAATTACAAACACACACCTCATAAGAGATTTAATAAATTTGAATGATTGAATTTTAGAAAATGGGATAGGATTAAATCCATCCTATAGAAACAACAACGCTTAAATGCATTCTTCAAAATATATGCCGAGATGGTAGGAGAGATTATAACTGTCCATTAGAACAATCATAGATACCCCAATATTCACAACTAAGGACAATTTTAGGTCCATGTGTCTACCTCAAATTTATAAGATATCTAATTTCAGTTTATATTTCACATTAATTTTGATTTTTGTGGAAGCTTAAAAATTAAAATCATATAGAATGTTTGATTCAGCTGGTCTACCATTTTATGATCCATAAGGACACAAACTCTTTATGAATCCAAACATGGAACCCACTTGACCCACTCCATTACATGTTATAAATCATATGACCAGTGGACCATTTCTCAACATGCCATAATTGTCTTCTTAAGGTGCCTAATTCTAACTTATTCCGGAAAATACTATTAGGATAAAGTAGAATATTTACATATCAATTATTTTTTCCAATCCCTAAATGAAGTTTCAGAACCATTAAATACATATTCAAGTAACTAATAATATGTGACATGAAAAATCACGCTAAAAATAAAAATGACATGGAAAGATGCATGTCATATTAGTCTTATTATTCATAATAATGGGA
Source organism: Viscum album (assembly GCA_963277665.1). Taxonomy (NCBI): domain Eukaryota; kingdom Viridiplantae; phylum Streptophyta; class Magnoliopsida; order Santalales; family Viscaceae; genus Viscum; species Viscum album. The sequence continues at coordinate 901,906,876 of OY728137.1, read as the reverse complement.
ATTTAAAAATTCTACTCACACTCATATCTTCGGCCCAAGGATGAAATAAAACCTCAATTACAATAATAACAATGATCACAACACAATATGTGTGTCACCAAATGATGACATGGTGTCAATAATAAAATGGAAATGTAGAGAAATAATTAGAATTCTATAATGTCATCCATTAACATAAAAATGGGGTTCTGAAGCCCAAGGATGGATTATGAACATGTTCTATGAATTCGCAATCACCAATATATTGTCTTCATATAGTAATGAAATAATGGAAACTTCTTTAATACCACTTTCTAATGTCTCGGACTGGTAACCACTTAACCAGTACCCCAATCGTTTGGGTCACATGGCCTCATGCATGGCTCCCTATATAAAAAAGTTACTGACTAGCAGTGAGGGTGTAAAGATGTGTAGTTGGTAGACTATACCCTTATATCAGAGTGGAAAAACACATACAATCATCAATATAAGAATATCTAAACAAAAATAATCATTAAAATATGTAAGATTAGATAAATATCATAAAAATATACTAAATAATTAAAAATCCTCTATGAAATTGTATGATACAATGATGCATTTAATTTTGTAATAAAAAAGGGAACTAGTAGATATAATCTTGCTATAAAATAGATAATAAGTCATAATGAAAAAATCTACTCCATATGCTTCTCGAGATAAAGCTAGGTCCTCTTATCTAATGCCTCATCTAAGAAAAATAATATCAATAGACTATATAAGGGATCATTCACTAATCAATACATGTAAGAGGATAATTTTATTTATAGAGACCCTATCCTTATACGTGTAACATTACATGATTTTAAGCATAATTATACATCAGAGTACAAGCTAAGGATCGTAATGTCTAGTGTACTGAAATAATCGGTACATAAAACTCGAAACACAGAACTAAATAATACATTCCATTATTTAATATTCAAATTTATCCCCTAACTTCCATTGTACTCAAACATCTTCATAGGTCACCCTAGGGAAGGCATGATTAGTGGGATGAGGTAAATTGTCCAGTAAGGGAATAAATATAATAACAAAGCATTAGCACGGAAGATATAAGGCATGAGATGATGACATAAAAAGGCATGTATATATGAAATCATAACAAATAAACATGGAATCATAAAAATAGGGAGTCATAATAATGTGAAAAAACATAAAACATGACTTTAGCACAAGTCAAGTCAAATCTCCAAGACCGTTTCACATGGTAACACAATCCAAGGCTAATTTCCACGACCGTTTCACATGGTTTCACAAGCCAAGGATAACTTCCATGACTATCGCACATAACGTCTCATGAGACTCAACATTTTCCAATGCATTGGAGAACTAGGTGGGAAGGCCCATTATAAAATTTCATGATTTTTTACAAAAATTACCATAAATAATCAATCTTACATAAACATAAGGGTTACCGAAGGAAATAATTGGGTACCACAATCATGTCATAAATCACCACAAATTGTCATATAATAAAAATGTCCATGATTGAAATGAACTAAAATATACATGTAAATTATTTAGGGAAAATATGAATGTATCATTGTTAGTGATTTCAATTAGAGTTGACAACATTTAGGAAAAGTATTTTATAAAATATAGCAATAAAACATTTTTGGATGGTTTTAAGGAAAATACTATAGAGCCATTAAAATAGAAAAGGGGAAATAAATTAAATTATACTAGAAGTGAAACTAGAGGGTTATCAAAATAAAAAATTCAGATTTTGTAGATATTTTTTTTCTTTAAATAGAAGATAGAGTATACATGAAATCGGGTAAGAATTTAGAAAGTTCCCTCAATACTGATTTGCGTATCCAGATGTTTTAAGGAGGGAACCACCTAAAATTATGTATATCCTCAGAAGATAATGATGAAAGGGTATCGATAAATAATTTGTTTCATTTACACAGAATTTAAAATGTGCACATAAAAAGATAATATAACTTCATTTTTGACAAAGAATTATTAGACAACCCGATGGAACAAAGGTTGTTAAGGTAGATATCCTTACAGATTATCAACATGGTATCAGGTGAAATTAAGAGGGATTAATGAGAGAGAAAGGGGTTACTCATAAAATATAAATCATGATGGAATTATGGGAGATCTGAAAAATAATACCCCATCATTATGGATTACACATAAAAGGTCATAACATAGAGGACATTATTGAATAAAAGTGGAATAGAAATGATCCATTACATTTAGTCTGATGGTGTCCTTCACATGATATTAATGACTTGAATAATAAAATTAGGTTAATGAATTAATAATTATAGAACCTATTTTATATTTAAAATATTTATTATAACCTATTTATGATCATTCATGAACTTTTTGATGGGTTAAGTGGTTCAATTTGATTGTTCGTGTTCGTTTGTTTTCTCAGTTTTTACAATCGATTTACTTAATTTCATGAAGGATGAATCATGTAAAATGGAGATTGTTATAAAAAACTACAGTTATATTATAGTATTTAACATCAATAAGATTATGTGGTTGTAAATTTCATGTGGTTTCTTGGAGTGAAGATTTATCATTATGTAAAACGTTAATGATAACCTTTTGGGTTAATTGGAAGTTTTAGGGCACAATGAACATGTTTTGTTTTATAAATCAAAAACTTGTGTAAAAAAGGATAACATAACCATAGACGAGACATAATACATATAATATGGTCTGGTTTATCCATGAGAACAGTTTCACGACCCTAATTGATGATGGTAAGAGAAATTGAAAACCCATTGTCCTTGAATGTGGCAATTTAACACATCTCAAATGCTATAATTACTAATAAAATAAAATAAGGGTAAAGGAAAAGTGACAATAAATTATTCAATTATCATAAAAACATTCTAGAAAATGTAAGGTACTGATGTTTTCATCACATTTGGATGTGTATAGGTTAGGATAGAAATGTAATTAAATGAAAATGAAAAGAATGTAAAAGAATTAAAGAGAGGAATTTACCTCAGAAATTAATCTTCCTTGAGAGTCTCTTAAGGAGAGAGGACATAATATTTTTAGAAGACTAAGGGATTTAGGACATGGGGGAGGACCTTTTGGAGAGATTTTTCAGAATTTAGATAAGACACTAGGCTTGAGAGAAGTGAATAGAAGGGGGGAGTGTGGGTGGGTTTTACAGCGGGGGGGGGGGGGAGTGTTTTCTTAATATTCTAATCATTATTTTATTTTTTCCAAGAGACAAGAAATAGTAATGATTATTATGACCAAAAATAGTAATATGTGTATGTGATTTTTATCCAATGGCCATTTACATCACCCATGACTCAATCATGATTCAGAAATTCGGGTTTTATCATTTATTGTGAATTATATTAGTTTACTATTCATAAAGAATCACGTATTTTAAAAAATTTCAGAAATTCACCCTAGAAATTTTGTGATGTGGACAATCCAAAAATGAAGTCCATTTTTCAAAAATAATTTTTTTGAAACAATTAATTTAATTTTTTATTAAAATCACAATTTACTTAAAAAACACCGATTTTAAAACTATAACTTCTTTTATAATGCTATAAAATATTACCTAAGGTTTTATAAAATTATCTTGAAACTATACAGAATTAAATACATAATTTACGAACACCTTTTAGGAAAATACTTTTTCATTTAAATTTATTAATTAATTTTAATTAAATATTTATTAATTACAAAAATAAAAATACATCTTTTATAGCCATATTATCACTTATAAGATGCCTAAATTTTTTTATATAGTTATGGGTAAGGTTACTAGACTTTTAGATGATTTAATATTCACCAGGGTCATATTACTATTCATAAGGGTAGGTTACTATTCATAATGGTGGGTTACTATTCAGAAAAAATTTGCTTTGTTCCATCAGACCCCAAAAAACACCCTAAACGCAATCGTTTATTTTAGATTTTCGATATTCAACACATAGAAGTGGAGAAATTATGTTTAATGGTCACAAAGTACTTATTAGTTCATTGTGTTGTGTTTTAATGTGATTATATGACATTATTATAATATGGGACATCCATTGAGAAAAAATTGGGTCATTACTTTATCCCCCCCCATATGAAATTTCAACCTCAAAATATCATTTTACATTTTCTTCCATAAATAGGATATGGTACATTTCCTTTATTGCTTCCCCCAGTTCCCATGTTGTTGATTCATACTTATGGTTCTGCCACAGTACATTGACCATGTGAGTAATCTTGTTATGTAGTAAATTATCTCTACGATCAAAGATCTTCATTGGATGCTCCTCATAAGTACGATCATCCGTTAACTATACCACATCTTAATAGAGTGCATGCAAAGTATCTGGTATGTAATTCTCAAGACGGATACATTTAATACATCATGTACATTGGACATGGTAGGTGGATGTTCCATTTGATGGTCAACAGCTCTAACAAGATCAAGGTTCTCGAAGGGGCCGATGTAAATGGGATATCGCTTTCCATTCTTCCCAAATATCATGACCTTCATCCATGTAGATATGCATAAAAATATCTTGTCTCCAACATTAAACTCAAGGCCTCATTGGTGATTGTCAGCATAACTCTTTTGTCAACATTGGGATGACATGATATGGTGATGAATAGTTTTCTCCTTATCCACCATTTTTTCGACCATTTTAGGTCCTTGAAGCTTATTCTCACTAACTTCACCTCAACACCTTGGTGTTCCTCACCTTTTCCTATAAAGGGATTTATATGGTTCCATTCAGATGCTTGAGTGGAAACTATTGTTGTATGAGAATTTGACTGGTGGGAGATTTTGGTTCCATCTTCTACTGAAGTCCATTGAATAGATTCTCAGCATATCAACTAGTGAATTAAATGTCTGCTGAAATAGGCCATTAGTTTGAGGATGATAGGCAATACGGAAATTTAGTTCATTTCTTAGAGATTGTTGGAGACTTTTCTAGAACATCGAGGTGAATCTCGAATCTCAGTCAGAAATTATAGACAGTGGTACTCCATACAACATTACCACTTCATTGATATATATATCTGTGCATGTTGATCAAATGAGAAGTCCACTGGAATTGTAATAATGTGAGTTGTATTTGTAAGAAGATCAAAAATTTCTCATATAACATTATTTCCTCAGGAAGTCCTTGGAAGTCCAGTGACAATGCCTATGGTGACATTCTCCCAGTTCCATGTTGGTATGGGTTTTGGTTGTATCATCCCATTAGAAATTGGTCTTTCAACCTTCACATGATGACATAGTAGGCACATTTATGTATATTCAGCAATCTTATTCTTCATATTGTCCCAGCATAAGTTCTCCCAGAGATCTCAATACATCTTCGTGCTCTCTAGGTGAATAAAGAAGGTTGAGTTTTCTGCATCATTCAAAATTTCATTCATTATCTCTTGATTGGATGGTACACATAATCATGACCCAAGTATTAAAATTCTTTCCTCATCAATCATCAACTCATTGGATTTCTCATTTCTAATGCATTCCACCCTTTCTGAATTTCAGCATCTTTTCTTTAAGAATCTTTTATTTTATCTGTGAGGGATGGTTGAGAAATCATTTGAGAAATGATTTATGATTTCCCTCCCTTAATTATTTCCTTTTACATCCACTTAATATATAAAAATATAAAATCTTTTTCAATTATAATCATTGATAATGATGTAGGATCCTTTCTACATAGTGCATTCGACACCGTATTTTCCTTAACTGGATGGTAGTGGATTGTGCAGTCATAATATTGGATGAGATCTATCCATCTTTTTTGTCACATATTATGAAATTTTTGTGTGAATATATATTTTAGACTCCAGTGATCAGTATATATCTCATACTTATCCCCACTAAGATAATTACACCAGATTGATAATGCAAAGATCCCAGCCACCAACTCTATATAATGAGTAGGATAGTTTTTCTCATGTATTTTAAACTACCTTGGGGTATAAGATATCACATAATCATTTTTTTAGTAAAAATCCCAATCCATTCTTTGATGCATCATTTAACACCACAAATATTCCTCCACTTGATAGGAGTGTGTGAACTAGCACTGTGATAAGAATGGTCATCAACTCTTTAAAGCAGTCTTCACATTTTTGAGTCAAGAAAAACTTTACTCCCTTCCATGTCAGCTTGGTCATTGAGTTTTAAAATTGTGAAAAGTTATTAAAAAATCATCGATAATACCCAGCTAGACCCAAAAATATATGGATCTCCGATACAAATGTTTTACTGGGTCACTCTTCAATCTCCTTTTTCTTAGAAGGATCCACAAATATCCCTTTTCTGGTGATTACATGCCCCAAGAATGATACTTCTTCAATATAGAACTCCCATTTACTATACTTTTTATACATATTATCCCTTTCAAGGTTGTTAACACAATATTCAAATACTTCTCATATTCCTCCTTGCACTTAGAGTATATCAAAATATCATCCATAAAGACTACAACAAATTGTTCGCGGTAATCTCTAAAGACACTATTCATAAAATCCATGAAATTTTTTATATCACCAATGAGTCCTAAAGGAATCAATATGAACTCTTAGTGTCTATAAAACATTTGAATGTTATTCTAGGTAATATCTTCATTACCCATCAGTAATTGGTGATATCCTGACCGGAGGTCCTCCTTAGAGAAAAAATGTCCCCCACGAAGATGATCGAAGAAGTCATATATCCCTAGTAGGGGATAATTTTTCATTATCTTGATATAATTGAGATCATGATAATTGATGAAAAGGCACATTGATCCATTATTTTTCTTGACAAAGAGGACTAGTGCTCCCCATGGTGATGCATTTGGGAATATAAAACCCTTCTCCGGATACTCTTATAACTACTTCTTCCTCTCTTCCAACTCTATGAAATCCATTCTATAAGGTGTATTTGATATAGGAAGTGATCTAGGAATAAGATCAATTGAGAACTCAAAATCTCGATCAAGAGGAAGACCAGGTAAATCTTCAAGGAAACATCAGTGTAATCACTCATTATTGGCATATCATCGAGTTAGATTATCTCTTTTGTTTGAATCATTTGAGTTATATATTCTTGATCATAAGGAATTAATATCCACACATGAGACAATTTTTATAAAATATATTCATCTTCCTCCTTACACATGTATAGAATTGGAGGATTCTTTAGAATCTGATGACAGATCTACCTTTCTGGACAGTTGATGCCGGTTTTGAATAAAGATTGACAATCCTTTCCCATGATAACATCATAATCCACTAAAAGAATAATGAATAAATTTTTTTGGTAGGTTTAGTATACAAACAGTAATAAGCGATGAGTTTTAAACCACGGATACAATAATTTACTCATTAACTATTCTCACAGATAAAATATCATCCAAATTTTATGGCAGTGTTTTGACAATTATACTAAACATTCATGATATAAAAGAATCTGTGGAACTATAATCAAATAGCATGTTCTCTATTCTTGAATGAATAACTAGCGTACGAATAAACCCATAGTTTAATGGATCCACATCAGCAGCAGTGATAACAGAATCCCTTCATTGTTTCCTTGGAGGTTGTTCTTGATTTCCTTTGACAAACCTTGGCATAGGGAAATTGTTCACATAATTCCAATGTTCCTTGTAGTTGTAATACTACACCACTTGCTATGAGTTTATCTGAACCTTCCTTTATTCTTCAACATTAGGTGGATTTTTATACCTCTTCGTAAGTTGTTTTCCAAATGTCCCAACATCCCACATTTGAAGCAATTCTTGGTTCACTTTAGACAGTTCCCAAGGTGTGTCTTACCACAATTTTTACAGGTGGGATGATCAAGATTATTTCCAGCATAGAATTTATTTGCGGGACCACCCATATTAGATTCTATTTTCACCATCTTATCTGTAACGCCCCGACCCCAGTTACCCAGAGTCGGTGCATTACTTCGTAACATTGGCATGATCACAAGAAAGATCAAATCTCGAAAGACCGATTGGTTTAGTAGCCTTGGAAACACTAGATATATTCATAAGTTTTACATTACATCATAAAATGAAAAACTACTACAACAACATAATGTTTTCACAGTCCACACTATAATCCCCTCATAATATCCCTGCAGGTCATTCATAACTTACATCTTCACTTCCTGGGAAAAATAAAACATAGAAAAGGGGTGAGCTCAAATGCCCAGTAAGGATAACAATATAGCGGAAACATTCATAAATAAGAATAAACATTTAAGGCAATGTATAACTAAAACATAAACCTTTTAAACATGAACTTTCAACATGGTATGGCATAAATAAAATGAAATAATGCCATTTACTTATTCACATGGATATTCTACTAATCGAATAATCACATGTAAAAATCAATAACCACTTTCATAATATTGGAATGCATAATGCTAAACGTTAATTTCTTTGTCTAGGCCTCATCCCAAGACCTAGGGGTTACTTCTAACCGGAACCCAACCCGGAGTGCCTCTAATAACCGGACACCAACCCGGAGTGCCTCTAATAACCGGACACCAACCCGGAGTGCCTCTAATAACCGGACACCAACCCAGAGGGCATAATTTTACCAGTCCCTAACCTGGAGGGCTTAATTTAACCAGTCCCCAACCTGGAGGGCTTACTTTTACCGGTCCCCAACCCGGAACATACTTGTTTAGCACATTCATCTGAAGAAAAGTTTGAAATATAACATAAACATTCGGGTTAAAACTAGCATACGAAATGTCAATAGTTTCACCATAAACTATGAATGGTATAAAATAGCACATCCACATTCAAACATATCACAAAACCTTCAATACAATATAGAAGTTTTGTATTATAATAAATCAACTTCAAATAATCTTAAAATCCATCAAAGGATGTTGACATAGATGAAATCAAAATTCTTTTAAAAGAAGTATCTCCTTTTATTTTGAAATCATTTAAGATCCATATAAAATAAAACATTTTCTTTGAAAATATTCTTATAAGCTTGTAAGGAATTCTTTGAAGATTTTATAACGGCGTAAAATAACCGCACCCGCCGTATAAGTTAAAAAAACATTCTTACCTCAATTCTGTCGAAAAGGTTAAAAAGGACCTTGTTTTGAAAACGACGGAAAGATTCCTTTATAAACCTATTATAAAAAGTCAAACAAGGGTATAAATGACTTTAACCCATATTCTTGTAAATAGTAAAAATGTTTTGAAATACATTTTTAAGAAACATGGATGTGGATGATAAAGATATCCCAGTAGATTATTACGTATAAACAACCTCGGATAATGAAGAGATTGTGAAATAAACCCTTACCTTGTACTTTTCCTTGGTTGGGGTAGGTTAACCTCCTGTATAATGGTGAAATAATTGTTATTAAATTATACAAGAATCATATACATTAATATGATATCATATATGATCTTTTAATATTGATTTGATAATAATATCTTAGTATTAACGCCGTTTCGGGTGTTAACTTACTCATTTTCTTTTATATGTTTTGTTACATAAGTCATGTTTGTTGTATCTTATTCATATCCAGAATGATATCAAGTCCTTAAACATCATTTTTAAATCATGAAATGATAATTATACTTGAATGGATACGATGGAGAATGAATCTCATCGCGTTCGTGGAGACGGTAGTCCGTACGTACGCACGAACGCTACTTCCATTTAATTTTTATTTTAAAAGAATCGAATCCAAATGATACATAGGTATATTACTATTCCAGTATAATATAATATTTTATATATGTTACTTAAGTCCATTAACACCATCCTTTATACGTTCCATGTGTGGTACGAACAAGTCATATCATTTTAAGGGGGCGGTAGTCCGCACTTCCTCAAATGAAATTATCGTATGTATATACAACATGAAACGAATAATGGTATGAAATAAAATGGAATTACAGAAGCTTATATATAAAATATATATCATTAATATCATATTTAATTACAGTTCCATCATAATGGCCACCATGAGAGGCGGTAAGATGTATTTGAACAATCATCGTTTCGTGAGGCGTTAGTTTGCCATCCACAGAAACATTATGTTCATCATCCATTAGATGGAGTTGTGTGTATGTGTAGTTTGAATCCTTCTTATAACAACATCCTAGTATATTGAGGATACTGGTGTTGTTACAAAAGAGAGGAAATAAAAAGATTTTGGGGGTTGAAGAAGCAAAATAAATGAAAATAATTTAAGAGAAATCGTTACCTTTAATTTAGGTAACTCACTTTGGTTGGAACCAAATGACTTCTTGAAATGCTTTCTGCCTAAGGGGAAGCTTCAAGGAGGAGGAGAGGGATGTGGGGAGCTTAGTTGGGCAGAGTTTGAACGAGCAAAGTGGCTTGAGAGGTGTGAGGAAATGAGAAGGAGGAGTGCCCCTTTTATAAGAGGGGTGAGGGGCACCTTTGGAAAAGCTAGAAATATTAATTTATAATAAATTCATATTCGGTTTCCAAAGGCTCCAAAGTTGAATATTAAAAGGATGAGGTGGGGATAGGTCGAAAACAACTCATCCAATAGAATTTAGACAGGTTTGGGTACTTATATTAACCTTATCTTTAAGTATTAACTCTAAGTTAATTAGTTTCACTTTTACAATGTCTCTTTGTATTTTTATATAATATGGTTAATAAACTTACTACATACATCCAAGCGACCCCCAAGTGGTCCATTAATGATTAACCTATCATAATATAAGTCTCTTGGCCGAACCTTAGATTTTTAGGAATTTAATATCAATTAATAATATAATATTTGTTTTAAGAACTCTTTTATGTCAATTTTGAAACTATTCATTAGTTGATTTTTGTGAAACTCATAACAGATTGATTACTTCAAAAAAAGTCAATTAAATCAATCCTAATATATCATATTATCCTAGAAAATTAGTTTAATTCATTAAAAGTTTCATATTATATTTATTTGGGTATTTATAATATCAATTATTTTATTTTTTCACTATTATAGTAATTACCGCATCATCGTTGTGTCATAAATAAAATAAATTATTTAACGTCTAAAAATTATAAATAAAATATCATTATGTAGAAAATCTTTTTATCTTTATAATGAATATTTATAATTGAAAATCCAACATGTATAACCCTATGTAACAATTGTTCTTCTAAAAGATGTAAGCTTATGCCATTTTTATTTTTATTTTAACTTTATTAATATAATGTGTCATTATCACTTACAAGTGGATCCATGGGGTCCCAAAATAGACCCAAAGATGCCCATGGTCGACCATGTATCAACCAATAGGGTTAAGACACGTTTTAGGGTAATTTAGTATTATTATAATATTATTTTTTAACCCTTATTTACCGGATTTACCCTTAACCATGGTAAATAAAATATTTACCGCAGTAATTATTCAAAATGTCTAAAAATAAAAGTTACCTATTTGCACAATTTGAACATCCTGATTCCAAATATGGAATCCATTTTCCTAAATTCTAAACATAGAAGTGGCAGAAATTAATTTAAAATTAATTCCCGCTGTCAAAACAAAAAGCGTGTTTTTAAGAGATAATAACTATCAAAAGATTGACACTTGTTTATGTTCGGTTTAATTGTAAAATTATGTCCAATGACCAACATTATATTAAATAGTAAAAATATATTCTAAATATACTTTAAAACCACTCAAATTCATAATTTATCACTATTAATTATTTTGATTAAAAAAGTTGTTTTTAATTAAAATTTAGTAATTTTCACTATTCATCAAAATATGAAAGTTATCCGAAAAGTACCAAAATTTCACCTTAGGCTAAATTTGATATTCCGAATCCAAAAATGAAGTCCATTTTAAAATATAAAATATATATAACTTCAAAAAGTAGGTATTACTATTCATAACAGCTAGTTTGATTGGTTACGGTGTGTTAGAACTCGAAGTTGCGTACAACACACGCTACTGTTTTATTCAAAGGAAAGCGTACCGTGGAAGCTTGGGATGTTTCATTTTAAATTTTTTGATGTCTCCATTTAGTCAAAAAGTTTAAAATATTGTATTTAAAAAGGTTTCACTATCAAAAGTTGATAAAAGTGCAATACTGAAAATGAATCTGTTCTTGCATTATGACTAAGAAACTCATAATATGGATTCTAAAATTATAAGGATTATATAAAGTTTAAAATTTAGTTAATACTATTCATGACCTCTTTTAATGTTGTTATTGAACTCGGTGTTGCGTTTAGTGCAAGTTATTGAATTATTTTTAAGAAATAACACACTCTGAAATCCTGGGGTGTTACATTCTCCCCTCCTTCAATAAATTGCGTCCTCGCAATTTGAAATTGTTCTTCGAAAATAAAAGGTTGAAAGTAGTAAATATATTTGTGGGAAAACCCACATCGGAAATTGGGTTACTAAAATTTAGTCTTAATATGAGGAAAAGATAAATGAAAGGGTCACCACCAAATTATGATCTCGATTAGGAGAACATTGGTGGCAATTAGAGACATATAATTGGAGGAAAAACGTAAATATTTATAGGTAGTGATTGAGTTCATCAATCACAAACAAGTATAAAATTGAGGTCCTTAAACTCATCAATCTATGATGATTTGAAGTACCATCGGTTCAACAAAATATAGGGTATTGGGACAACACATTTTTGACATTTCAAAATATCTTAGTTGAAATCCCACATCGAAAAATGAATTAATGAGGCCTCTATTTAAAATAAAGAGTGGAAAGTATGAAGATTACCGAAAATAACACATACTAGGGTTCCATGTAGGAAAATATGGATATGGAAGAGAAATCCAACCATCAATTATCTGATGGAGAGTGGTAGAGAACATGGCTATGAAAAGGCCAACAATCCCAAAGCCATAAATTAGTGATGATTTAAGGTACCATCTAGGAAAACATTTTTGTTCTAATTTTCTTTTCTTAATATTGAGGAATTTTTTATGAGATTGGCTAAGATCATATGGAGATATACTTACTTTATAATTAGAGTTTTATCCATTAATAAATTTCTACCACATACTCATCTTTCACTCTAAAAGATAATAGAATGTAAAAAAAAATTCTATTTACACTATTCGTATAGGGTTCCAAAATAAACGAATTTATAATTCATCTAAAAGATCTTTTAATAAAAACTAAATTATTTAATCCAGGACATCTCGTGGGCCAGTGGTAGGTGATACACCCTTGTCGCCATTCGATTGCGGGTTCAAGTCTCGCAGCCTTGCCGGACGCGACGAGTTGCCGCCCGACCTCCGGGTTGTCCTTTTATGGAAATCCAAAATAATCCAAACTAGAACTATCCAAAATACTTCTATCCAAACTCACAGTCCAACATTTATAAGGAAGGTAAACATAATATAGATCCTTTTTACCCCGTAATAGCATATGAATACCTTCATCATGTATTACCATATTCCTTATCGATTACATTCATGTTCCCTTATTCCATATAGAATGCTGGATATACTTCATTAATCCAAAAATGTTTTAAACCCCAAAAATGATGGAATATACAAATCATTAATCAGCTTCAAGGTAGTCAATAATATCCAATATAATTTATCCAAATCAATCATGTATTATTCAAAAATCACCACCTCGGTATCTGAACCATATTATGGTTTATCTTTCTCTCAACCATATATTTTCCAAACATTTAACCTGCTACTGAGTCACTTTTCTTTGTTCCACACCATCTCAAGTCCTTAATGAAATAGTATTGCAGTACAATCCTTATATACTCCATGATTATTGTAACAAGTACATTGTTGATACAACACTCAATTGACATAATCAACATAAGAACTCTAATCATTCCTCTTCATCTGTGGTAGTATCATAACATGATTATTATCCAATAACATCATTTGCGGCATAGTCTGATGACTGGGACATAGGTTCGCGTAGTGTCCAAACTCCTTGCAAATGAAGCATTGTACATTTGAAACCATTTTCTTACCCTTGCAGTCATGTACTTTGTGCCCTTTTCCTTCACACTTATAACAAACTCCCATTCCTTTCAGGCAAGTTCCAGGGTGTTTCTTTCCACAGTTACCACATATGGGAAAATTCTTCTTTTCCCTCTTCCCTTTATCCATCTTTCTCTCTTCCATCCTTTTCTTCTCTTGCTTCCCTTCAAAGCCATAGGACTCATTAAACTCTTTACTTATCTTACCAACACATGATATTATTTCTTCATATGATGATAATACATGGGAGACTATTTCTCTTATAAATTCTAGATTAAGACCATGAGAGATATGATCCTTCCTTCTCTTTGAATCATGTGCATTTCTGGAGTTATCATTCCTTCTACTGGGCGCCATTTCTAAACAATGGCATAAACTAGATCAGTTTATGAATCAAAATACATAATCCCATACTTATAAAACACTTAACATAAATTGAACTATTTATGGATATAATCCATAATCATAAAAAATGTTTTCTTTGAGGAAGTATATACTCATAAACCCTTCATAATGATTTGTAATGAAAATGAGAGTTATCCTAAGCATATCCCCCGGGAGTGTCGTAACCAAGAGTGCAGCAAGGCCCGTTGTCGTGCACCAGTTCCCGTTCGAGTCTAGCTCAAAGCGGTGTTTTCGGGTTTTACCCCTAGGTACATCTGTGCCAGAGCCGCCTCTACCTGCTCGTATCCAGACAGGGATGTATTGCTCGGAAAACTCACAAAATCGCTACAATACCAAAATTCTAGGAAGTTCTTCTATACTAATCCTCAAAGTTCATCTTAGGTCTACGTGCTCTAATCAGAGTTTATCTAAATCTAGCTTCCAAGGTTTGTACTAAACTTCCTCTGATACCAACTGTAACGCCCCGACCCCAGTTACCTAGAGTCGGTGCATTACTTCGTAACATTGGCATGATCACAAGAAAGATCAAATCTCGAAAGACCGATTGGTTTAGTAGCCTTGGAAACACTAGATATATTCATAAGTTTTACATTACATCATAAAATGAAAAACTACTACAACAACATAATGTTTTCACAGTCCACACTATAATCCCCTCATAATATCCCTGCAGGTCATTCATAACTTACATCTTCACTTCCTGGGAAAAATAAAACATAGAAAAGGGGTGAGCTCAAATGCCCAGTAAGGATAACAATATAGCGGAAACATTCATAAATAAGAATAAACATTTAAGGCAATGTATAACTAAAACATAAACCTTTTAAACATGAACTTTCAACATGGTATGGCATAAATAAAATGAAATAATGCCATTTACTTATTCACATGGATATTCTACTAATCGAATAATCACATGTAAAAATCAATAACCACTTTCATAATATTGGAATGCATAATGCTAAACGTTAATTTCTTTGTCTAGGCCTCATCCCAAGACCTAGGGGTTACTTCTAACCGGAACCCAACCCGGAGTGCCTCTAATAACCGGACACCAACCCGGAGTGCCTCTAATAACCGGACACCAACCCGGAGTGCCTCTAATAACCGGACACCAACCCGGAGGGCATACTTTTACCAGTCCCTAACCTGGAGGGCTTAATTTAACCAGTCCCCAACCTGGAGGGCTTACTTTTACCGGTCCCCAACCCGGAACATACTTGTTTAGCACATTCATCTGAAGAAAAGTTTGAAATATAACATAAACATTCGGGTTAAAACTAGCATACGAAATGTCAATAGTTTCACCATAAACTATGAATGGTATAAAATAGCACTTCCACATTCAAACATATCACAAAACCTTCAATACAATATAGAAGTTTTGTATTATAATAAATCAACTTCAAATAATCTTAAAATCCATCAAAGGATGTTGACATAGATGAAATCAAAATTCTTTTAAAAGAAGTATCTCCTTTTATTTTGAAATCATTTAAGATCCATATAAAATAAAACATTTTCTTTGAAAATATTCTTATAAGCTTGTAAGGAAAGCTTTGAAGATTTTATAACGGCGTAAAATAACCGCACCCGCCGTATAAGTTAAAAAAACATTCTTACCTCAATTCTGTCGAAAAGGTTAAAAAGGACCTTGTTTTGAAAACGACGGAAAGATTCCTTTATAAACCTCTTATAAAAAGTCAAACAAGGGTATAAATGACTTTAACCCATATTCTTGTAAATAGTAAAAATGTTTTGAAATACATTTTTAAGAAACATGGATGTGGATGATAAAGATATCCCAGTAGATTATTACGTATAAACAACCTCGGATAATGAAGAGATTGTGAAATAAACCCTTACCTTGTACTTTTCCTTGGTTGGGGTAGGTTAACCTCCTGTATAATGGTGAAATAATTGTTATTAAATTATACAAGAATCATATACATTAATATGATATCATATATGATCTTTTAATATTGATTTGATAATAATATCTTAGTATTAACGCCGTTTCGGGTGTTAACTTACTCATTTTCTTTTATATGTTTTGTTACATAAGTCATGTTTGTTGTATCTTATTCATATCCAGAATGATATCAAGTCCTTAAACATCATTTTTAAATCATGAAATGATAATTATACTTGAATGGATACGATGGAGAATGAATCTCATCGCGTTCGTGGAGACGGTAGTCCGTACGTACGCACGAACGCTACTTCCATTTAATTTTTATTTTAAAAGAATCGAATCCAAATGATACATAGGTATATTACTATTCCAGTATAATATAATATTTTATATATGTTACTTAAGTCCATTAACACCATCCTTTATACGTTCCATGTGTGGTACGAACAAGTCATATCATTTTAAGGGGGCGGTAGTCCGCACTTCCTCAAATGAAATTATCGTATGTATATACAACATGAAACGAATAATGGTATGAAATAAAATGGAATTACAGAAGCTTATATATAAAATATATATCATTAATATCATATTTAATTACAGTGCCATCATAATGGCCACCATGAGAGGCGGTAAGATGTATTTGAACAATCATCGTTTCGTGAGGCGTTAGTTTGCCATCCACAGAAACATTATGTTCATCATCCGTTAGATGGAGTTGTGTGTATGTGTAGTTTGAATCCTTCTTATAACAACATCCTAGTATATTGAGGATACTGGTGTTGTTACAAAAGAGAGGAAATAAAAAGATTTTGGGGGTTGAAGAAGCAAAATAAATGAAAATAATTTAAGAGAAATCGTTACCTTTAATTTAGGTAACTCACTTTGGTTGGAACCAAAGGACTTCTTGAAATGCTTTCTGCCTAAGGGGAAGCTTCAAGGAGGAGGAGAGGGATGTGGGGAGCTTAGTTGGGCAGAGTTTGGACGAGCCAAGTGGCTTGAGAGGTGTGAGGAAATGAGAAGGAGGAGTGCCCCTTTTATAAGAGGGGTGAGGGGCACCTTTGGAAAAGCTAGAAATATTAATTTATAATAAATTCATATTCGGTTTCCAAAGGCTCCAAAGTTGAATATTCAAAGGATGAGGTGGGGATAGGTCGAAAACAACTCATCCAATAGAATTTAGACAGGTTTGGGTACTTATATTAACCTTATCTTTAAGTATTAACTCTAAGTTAATTAGTTTCACTTTTACAATGTCTCTTTGTATTTTTATATAATATGGTTAATAAACTTACTACATACATCCAAGCGACCCCCAAGTGGTCCATTAATGATTAACCTATCATAATATAAGTCTCTTTGCCGAACCATAGATTTTTAGGAATTTAATATCAATTAATAATATAATATTTGTTTTAAGAACTCTTTTATGTCAATTTTGAAACTATTCATTAGTTGATTTTTGTGAAACTCATAACAGATTTATTACTTCGAAAAAAGTCAATTAAATCAATCCTAATATATCATATTATCCTAGAAAATTAGTTTAATTCATTAAAAGTTTCATATTATATTTATTTGGGTATTTATAATATCAATTATTTTATTTTTTCACTATTATAGTAATTACCACATCATCGTTGTGTCATAAATAAAATAAATTATTTAATGTCTAAAAATTATAAATAAAATATCATTATGTAGAAAATCTTTTTATCTTTATAATGAATATTTATAATTGAAAATCCAACATGTATAACCCTATGTAACAATTGTTCTTCTAAAAGATGTAAGCTTATGCCATTTTTATTTTTATTTTAACTTTATTAATATAATGTGCCATTATCACTTACAAGTGGATCCATGGGGTCCCAAAATAGACCCAAAGATGCCCATGGTCGACCATGTATCAACCAATAGGGTTAAGACACATTTTAGGGTAATTTAGTATTATTATAATATTATTTTTTAACCCTTATTTACCGGATTTACCCTTAACCATGGTAAATAAAATATTTACCGCAGTAATTATTCAAAATGTCTAAAAATAAAAGTTACCTATTTGCACAATTTGAACATCCTGATTCCAAATATGGAATCCATTTTCCTAAATTCTAAACACAGAAGTGGCAGAAATTAATTTAAAATTAATTCCCGCTGTCAAAACAAAAAGCGTGTTTTTAAGAGATAATAACTATCAAAAGATTGACACTTGTTTATGTTCGGTTTAATTGTAAAATTATGTCCAATGACCAACATTATATTAAATAGTAAAAATATATTCTAAATATACTTTAAAACCACTCAAATTCATAATTTATCACTATTAATTATTTTGATTAAAAAAGTTGTTTTTAATTAAAATTTAGTAATTTTCACTATTCATCAAAATATGAAAGTTATCCGAAAAGTACCAAAATTTCACCTTAGGCTAAATTTGATATTCCGAATCCAAAAATGAAGTCCATTTTAAAATATAAAATATATATAACTTCAAAAAGTAGGTATTACTATTCATAACAGCTAGTTTGATTGGTTACGGTGTGTTAGAACTCGAAGTTGCGTACAACACACGCTACTGTTTTATTCAAAGGAAAGCGTACCGTGGAAGCTTGGGATGTTTCATTTTAAATTTTTTGATGTCTCCATTTAGTCAAAAAGTTTAAAATATTGTATTTAAAAAGGTTTCACTATCAAAAGTTGATAAAAGTGCAATACTGAAAATGAATCTATTCTTGCATTATGACTAAGAAACTCATAATATGGATTCTAAAATTATAAGGATTATATAAAGTTTAAAATTTAGTTAATACTATTCATGACCTCTTTTAATGGTGTTATTGAACTCGGTGTTGCGTTTACTGCAAGTTATTGAATTATTTTTAAGAAATAACACACTCTGAAATCCTGGGGTGTTACATTATCACCCGGACTAAAATACCATTGAGAGTCTCCAATATCCATTTCAACCTTGAGGGAACAATAGACAGTCTATGCATAGCTATCAAAGCCTTGAATTGCCAGTTATTTTTGTAGAATAGAATTGAGGCCTCTAAAGAAGCGATCAACCTTTATTTTGGTGTTCAAGATAAAGCCATAGGTATACCTTGAAATCCTTGTGATGTTTACTTCACATGATCTGATGGAATTATCTTCCTTCTTCTTGAGTTTAAGGAACTATCTTTATATCTTGATATAGAGGTCTTGGGGAAAATATTTATTTGAAAAACATTTTCTTGAATTTATCCAAATCCATGATATCAATTTTCTCTTTGGAATCATATTCTTGATCAGTTTCCTCCGCTGATCAACTTCCACATCATGATAACAGACCGCCAGCACAACATTCTCTTCTTTTAAGCATTGGAGGATAGGGAATATCATTTCAATGGAGTCAATCCATTGTTGTGCGAGGAGGGGATCAGAATATCAACTAAACATTAAGGGCATTTGACACATGACGGATTAAATGAAAACATTCTCTTTACTAGGAAGATTAGGGTGTTCTATAGGATCAATGTTATTATTCATAACTTGATCCATAATAGAAAGTAATTTCATGATGTTTGAGCCCCAATTACCATCATATCCTGCATATTGTTTGGGCAGTCATTAGATTCCCCATATCATTTATTATTGGTGCATGTTATTCTTTTTCCCTCCATTAACTAGGAAAAATAATGTACAATTACAGGTCTTGAATACTTTGTTATAGTGAATAAAAAGGAAAATATGAAAATCATAGGATAAACGTATAAAGGAGAAGTATATCCAAACATGTGATTCTCTATGTTTCAATCGAGGATATCCTTGAAATATTTCATAACATACATTCTTATGGACTTTTTTTCATCCCCTTCATAATTACTTTTACAAAGATTATGAATTTACTAAAGAAAATACCCCGAGTGTGTCAATCCAAGAGTTCAACAAGGCTTGTTGTGGTGAACCAGTTTCCGTTCAAGTCTAGATCAATGAGGTGTTTTGGGTTTACCCTATATAAAACTATGCTAGATCCACCTCTAGCAGTTTGTATCCAAACACGAATTTATTTTATTGGTAAACCACTTACTCTACTCTTACCAAAATTTAGGGGGGTTTTCATATACACAGTTTCATCCATAAGGTTCATACTAATGTTCCATATTTCTATTCTTTGAAAATTAATAGATTATCCTCTAATACCATCTATAGAGACCCTAGCCTTTTACATGTAACCTTATAGAGTTTTATGCGTAATTATAAATCAGAGTATAATCCATGGATCAGAATGACTAGTGTCTTGAAAGTTTAGGTACATAAAACTGAAAACATGGAACAAAACAAAATATTTCATTATTTAATCTTCATATCGAGTTCCTGAATTACATTGTGCTCAAAAAACTACATATGATACCCTATGGAACACATGAACATATGAATGATCTAAATTTCCCAGTAAGGGAATAAACATATGAACAAATAATTAGCATATGGGATAGAGGGCACGACATAATGATTTGAAACGCATGTGCATATGAAATTATAACATATTAACATGTAATCTTATAAACAAGGATTTATAATAATGTGAAATAAACATAAAATATGTCTTTATCATGAGTCAAGTCTAACCACCAAGACTGTTTCACAAGGTTGAACAGGCCAAGGCTAACCGCCTAGACCTTTGCACATAATAGCACAAGTCAAGGAAAACTGCCAAGACTATCACACATAATGTCTCATGAGATTAAAATTTACCCAATTCATTGGAGTTATATCCAGGTGAACCAATATTAACATTTAATTAATATTTTTTCCACATAAATAATCATATATAATAGATCTTACATTAACATAATGGTTACCCATGGAAAAAATTGGGTACCACAATCATGTTTAAAGCATAAAAAATCGTTGTATTATAAAAATGACAATGAAAGAAAGAAACTAAATATATACATGGAATTTATATGGGAAAATACACATGTATCATGGTGGGATATTTAATTTATAAGTTACAACAAGGAAGAAAATTGTTTATGAAATTTTAGCTTTGAAACATTTCTGTGCGGTTTGAAGGAAAATACTTTATAGCAATTAAAATAAAAAAAGGGAAAATCCATTATATAAAATCAGAAGTTAACCAAGACTATTTTAATAATAAAAGGAATATTTTATATAGAGAATCTTTACTTAAACTAGAAGATAGAGTGGAATTGAAATCAGGTAAGAATTCCTGAAGTTCCCTCAAAACATGTCAGCGTATTAGGAGGTATTAATATGGGAACCAATTAAAAACCAGTATATCCCAACAAGATAATGATGAAAGGGTCTTGATAAATTAATTTGTTACATATTCATATCATTTATAATATTCACATAAAAAAATTAAGAGAACGTTATTTTGGTAAAAAAATGATAGGGCAACCTGAATGAACAAAGGAGGTTCGCGTAGAATCCCTTACAGATTATCGACATGGTGGAAAGTATTCTTAAGAGAGATTAATGATATAGAAAGGGTTTTATAATCACATTAACATCAGGAATAATGTATTAGGGAGGTTTTAAATCATAAAATATAATTAGGGATTTCACATAAAATGGAATAACTTGGAGGACATTCTTGAATAAAATTTGAATAGAGAGGATCCCTTACCTTACGTCTAATGGATTTATACACATAATATTAATGACCTGAATTAAAAAAAAGTAGGTTTGATAATTAAAAATTCATTAACCTATTCAATATTTAGATTATTTATTATAACCCTTTTATGTTCATTCATGACCTTTTTTATAGGTTATGTGGTTCTATTTCATTGCTCCGGTCCATTTTTTTTCTTGGTATTTACAATTGATTTACTTGATTTCATAAATAGAGAATCATGTAAAATGGGGTTTTTTGTAAAAAATGGAGTTATATAATACTATTTAACATTTAAAAGGTAACATGGTTTTAAATTTCATTTTTTTCTATGGAGTGAAGAATAATCATTATATAAAACATTAGTGATACCATTTTTGGTTAATTGGTGGATTTTTTTCCACAGTGAACATGTTTTTTTAGAAATAATAACAATGGTTAAAAAAGGATTCAAGAAAAATATATGATACATAATACATATAATATTTCCGGGTTTAACCATTGAAAACGTTTGATGATCTTAATTGAAGATGGAAACATAAATATAAAACCCATCGTCATTGAATGTGGTAATTTTACACATCTCGAATGGTGTCTTCAATACTAAAATAAAATAAGGGTAAAGGAGATATGATAAAAAATATTATTAAATTATAATAACAAAATTATAGTACATGTAAGGTACTATATTTGTTATAACATTGGGATGAGGAGAGGTAAGAATAGAAAAGTAAACAAATTAACTTGAAATGAATGTAAATGAATTAGAATAAGGAATTTACATCTTGAATCAATGTTCCTTGAGAGCCTCCTAAGGGGAGAGGATATGTTATTTTGAAGAAACTATGGGATGTTATACGAGGGGAAGGAGATTGGGTAGATATTTGGGAATAATTTGGGGAAGGTACAATGCTTGAGTGGATTGATGAGAAGGGGGAGCATGGTTGGTTCTTATAGTGTAGGGGAGAAGGGTTTTCCAAATATTCTAACCATCAATTTATGATTTTTCCAAATTATAAGAAATTGTAATGAATCTTGTGACCAAAAATATTAATATGTGCATGTGATTTCTATCCAATGGCCATTTACATCTTTCCTGACTCAAGCATGACACAGAAATTTAGGTTTTAGTATTTATTATGAAGTGTAGAATTTTACTATTAATAAAAAATTCAAGTATTTTAGAAAAATCACAAAAATTCTCTATAACCATTATTTTATCATATGTATTCAAAAATGAAATATATTTTTCAATTTTTTTTAAAATATGACTACTTAAATTTTTAATTAAAATCAAAATTTATATGAAATATACATATTTTGAAACTACAACAGCTTTTATAATGCTTTAAAAAATTACAGAATGTCTTATAAAATTATCTTAATACTAGATGAAATAAAAATTTTAATTTATTAACACCTTTTAGGAAAATAAATTTTGTTTGAAATTAATTAATTAACCGTGATTAATTATTTACGACTTAAAAAATACCAATACTTCTACTATAGACATATTTTCACTTATAAGATGCCAAAATTTTATTTATACATTCATGGGAAAGGTTACTATTATATTGGATGTTTAATATTCACAAGGGAAATATTACTATTCATAAGGGTAGATTACTTTTCATATGGGTGGGTTACTATTCACTAAAAATATGGTTTGTTCCATCAGACCCCAAAAAATACCCTTAGCACACCCATGTATGTTAGATTTTAGAAATTCAAGACACAAAAGTGCTGAAATTGTTTTTAAAGGCCACATATTACTTATTAGATAATTTTATTTTGAATTCATCTGATTTTATGACATAATTATAAGTATGGAATTACATTGATAAAACATTGGGTCATTACATTCTTTGGTACCAAAGGAATCCCATGTAGTGTGTGAGATAAAGATATCAATAGGCCACCACCGACGGTGAGTACTTATTATCCAAGCAGTGATCATAACTAAAAAGTGTGCATGTATAACAAAATGAGTACAATAAATCTAAAATAAATATCATTATTGGTCACGTTCCAAAGGAACACCTGATTTCTTCTCCTTCTTTGGCTCAGGGCCAAGAATCATATGACCAGTCACTATATATATAGAAATATATATATATATATATATAGTATAATTATACATATTTCATCCACCTATATAAACAAATTATCTGAAAACATAAGATTTTATATACCGGGAATACTAGTATAGGTTGGACCCGTTCATAAGTCCTACATACATGGCTAGTTTAATGAGCCAAATGCTCAATCAATAAGGTACATTCCCAATATCCTAATAGGGTGAGAGGCATCATGCTACAACACTCGGGATAGTGAGTGAGCCACAATGGAAACCCTCTAATCGTGAAATCTAGTAACTTGGTCCAACGCCTATATAGTATCTCTGGTGTGAAATGTCAGGATCAATACCCAATGTAAGAAAGCGTGATGCCACCATGCTGAACTGGTCCCTTACCATCATATCACAGTCTATATAAAGGCGCATTTTAAATATAACTTGTGTGGGGAATTACATCCCATCAATCATGTAAATTCATCCCATATACATATAAATGAGGTTTAATCATATTTATATCTTAGTATATGAAGCATTACCTCTCATGTTGCATACTATCGATGTTCAGTTAAAAACATGACATTTTAATACATAATCCCCATTTAGAAAAAGCATAACTAAATGGCATGATTTCACCATACATTATGTGTCATTCAGATAATCCATTAAATTAATATAAATGAGGGTAATATGTCATTTATTACCTTTATTTTATCTAAATACATTAAATGTACTAAAAAAATTTCAATTCAATTTGAGAGGGTTCAAGGAGCCATTTTAATGGTCACATGGTCAAAAAATGAAATTTACATCATGGGAAATTCCTGTCATAAGTGTTCAAATCACCTAAGAGGTTATTTGGGATCCATTTAATATTAATTTATGTAGGGAGAATTCATTTAAAATCCAATACATTAGCTCATTAGGTGTTCTGGGAATTTTGAACCAATAGAGCGAAATGGTCATTATCACATGGAACACCTATGGAGTGACCAAAAAAGGAAAATAAGACCTGTGAGCCAAAAAAAGATAAATAAAAGTTTATTATGATGTGACAGTCAATTATAAATTATGGAATCAATATAATTTATATAATCGTCAAATGTCATCATGCAACACAATGACATATCCACGAGATGAAAAAACTCAAGGGAAAATGATGTGACCACCAACCTCAAGGATGTAGACGATGCCTTGCTCAATATTAGCCCTATTTTGGATTAGGTTGGACGATATTTGATAAATGTTCCAATTACATGAAAATAGGTAAAATGGGCCTCCACCTAAATAGATGGAAGTATTTGAAGATTAACATTAATAAGAGTTTAGAAACAAGGGGAAATTATTAAGATGGATCCAATGAATCTGATGGATTGAGGAATAGACACAAGAGGGCGGAGTTTATTTAATTCTTAGGTGAGGGTGTTATTGAGTTAAATGGATGATTATGATGGGTTTTGGTCTGTTGGAGTGAGGAAAGATAAGGTAAATAAGGTTTTAAGTTAAAATGGTGGAAAACTGTAATTTCACAACCAAACAACAAGGGACAGGGTTTGGCCACATGGTTTTGCCAAACCCTGCAAAAAACCATTCACAGTTGACTACTACATGGGTTACACTACACTATTAGGCACACACATTGACTAATCATGTGAAAACTATATAGAATGGGTTTGTCCCATGTCTGCAACCAACTGAATGGTTGTCCGTCAAAGGTCGCACGGTTGAAGATAAACCATGTGGCCCAATCTACCTTTTCCCTTTGAGAGCATCAGGATTCGAACGATCTGTGAACAAATTTGTGGCCTCAATGACATGATTAGACATCATTATTAAATCCATTTTATGTATTAAAATGTTAAAACTTATGATCTTTAACATCATTGAAAACTATAGTTTCTACACAAGAGGTAAGGTTTCAAAGGGTTTTACTTTCCCAAATTTGTTCAACATATTATCATATGGTTTCATGTTCCCTCAAGTTAGATAAATAAACATTCAAGTGTTATGATTACAATGAAAATTAAAATAAAAAGTGAAAAATAATTTTTATGTAATTGCAAATGTGGAAAAGAAAAAGAAAAAGGGAAGAGTAGAATTTATGACATGTATAAATTGTTAAATAAAACATCATTTTTTCTTTCTTATATATAATGGTTTCATGTTATAAGGTAAAAGATAAAGGCCATCATGTATATAAATGAAAAATAAAGGTTTAATGATTCAAATTTAAAGAGACATGGAACTAATCCTATGAATTTCATATGCATCAAGGTAATTTACATTATCAAATGCTAAGGGAGAATGATTAATATATTTAAATCACTAAAGATATAATTAATGTCTAAAAAAAGGTGATAGTAGGATATTTGATAAATAATAAAATTTATATAGTGTTTAATTTTATTTCAGATCTATAAAACCTTTTATATCTACAAAGAATATTTAATTATCTATTAACATTTAGAGAAGAAGATTTGAATCAAAACACATAGTGGAAATTTCGTGATAAGGAGAACATAATAGGGGATCTCAAATATGATGAAAAAATATTCTCTAGTTGTAATTTTTATAGTGTTTTTTTCCTTTACATAATCATATTTTCAGGGTTTTACTTTTTTTAGGATTAATGAATTAATAGATGATGTGTAAAAAATCTATGTGGATATATCACTATTTATTAAAATTAATTTCTAATTTACGGTATATTTTCCTTTCTTTGAGGGTTTTTTTATAAATGTTTTAGGAATTAACGTGTTACTTCATCTCATGATTTTTTATTAATATTTATTGATATATTATATCAAGCCTCCAATTTTGGTTTAGAAATGTGGAATTACTCAACGTTATTTTTTGAATCTTATGATTCATTAAAGGTTTATTTCCAAGATTCAGAAAAGAAAGTTCCTCATATTCATTATTTATTACATTAAAAATATGTAAACTAATTAAAATAATAAATCAAAGGGTAAAATTTTACATATATTTTAGACTGGAATTGTGTATATATTTTTAAAATATTCCTTAAATTCATGGTTAAGATAAATGTATTATGTGGAAAATAGAGTTGAATTATGAAAATTGAAAAACCAATTGATAATTATAAGACTTATACTGAAACAAATATCTTTTAATAAATATTTATTATACATTCCAAATATTTCCTATGAGAGTGAGTTTAATCTTTTAGTATAAATTAAATCTTCATTTACAACTTCATTACTAAGTAATAACTGAAATTTTGAGTACTCAATTTTTGCAAGGGGTAAAATATTATAACCCTATATTTTAGTTCATGATTTTCATTAAATTAATAATTTTATGATTATAATTAGTTCTATTAAACAAGAAAAATAAATTAATAATGAATTATTATAATATGAAATGAAATATATTCTGTGAAATTTATATGAATCATATTTAGAAAACAACTTAAGAAGTATGACTTTAATTATTATTAATTAAAAACAAATGACTTATTTGAAAACATATTCTTAATAATTATAATTCATTTAAAAGATAATTTGAGAATATTTTCTTATTATATATAATTAATTTAAAAGATAATTTATCCCTCTCAGGGACAACATCAGTTGTTTTCTTCGGATTGATGATCATACTCTATTTATGAAACAACATGGATTTTCTCAGCTATGTATCAAGATGGGCCTATCGAAGCTTCTCCTAAAACATTTTCGTCTCGAGGTTGAAGGTATACATAGTTTTTGGAAGCACATTAAGTATGAGGAAACATTTGAATTTTGTTTTCTCTCTTGTGGACAAGGGCACTGGATATATTTTTGTTCTCGGCATGGGAGGAGGGGTCGTAGGGGATTAGCGGCTCAGACAACTGACCCCCTTTCCGCCATGGTCCCAACAGTTGATGGAACGCCTCCATCTGGTGGCAGGATGAGTCCACATTCATTTGTTCATTACTCCCCTCAGGAGTCCAATGGGATTCAACAATGTTTAGACCTGACAACCCCCCCCCCCCTCTACTTCTAGTCTACAAGGTTTGGTTGTTCTTACTCCCCCTTTTTGTTCCGTAGGTGCCGGGTGGTGACGGTAAAGGAAATATCATCACTATTATTTCGGGGGTGCTAGGCCTTCTTATGCTAATTTTTTGCGTAGTGTGGAGGCTAAACCTACCATTAAAGATAATGTCACTATTGTTGCCAGTTCGACTGGGGACTATACATCGAATGGTGACATGGGGGCTCGTGTTGAATTGGATGCACCTATGGTTGCTCATAATCATCTTGAAACCCTTTGGGATAACACTCAACCAATTTAAAAGCCCAAAATGAAAGGAAAAGCAAGAGAGTTGTCCAACCATGGTGTTTCTCGAAGGTCTTCAGTATGCAGGAGGTGGCAGGTTGGATGCGCACTCGTTCCTTTTTCCACCAACCAAGTATCATGACTGAGGATTCAGATATCGACTCTGATAGGGAGAAGGATGTTTCTTAGGGTATGTATGAGGATGATTTTTGGGTGTAACTTTAATTGGTTTCTAACATTTTCTTTAAATGTGTTTCTTAATAGAAAAAGACAATTTTCAGTCAGTCTATCTCACATAAAGAGTGTTTTTAAATAATAATAAAACATAATCACCTAATATAGATTATTTTAAAGAAAATAATTGATAATAATTTCATTAAAATTTATTAATATTTATCAATTATTTGTTTTACGTGGAAGATAATGAGAATAAATTTATTTCATACTTCAAAAACTCATATTCTTAAAAACGAATTTTAAGCCTCTCATATAAAGGAAGTAGAATTAATTTATTACACATTTTGAAATTTTATTTCATAAATTCAATTCAATTTATAAATATATAAATTTTAATATTACTATAAGGTTTATGTTTTATATTTTTATAAAAATAATGATTTATCGGTGGATAGGGAAGAATTTAAATTTTTATAAAAATTATCATTTATTTTAATTATAACACGTAATTTAAAGGTCTAATTATGTTTTGTAATTGGATTAAAAGTAAAAATATATATGAAATTAAAAATAACATCATTAATTTCGTACTAATCATTACTATTTTTTATTTTTGTGTAGCATTATCCTTACGCTTAAAATACATATTTCAAAAATAAATTGATTTTTATTGTGTTTTAAACACATATATTATAGTTAATATCTGACACTTATAAAAATTGAATCTTAAAAATTTGACATCATATTTGGAATAATTAGGATTGAATGTATTAATAAGGAAAATGTCATGTTTGTTCATTACAATATCAATGCCGTAAAAAATGTTCTCACCTAGGTAAAGGGGTAAAATATATTTGTTAAGGACAACATATTGTGATAAGGTTATAAAATATCATATTTGTTATTATTTAAAGATTTTATTTTGAACCCTAACACCTTATATTGTAAAATAAACTTTTTATGTGCCACTAATCTATGAGTATTAAACTAATAATATTTAATAGTTATAAACAATTACAATGTGTGACACTCAGCTTACGTATAAAAGGGAACCCCATATCCTCCTTTCATCACAATTAAAAAGAAATTTACCACAAATTATATCCATATAAATAACTTCCCAACATTCTTAAACATTTACTATAGGTCTTAGTCTAAAAAAATAACACTTCAATAAGGTTAAGGTTTAATCCCCTAGATGGTTTTAAAAAATATATAATTCTTAACAGAGTGTTTTCATGTTTATTTATTCCTTAAACTAATTAAAATCAAAAATTACCAAGAAGATATGAGTAAATAAATACATTTAATAGAATAAATAATAATTTTCTTATTGAAAAAAACTATATCATCACCTTTTCCATCTTATGGGAAATGAAAACACCGCTCATGTGTCCATATGACGTACTATCTACACATAGTGGTGTAATTGATTTGAAATCAGCACATGGATGGTTATAAATATAAAAATAATTAATATATATGATATTTAGGTTATAATTATTATTATATAAATATAATATATCATCAAAATTATTACCCTACCTTCAATTGAAAAATGAGGACATCTCTTCTATGTAAGTGTGAACTACCACATCCCTAAAGAGATGTGAATTATTTTCCAATTACGACTGGCATATGTTGACATGGGGATATATATGATTAATAATTTTAAAATTTATATTATGATTATGATATTTCAAAAGAAAATATTTATCAATTTAAATTTCTCTTCATCCCTTAAAAAATGAATAAATCACTCAGGTTTTTTATGGACTACCATCACCATGAGTGAATGTAATTCATTTTTCCTGAACATGATCAATGGATGGTTATAAAATTATAATTAATTTATATATTTTATAATTAAGACATGGTTATGTCTATTTAAATTATAAAACCATGGCCAAGGTGTATGGTATTGTTACCAAATATTTTTTAAAAAATTTATTACATCTTAATAGATGAATATGTAAGGTATGTTACAAATACAATCAGGAATACGATAAAGGCTTAGTGTATTTGTAGAAAAGAAATGAAATATTATCATTTCATGAATTATATTAAACATCTCTGAAAAATATATTACAACATAGTGATCTTCTTAGTCATAACCTACATAAAACCATTCTTCATAACTTATTAAAAGTAATGATATAAAAGGGTGATATCAGATACTCATTAAGGTTAAAAAAGGGAGATACCAGTGATTATATTACTCTAACTTGAGTATAAGGGTATTATAACATGTTGTTAAATTTTTAAAACCATACCCTTTATACAATATACCATAATCATGATTTATGGAATAAATAGTGTATGTTCATAGGACACAAATCATAAAGGAATAAAAAAACATGATCTATGCTTGCACAACATTGAAATATGAATGTGATGAAAACAATATATTATATCATTATGTACATTTTTCATAGTAATAGGTTCACTAATTAATTAAATTATATGAAATATTGACCTCCCATAAACATAGGAACTTGAAAACAAGTCCATATATAATCTTATGAACACGATAACCAGGTCTATGTATAAACTTATGTTTATCAAACCCATGTTGATGAATAATATTATAGAAATTAAAATAATAAACATGCAAAAATTTAGGAATATTAAAGTGGGTTCATGCATAACATATTTAACTAAAGAGTTATCCATATTTACCTAATGAATTGGATGGATATATAATCCCACACCCACCTATTACACAATCCTAATCCATTAATGTGTGTGTCGTAAGATCATAAATCATTCATTATATATCATAACTTGTGGAAAGGAAACATGTTTCATAATAATGTCATCATATTAATCATAAACCATACTGAGATAGAGTATGCATTGAATCATTGGATCATATCCCTATTAAATAATAACTTAATGAAAATAATTCCATCTTAGATGACAATAAATATATATATAATCCTTTCAATATTTCATTAGAAAATAACTTTTCATTTTAAAATAACTTATTTGAAATCAAAAATATTTAAAACAATTATGGAGATAATTTATTTCTAAAAAAATGGTGTAAATATATAAAGTAAATTTCAAATCATTTAGCATTCATGTTGGTGGTTATTTCTACTGATATCATGTATGTTAAAAATATTTGTGCATTCTCATTTTTTATACAAAAAGTAT
This sequence comes from Viscum album, assembly GCA_963277665.1. Taxonomy (NCBI): domain Eukaryota; kingdom Viridiplantae; phylum Streptophyta; class Magnoliopsida; order Santalales; family Viscaceae; genus Viscum; species Viscum album. The sequence continues at coordinate 901,875,273 of OY728137.1, read as the reverse complement.
CTTTCCTATAAAATGATAATAAGAATCATTTTAAATCATTTAATACTAATTTCTGAATGGTTAAAAATTAATGTAGTCAATAATATGATAATATTAAAAATATTCTGAATTTTTTTTAGAAAACAAGGACATAAAAGAAAAAGGATTATAGATTGAATAGAGAAATAATGTTGGTTTTCAATAAATATATTATTTCAGTCTCTTGACTACATAATGAAAGTAAAATTAAAGATAAATATTTATTCATAAGAAATGAATAGATGTGAATAAAATGAACTTTAATTTTCACTAATTTATTATAACTTCATTCCGTAGAAATTAAATAATATAAAATCACTATTAAATTGATATTTAAATATAAATCACTTTCTCTTTTAGTAATTTTATAATCTAAAACCCCATGAAAGAATAAATTAAAATTAAAAATTCAATATTTCGTAATATAAGAATATTGGTTATATAAGATGTCAAAGAGGGTATATATACCCCTTGCAAAAAAATGATAGGTTGATAGTATTTCATATATCCCAAATAAATAAATTTGAGATAATGAACCATAACCTCAAGTAGTAATTTCTTTGATGGAACTCTAACATCGTTTATAATAAATATTAAAAAAACTTCATACATAAAATATCATATATGATTCTATTATAAAATTTCAACACCCATTTATTAATAATTCCTTATTTAAATCCTTGTTTCCGGGTGCTAACTATTTCATTTTACTTGACAACTTTGGTTTTCCAAATCCAATCGTCTTACTTTGTTCAGGGATCCATCACATACAGAATTTTAATCTTAATATAAATTTAATTTATATTAATTATAAATATATTTATATCCTTCCATAAAATATAGGGATATGAAAATAAATTTCACCATTCATTGAAATGGTAGGACATACTTACACATGAATGAAGCTTCAATTTTTTCATAGATGAAACAGAAGAAATATAAAACATAACTCTCCATTAAATTATTAATATTATATCATATATAACATATATATTTATTAAATCTATCCTGATTATAAAACATGTAAATCAAAAATTGACAATTAATCACATCACTACATGGAGGTGGATGTCTGCACATGCACACGAGGGAAATAATAATTTTTTAATGTATTATAAGGTATGTAGGTAGATATGATGTTATTTTATAGAATAATAATAATATAAACAATATAATATTTTAAAATTAAACTCACAATAATAACCATCCATGAAATATACTGATAAAAAATTTATTGTATCGCTGCGTGGAGATGGTATGCCGAGCGTACCAATGAGTGATACATTCACATTCCATTTGATTGAAAAATGGGTTAATAAAGGTCTTTTAATATTCATATTAAAATTCAAGTATATTAATTATACTAATGATATTATTTTATAAATAATATAAAATATTTAGATAAGGTTGTAATGGAATCAAATTGAAAGATGTATGGTAAGATAGTTACCTATTTTTCGGTAGAACCCATAGTAAGGACCCTTGGAATGGTATACATAGATGCAAAGTACATCCAAATCATGGATAGGGATATTTTAAAAAGGATTTATAATATTTTTTTTGAGCTATATAGTCATTTTGGTGTACAAAAAAGAACGGTGGGGTTCGCTTTTATAAATGAGGATATATGAATTTTTGGAATTTATTAAATGATTAAAATATAATAAAAAAATTAAAAAAAAATATATTCTAAATGTAGATAGATTCAAATATAAGGTATAACTTAGTTGAATGTAATCAACCAATAATATTTGGACTGGTTTATTTGGTGTTCTAATAATTAGCTTTTGGTTTAACCCATAGATTACCTATTTTAATCATAATAACAGTACCATATTTTTCACTCATAACAAGTTATAATTTTACTTATAAAGTATCAATTGGATCCTAAATGGAAAATAGATGATCATATAGAAAATTTTTAATACTAATTATCCTCCTTAAATATGTTATTGTTTTTAAATTATATAATAAAATATTACATTAAATAAAATATTATGAATGTCATTTTGACATTATTCACATAATTTGACATTAAAAACAACATGAAAATAATGTAATATGCATAAAAACCATTAAAAATCAGTAATATTTTATAATTATCTAAATTTATTTGAACACAATAATTAATCAACCTTTTTTTTACATTTAATATTTTTAAAATGGTTTATTATATATTTTATATTAATTGAATAAATACTATATTAGTATTTCAAATGCATTTAAGTTAATTAATCAATCAATAAATTTTTAAAAAAATATTGTGAAAAATAAAATTTATTTTACATTCTAATAGTCATTTATAACCTAACATAAACTATTTTTATCCTTATAAAAAAATAATAGAGACATTAATGTCATGAGTGAAACATTTTTTAAATTATTCTTAACATAAATAAATATAATGCTCATAAAAAAATAAATATGGCTCCTTATAGATATATATTAGAGACTTTCATTGAAATGGATTAAAGCCAAACAACCTATAGGATATAGGAAATTGTTATAGAATCTTTATTTTCTTATCCTATGGTTTTAACACTATTTTACATGTTTTACCCTTTTGGAGATGATAAAAAATTCTACGGTTACTACTCATATGTACAAACAATAAAAGGATCATATTTATCTAATATGGACAAAAAAATTCCAAAAAATATAATCTATTATTTAAGATTAATGAACTATAAGTGGATGAAATTAAATTTCAACCAAAATTTAGAACACAACCGATTTTCTTTTTTCATAAAAATATCTTTTATGTATAGAAATAAATATATAAAAAATTCAACTGTTAAATTGATAAAAATGAACATAATTGGATTATTAATAATATATGAAAACCAATTTTACTTCGAATTAATTTAAAAAAATGGATATTTTTATGTTCTTAAAACAATAATGTTGTTTAAAAAAATAGAATTTTTATATTTCATCAAAAAAATCAATTTATTAGAGAATAATTAAAAACTAACTCTATGTAAATTTTTACATGATGATTTCAAAAATGTATTCAATATTTTCAAATTTTTTAAATTTTCAAATACCAAATATATTATATTCTCTCAAAGTGAAATAAAAACATGTTTGAAGGAAATTTAGTTTTGAAGCATAATATAAATTTAATTAAAAAATGGATAATAATTTCATAAGTGTTAGTAAAAATATTTTACTTAACAGGACCATTACATATATGTATAAATGTGATTATTCTTCATCATACATTCAAATTCAATTGGTAGGTTAGAATGTTGATATTTAAATATTATTTTTGGTCTACTCAAACTCATTGTTCCGTGTAAATATATGAATTCAATCATAATGTTCTCATTTTAATATATTCAGGCATATAATTATTCCCACATTAATAATTTTTTTCCACTCATATTTAACTTTTTCTCAATAAAAATGGTTTTGACATTTGGAAATAACATTATAAGAAACCAAAAATGTCATTAGGGTTAGTAAAACATCCTCTTAAAAAGTGGGAAAGGGAAATGAGATAGTCATTAGAACATGGTCAGGAGAGAGTTAATGACCACAAAAACATTAATCGCTATTATGTGAATACCAAATCTAATAATTAAAAATAATATTAAAATTGTAAAATTTTATTTGAAGTTTTGTTTAATTAATTTCAGGGATTCTTTTTCTGTCATGATACAGAACATGATAAACTATAGTTACTTTATTTTTTCCAAATCAGAAGAACATTTTGATTCTTTGGATATTATTCAATGAATTTCAATATCATCTATAACTGCATAAAATTTATATTCAATATGAGTATTTCTTGACTGATGCACTAATATTAAATTTTAATGGATCCATTGATCTATAATAGAATGACTAGTCATTTATTATTTCTCTAAATATTTAAAAAAACTGTGATTATTATAAAAAGTTATAAAATTTGGAAAATTCTATTACATTTATCATAAATATATCATCATAACACCCAAAATTTAACTTAATCCATTCCATATTTAGTTATCCTTGAGGATTTTCTATATATAAGACTCACCTAGAGTGAAAACTGAATATTAGAATTCCTTTATCATGCTCCCTTTGATGATAAGATATTATATTAAACTAAATTTATTCATTCATAAATTCTCATACCAATGTGTATATAAATTGATCATGTATTCTCCAAAATATATCAATAATTTCCGAAAATAATGTTATAATTAAATAATATATTATTCTAAAAAATAAATAACACATTATGCTATAAATAACATCCTATATTGTCAAATAATATTAACATTAGATTTTTGGGTTCATCTTGTAAATACAAAGTGTTTAATTTGTTTTTAAAGAGAAAATATGTGAAGTAATGATGCTCACAGAATTATTATTGATTCACTTTAGGTAATTGGATTTCATTCTTGAATAATTGTCCCTACTAAACGTGATGATAGTTTTAACTAATGTTAAATTTTATGGACATCTAAAAAAGGAGTTTGATAATGGGAATGTTTTTTAAGGAATGTGAAGACCACATAATTTTTTATATTTGTCATTATTAATTTTGTTTGAAATTTAATTTTTTTGGGAATTGATCAATTGGATAAATCTATTTTTGGTCTTACTAAAAAAAGTTACCAGAAAAATCTAAGAATCTTTTCCCTCTCAACCGTGCCTTATTAAAGAGAGATCAAATAGGCATGGGTGTATCTAGGATAGCTGTAATGGTGAGAAGAGGTAGTGGGAACTAGTATAGGAAGGATAGATCATGCCTAAGTTTCACATGGAGGGTGAAGAGCACTCATGGTTTGAGTAGGTGGGCCAGTGCTGGTGATCCATACCCAATGAAGTTTGTGCATGAAAGTATTGCTGGTGTCGAACCGGAAAATTGGCTCAATGAACTAAATAAATAGATTGTGTTCTTTTGAATCATGGAACCAAATAAATGTTTGACGAAGTAGATGAGTGATGCATGTATTTTTCCAGCATTTAAATGTTATGATATTAGTGTTAGCTATACGATGTAGTTGATCCTCGCCATCCTATATACTACATCATTTATCTTCATAATCTCAATGCTTGTGAATTATTTTTCACATTACTATCCATCCATTTTAAATATTCAGATATCCAACCCACATCTAATAGATCAATCCAAAGGCCAAGTCCTCATCAAAGAAGGCTGAGTTGATCTCATATGATTAAGGTGTAGTATAAAGCATTCATTGCTCATAGAATTCATGCACCATCCAGAAATAAAATGAATTTCCATTAGTTTTCATATGTCATAATGAATCTAAATTATTTAGATGAGTTTAAATTCACAGATAAATAAACAGTTACGATATAGATAATATATTCGTGTAGTTTCATTAACATTAAAATACATTGAATGATTAAATGAGTATTTTCACATATGTCCAACGAGACATAGTGCATATGAATTCTATTCACATGTTTATTTAATGAGACCGAACCTTCAATTTTTCTAGTTTTAAGAGACTCCATGATTTGTTATTCTAGGGGTATTCAAAATTAATATAACTCATAATGAAAGAAGGATAAATAATGAATAATAGAAATAATGATATTTCACGAATTCATATTGATGTGGGGTTTCTTAAATCATGAAGAAACAATTAAGTTGAATCTATTTAATTAAAAAAGTGTGAAAAATTAAGTTGGTAATTTTATATTGGATTAAATTTAATTTTTTGTTACTATATTAACAGGGACAACCCGCAGATACTAAAGCTACATGAGAAGAATATTCCCAATCCTAGGGGTATATCATGTGATTTTCATAATAAAATAGATACAATTTCATGATTATATGATCTATATGTAGATACAATATACCCCTATAATAATCAAATATTCATGAGGAAATATTAATACCCATAGTCATTGGGGCGTCTAAATGAGTAATATAATAACCAAAATAATATGGGTATTTATAGTTGAATAATAAAAAATATTCTTTTTGTTCATTATATATTTAAATAAGAAAAAAAATATGGGTTATAGAAATATAATAATGATATATTATCACAAGAACAATCATTTTGTTACTGTTTTTAAATTGTTCATGTAGGTGATGAAAAATATTTTTATATATTTACAATAAATTTTCAAGAACCTGATAAACAATTTTATCAAAGAAATATGGTGAGATAAAACCAATATTTTTTGAGTAATAGAAGATTGAGTAGAATCCAAATTACACAAAATAATGGAGTATCAAGAAAAGAATTTCTAAAGCTACTGAGGATTTACACAATAAACGTGTGTATATATTTCATATTGAGGAAATAATATAATGAAGAATATATTTCTATCTCTAGATTACTGATGATAATAAGTGTTTAGTGGAATATATAACATGATATGGGATATTTGATTCTATATTATTGTAGAGAGGGAACATTGGATTCTATGAATCTCTATTCCCTAATGGATAAAGTGATGAATCCATGTCGGGGGTATTACCAATAACATATGGAGTTGCACTTTCAGCCGAACCATGTAAATATTTTTTGATTTTCTATCTTCCATTATGAAAAATCTCAAGGAAGTATAAATTTTTTATATTGAGTAGATCTAGAACCTAAAAAAAGTACATGGGGTTGAATTAAAATAGAAATTTTAAAACGTGGGTACAACTAATTCACCATCCTCTTAGTGGAACTAAAATGGTCCATGAAATATAAAATTGGCATCACAGGGATGCCACCTCTAAATATTTTATAAGTTTCTTGAAGAAGGATTATGATAAGGATTTTTATGAGATCATTTTATATATTACAATAAAGTATAAGGATGGTAAAGTGAATAAGGATTGTGATAGAAAGAAAAATATGATTCATCCTTATAATCCCCATTCAAAGATGATGTCAATCACCATGGCCATCAAAAGTAGAAGAAAATTTAGAATGGAACCTGAATTTTTTCCCTCTATTCATGGTAAATATGAATATAATGTTATCTCTAATTCTATCAATTATTTGGATAAATGAAACGAATTTCATCAATCTCACTTAGAGGTAAAATTGAAATTTGACTATGCTGATGAAGAGGAAACCAAAATATACTTTGAATTAATGGAATGATCATGAAATTAAAATGAATTTTATTGTAGAATCCTAAATGATTTTTATTATTCAATGTTAATATATTAGTCCATGTAAAATAAAAGACAGAGAAGAGACGAAGTGTACTGAAATCTTTATACAAAGAAAATGGGAACCAAGTTGAAGGAGAAACATGATATTAGATAAACATTTTCCAAATAGATTTTAATGAAAATTATAATGGAGAAGGATTTGAATGTTGGAATCATATCCATCAAACTTGTACTTGAATAATGGGGATAATTATTTGTGGATGTTTTTTCAAATATAAATGTAATGGGATCTCTTATAAATGAGAAATATGTGACAATAAGACACATTTAGACGAATATGAACACCTCTAAATAGAAAATGAATATCACTTCAAAATCTATGTTAAAATGTGTTGAAAAAAAGTGGATACCATATCTGAAATCTTGAAGTAATGTGTTGTCCCAAGAAAAATGAGGAATTACAATCCCACAAAACATGATATCACTAAAGTGTTTTTATTATATAATATTAGGGCACAATATTAGTATTTTTCTTGAATCCAACAATACCATTTATGATATAAGAAATTTTTTTTTAAAAAAAATCTAATTCTAGGAGATACCAAATTTGTTATAAAATTTTGGGTTAATGTTTCATTAGTTCTAACCTAATTCACATGGAATGAAATTTAACTTGGAGGAATTCATGGAAGGCCAAAGAAGCCGTATAGAAACACTATTATCCTTTGAGTTATAATAAATGTTCTTATCATAAAAAATATTCTTATTAATATCGAAAATAGGTTCAATGTTTTGAATGATAAAGATGAACCTCAATAATGGTTATATTAAAAACTAAATAAAAATAACTCCCAAATATTCTCCTTGAACCAAAAAATATAAAATTTTAATGTATAAAGATGAAATTTTTTCCTTTTTAATGGATGAGAAAAATGGTATTCAAAAAAAATAGGAAATTCATGGATTAAAATACGTGCAGAATCGATGAATTATTAAAATAGAAAAGAATGAACTTCCCATATTCCGTATTGAAACAATAGGAAATAATGAATTAGAGAAAAATATCATCATAAATGTTTCCTATAGTGAAATAATATGTTCATCCTTATTCCATATTATTTCTTTTTTACCAGCTAACATAAAGGGAAATGAATGAGAAGTGTTACTCATTATGGAATTCATCAAATTATACAATTATAGTTTAGTGCATCCATTATGGGGAAGGTCAAATGAGAAATGGGTATGTCATTCACACCATAATCCCTAATATTAATTGTATTAATTAATGGGGAGTGATTGATTGATTAAGAAAACGGGACAAAGGGTGAGTTATTATTATTCATCTAAACATTATGATGTTTTCTCTAATGATTGAGTGGGATTTAGAATTTCATTGATACATTTCACTTTAGCAACCCCTATCTTGGGAACTGAAATTTTTTTATCAAGGATTCAATGTCCAATATTTTAAGAAAACCTAGATAATTATTTTTATATCTCTATTATTTTCTTCATTGAGATAGAACATATAGATTTAGAGTTGATAAATTAAATGATATCTTCCATGTATCATATAATATCTATCATTTCATTAAAAACAACTTAGATGTTTTTGAAAAGGAATATGATAATATAAGACCCCATTTATTAATTTAATTTTATTATCAATAAGGGGGATAATATTTTGAATTCAATATATTTTCCTTTAAAAGTTATGATATATTGAAGACAATAGAAAGGGGAGATTATATAGGTAATGTGTTGCATTTTATTTTAATGTGTCAATATGTGAATTGAGGATTCTTAGAAAAAATTTAATGATTCACTTTATGGACTTTGATGTAATGCTTTAACAATTATACATGTTGAATTTCAAAATTGATTAACTGATCTAAAAGCTTAATGAATTGGGAATAAATAATTTTACGAAGTAAATATATATTAAAAAAATTTATGACCACATAATTATTTATATTTTTTATGAAGAATGGGTATTTATATTTTTGTAAAAGGAAGTGATTAAATTGCCAACTCTTCCACTAGACATACTAAAAAAGTTTTCCAGCAAAATCTAACTGGCTGGTCCAGCTCGATGAAGAATTGTGGGAGCAAGATCAACCATTTATTACAGCCAGGAATGCCATCCAGTAAGGAAGAATGAGGTAGTGAGTACTAGTATAGGTAGGTTGGATCATGTTTGAATTTTTCATTATATGCGTAGAGTGAACATTTATTGGGATGGTGTGCCATAACATGTGAGGCGCATCGCATGAATATAGTGGGTGACATTTTTTCTTGTAATGAACCCCACTATGGGATCAAGGATATAAATAAAATTCATGTATTATGCTGAAGAGTGAGATGAAAAAATAGTTTCATTTTTGATAGTAGTGTTGAGAGTCATGTTATTGAATTTAAAAAGTTACAAAAATTACACTATCCATATGATGTGACTGATCCTTACTGCCTGATCCAATAAAACATTTTTCTACAACCTCTCAATTCTCATGAGTTCTGTTTCATGAAACTATTCTGCCATTTTAGAGCTATGGATGTCATGACTACCTATACAAATTCAAACCAAAGGCCACTTTAGCATTAATGATGGTTTATGTGATCTCCGAATACCCAATAAAGGTTGAATAATTTGTTTCACATGAAATTATTTTTTAAACCATGGGTATACATAAATATCCCGAGTTGTGATGTATCCTGAAGAAGTCAAATTCATCTGATGAGTATAAATTATCAAATTAATTAGTTGGTATGATTGAGATACTATATTCATGTAGCTTCACTGGAGTTAATATAATTTGAATGGATAAATGATTAGTTTCATACATATATATCTAGACACAATTAACAATACATTGATGAACGAATTGGTTTAATGGTTCCAACACTTTAGGTGTTCTTTTTTTAAGAGGATACATGATGAGTTATTCCATAAGTTTTTAAAAGGAATATCAGGAGTTAAAAGTGATAGGAAAATAATGGGGAATGGAAGCCTAAGGTTTTTTGTATTCATATAGAAGTATTTCTTTAAAACATAAAGAAATAATCGAACTGAATCTATGTGAAGGACATTGTGAGTCCAACTACATCATGAATTAAAAAAAAAACAAATCCAGATATTTAATATTATTTTAATAAGGTTGACCCATGTTGAATGATGAAGAATGAGAAAATATACATAAGACCATAGTTATCTCATATGAGATTCATGAAAAAATTGAAACACCCACATGAATATATGGCCTCTAGGAACATATAGAATACCCAAAGAATAATTTTGGATTCATGAGTAAATATAAATACCCTTTGTCTATGGGGTATCAAAATCAGAATTATGATAACAAACATCATTCAATTACTTACATTTTAATACGATCCTTTGATAATATTGAATAATTTAAATGTGAAAATGATGAAGTGATATGGGAATGTAATGATGAGATATTATCACATGAAAATTCATTGTTTTTTTGATAAATTATTCTTGAAGGTGATGTAAAAATATAGAGCATAATTTTTAGATATTTTTGGATAACTGATAAAAAATTATCAAATAAAAAATGTGAGTTGATGAAATTTGTTACTCAGTATTTTAGGAATGAGGAGAGTCTATATTACATAAAATGTTGATGGAGTTTCGTGAAAAACATTATTGAACCTCTTGAGGATGAATACAATGACAGGGTATCAATATTTATTGTGGATGATTTCTTTCTAGAGAGGAATATCTATCTGAATATTGATTTTTGAAGAGAACAATTATCTTTTAGAATTGGTGAAAGAGAGGTTATATTGGATTCTTTTGTATAATAGGGAGGGAATAGTTGATTCAATTTTATTGTAATAACCCGTATAGATAGTGAAAAATCCTTGTTATGGGGATAACCTAAATGAAAATGAGAACACCTTTTAGCCAAACCTTGTAAATTCTATGCGATGATATCATTTTTACAACAACTACACTCTATGTATGATTGTGAGTTTATATTGAGTGTATTGAGAATAAAAACAATGTTATTGAGGATAATTTACAATAGATTCTATAAAATGAGGTTTACTAATGATTCACTTCACTCCTAGTGGCTCCTAATCGGTCCTCAGATTATACACATCCATACACTAATCGAAAATAATTGGTTGATTAATAATATCAAATATGATTTTCTTATTCCAGAATTTTATATTGATTATATATAGAGAGAGATAATATATGCTCAGGATGATGTCAAGTGTCAATAAATTATGAACAAAAATATTTTATTTGGGTTCATTCATATAAACAATACTATGGAATCTCCATAATTATTACAGAGGATATTTCTTACCTAATTATAATGATTTACATAAACTATTGTCATTACATAATATTTACTGCTTTTGAATTTAAAAAATATGATTATGTGAATTATTAAATAATTATCCATTGGATTAGGTCATTGATTCAAATAATGAAAAATCCTCATTCATCTATGGAACTGATGTGTGTGTAGAGGATTCCATTAATATATCTCTCTATATTTATTTAATTTTATGTCCTCTTTACATAACAGTATGATTCATTTTATTTACATATAGGCTTCCCACACTAGAAACATGTTCATGTTCCTTTAACGTATTCACTTGAGTGCTCCATCCAAAATTTATGGCATCTCTGCAATTGAATCATTTGTTTATATCCATGTGACATGACACTAGTGCTTCCATGAAACTCCCACTTCCTTTTATTATCAAAAAAACCATGAGGGTTTCCAACTACCATTTCCAATTTGGTTCAACATCATTTAATTTTTCATAGCTTCCAAAGTCCCTTATATATAATGCCTATCGATGACATGGTATCATAATACTAAAGATTAAACCAATTTTTCTTGCATGGTTCATGATTAAACTAAAACCATACCTTGAATTCTATGTAAATTTTTCCTCATATTTACCAATGGATTCATAATCCTTCTTATTAATACCATGTAATTCATTATCCATAGTTATACATATAATAATATAGAATTACATACTATAAAATATCCTCTTAGACTCATCACATTTTATATTGTCAATATCATCCTTTTAAATCGTATAATGCATAAGATTTTCCCATTTATCATAATCGACTTCTAAATGATAAATTGATAGGATAATTTTTTCCGGGATTGAGTAATGAAGAACAACAAATATCTTTTCCATCATATTGACCCATTTCTTAGTAAACAATGCCTTAGAAGACCCATTAGAGGAGGGTGTAAATTTTCATCTAAAACATTTAATGACATGTTTCTCTCTCCTTTGTATTTGGATGTTTAAAACAACCTATTTTACCGGTAATAGATTTAGATAGTTGTGTTAAAATTGTCATTAAATATAGAATCCCATCTCTTATGTCATTTCATTACTCATAAGGAAGTTAATTTAATTTCCCATCATAGTTACTTGTCAAAAAATCCATTGGGTTCCATCTATTTACTAAAACGAGAAATTATAGTGGATGAAATAATAGTCATAGTGATAAATCATATAATAAAAAACATTCATCAGATAACTAAATAATGACACCTTGTTTTCATTCTATGACTCCTTAGGTATAATATATATCCTTTATGGTAATCATCTATTTGAACCCTTTATAATGGTTCATAAAGAAAAATCTAGTTTGCCCCAAAATATCCCCAGAGTGTGTTAAACTAAGATAATAGTAAGGGTAAACTCACTTTACACAAGGGTGATAGTTGATATATACTCAGACCACTATTTTACGGTTATTATCCATGGATGAATATGTTTCAAAACCACATCAACATGTTGTGTCTGTAAAAGGAAATATTTTCTAGGAAGAAAACATAACATCTATCTTACCATAACATTATAATGCCATCATATTCATTTTAATATTTTTTGGTTTTCCACCAAACTTATCTATTTATAATTACTAATAATAAAATAAACCCTTCTCTAATACCAACTAAAGTTCCCCAATAATTTCATACATATATATTATATCTTAAAAAATTAATATCTGTTAAAAATATATCCTCGAAGACAGTAAAGGTTTAGTTTCATTAATGACTAAATAAGTAATATTCTTATTTATTCAAATATGATCAACATACCCCACAAATATCTTCCTACATAGTAATATTCTAAGACATACCCTACTTAAAATTATTATTCAAAACCTACGGAAAGGAAATGTAAGAAGTTGAGAGGTTATGTGCTTAGTAAATGTAAAAAAAGGAATATCAATAATTATATAATTTTAACATCATGATAAGGGTATGAGAACATTATAGTAACATTTAAAAATATTACCCTATATATAATTGATCATAATCCTGAGTCACATTGTATATCATAGATGTTGATAATGCATTAATTATAATGGAATCAAAGAACAAGATCCATGAGAGCATAATATAGATAAATGAATTTGGTTAAAACATATGATTATAATATTTGGTGAATTTATAAATAGAAACAACTTCACTCATTAAGTAATATATATTAAATCAGGATCTGACATAAACTTTTTGACATGAAACCAGGTTGACACATTATCATATAGATATGAATGCTAAGTATATACAAACACTTATAGACATGAAACCTAGTTCCATGCATAATATTATGGATACAAAAACTACTTCCACAGATAAAATTGTGAGAATGAAATCAAGTTCATGTATAACATAATTATCTCATTAGTGGTCTATATTTAACCGTTGAATTGAATGGAAATATAATTTCTCTCACACCCATCACATAATCAAAATTCATTTATATCTATGTGATAAGATGATATATAATTCCACATATACGATAATACATAGAAAGTAAATGGGGTTTATAAGCATATCATCGTCATCACCGCAAACCATGTAGATAAAGAATAACTCTGGTATTATTGGATCATATACCTAATAAATCACAAGTGATCGAAAAATATGGTATCTCAGATGAAAATGACTTTAAGTTAATCTATGGAATATTTTTTAAGTAAAATAATCATTTAATTTTAAAACCATTTATTTAAAATTTAAAGGATTCCAAAAAATATGATGGAAAACATTTTATTTGAATATATCCTTCAAAACCTATAAATTACATTCAATTCATTGAGTTTACATTATAGAAATAAATTCAATTAATTTTATATAAAAATATTCCTTTCACATTTCTAAAAAAAGACAAATATGACTCACTAAAAATATGAAAAAAATATTCATTTTAAATAATATAGTGAAAATTTAAAAATAGGTTAAATTCTCATTGATGAATAATTGGTTATTGATAAAAAATTCTTGATTTTTTTAAAATTCAAAAACATTAAAAAAGGTTTTTTGACCGAGAAGTGAAATAATGTTTATTTCCTGCAATAATAGTAAATTATAATTTTAACTATTTAATATGAGGTAATGAAAGGAATAAATTTATTATAAAGAATTAATATAAGGAAAATAAAATGAAATTTATTTATTAAGAAAGTAACAAAAAATTTCTTTTATTGAAAATTAAAGCATAAATAATATCAATTTAACTAAGATTGAAAAATAAATCCTTTACTACTTTGGTAAATTTAAAATTATAATCCAACTAAAAGAATAAATTAAATTGAATAATAAATATCAAAAAAAATTATATTCAAGATATAAATTTTCAAAGGATATTTATATACACCTCAAAAAATAAGATAGAAGAATAATATATCATATGACCCAAAGAAGAAAAGTTGAGAAGATAATCAATTTCCCCAAGTTTTAATTGCTTTGAAGGATCTTTAATATCATAAATAATAATATTAAATTTATTATAATTACATAAATATTAATTTACATATTTATAATAACATATACAACCCACTTATAAAATTTTAATACCTATTTATTAATTATTCTATCTTAAAATCATCGTTTTCAAGTGTTATCTGTTCCATTTTTCTATTAGACTTTTGGGTTTTTATTAATCGTACCTGTACATATATCATTGTTCTAAAATAACCAAAAATTTAACAATTATATAAATATAATATATATTCATTATATATATATATATACTACAAAGGCTCAGCCAGAGACAATGTCTCTAACCATTTATTAAAATAAAAGAGAAGTAGAGAAAGCGAGTACCACAAGATAGGAATCACATCTACAAATCATAAAAACTATACCCATTTCCATACCCATGATCAATTTCCTCGTCCATAGTAACCAACTCCCATTATGAAATTTCATAATGCTTTAGATTTATAACATACTTCCTTCTGAGATTTAGCTTTTCCATGTATATAAACTCATCTAAAGGTTGTGTACCATTTCCCTAGCTGACAGAAGACCTGGTAGGAATTGACTTCGGCATATAAGAATAGTCATTCCTATGACTTTTTTTTGGTGGAGTAGTCATCACTTCCACATTCACATACACAATCTTCTTTTCACCTTGGACAATGTCACTATAAGTGATTCTAGCACTTTCATCATCATTCTCCATTTCACTCTCAGATATGTCTCGCTAATTTACAAGGATATGTACCTCCTAATAACCATCCTTCACTATCCATTGCTCTGCAGAGTGGCTATTAGTATGAATCATTGCTAAACAATATGGATGTTCCACACACCCATTGTCATCATGTATCCCCTGCTATATTGTGCATTCTCCATTGAAAACATCCTATGAAATAAGGGAAACCTGCATGTTTTCATGTTCATTCCTTGGAATTTCCCCCCCAACATGAGGGCTCCTCCCATGCTTTAAATCCTGGAAACTATTTTCAGATGCCTGCTCTAAAAAATTCCCATTGTCACTGCCACGTTTTTACCTCTTAGCCTTCAGACTCTATATCCTAATGTCATCAAGAACTTCACCTGAAATCTTACTAAGAGACAAAGAAGGGACAATACGAGCAACGTCCTGAACCTGGTCTAATCCCAAATCATCATTTACCAAGCCCACAATGCAATTACTAGTTTCAATATAAACCACCTACTTTTTAGATTTTGGATGTAGCCCAACAGAAATCCTCACCCACTCACCATTTTCCACCAAACAACCATCCAAGTGCATATTCATAATGGGAATTTCCCGTGTGGCCTCAATACTCTCAGCAGATCTAGATTCTTGGGTTTCAAGGGTCACCATTCATATATCTACATCATTGATCATATTAGGATGGAAATAATGCTTCACATTGGCCTCCATACCTCTTATGTTGAGCATCCCAATATCACACTTCAGTCTTCCAAACACCTCATCCACCCTCAGATTCAGAGGTCCCTCCACTGCACTCACTAGTGATCCATTTACTGTAGTGACTCTATCAAGGAAAGGCATTGAAGACCTTCCAAAACCCAATCCCTTCTTGCCATACTAATCATTCGAGGCCACCAATACCAGTCCAACTGACACCACCTACGGAGCCACACTTCTACATATGCTACCTACCTGCTAATGCCCAACCCACTGCTTTAGATTCTCAACCTCAACATGTGATTTCTGTTCCAGGCCTCTATCCTTGGCCCCTCTGTAAATAGACCATGACCCCTTGTGACAGAAATCCAATGAATGGCCCAATCTCTTTCATCCTGGATAGAAGTTCATCCAATTTTCATAGACAGCCCATTGTTTTCATTGATATTCCTCGCCTACAATTACCCAACAATATTCCAATGGGTCTCTTGACACATCCATTTTGACACATACTCTAGGGTTAATATGATGGAAAGAAGATTCAGTTATACTATCCGAGCACATGTATCTACCTATCATATTTTATAGCAAGCGAATAATAGCAGGATTTTGAAAGGGGAGGGGAGGGGGGGTTCGGGAAGCAAACCCATGTCTCTATCATTGGAGGACCCCTCACCATATGAATATCAAATGACCATCGAAGAAGGATGAATCTAATCCCGTTGAAACTACGAAGTGCACTTTCCCTTGAATTGATGAAATCTGCCTCCAAAGTGAAACATATCATAATTTTTGGATTATCCAGGAGACCCATAGTCTCCCTGTCCTTCAATTTCCAAGCACCAAAGATGTATCTATCGATCAAATATACTGAGGGATTTTGATGATAAAATCGTGTAACTAAGGTATGCTTCAAGAGATTAGACGATTATGAGAACTCCACAGATGAAATATTGAAGTTAAGGCACCCATCAAGAAAATTCGAGGCTGTCGGACCAAGAGCGACATGAGGGATGGATGAGAGAAGGTCAGGGTTTGAAATGTTAATAATGGTTGGGGACACTACTTTGAAGAATGATGATGGTCCCTACCCCATCGGTGGGGGAGGGACCGGCAACGAGGCTGACATCGTCACGTCGATGAACTAGGGTTCATCGGGGAGAGAACTCCACTCCTCTCCAACCACTCCCCATCCATTGATACACCATGGGGGGAATTATATATATATATATATAAATGATAAGTATATATATATAAATTATTCCATTCATGGAGATGGTAGGTCATATTTATGCATAAATTCTCTTTTCACTTATCAATGGATTAAACTGAAAGAAATGTAAAATTTTTGTAAAATATAATATATTGAATTCATATCATATATAACATATATATTAATTAAATATATCCTTCTTACCATTGATGAGAATCAAAAAAATTAAAAACCAATCACATTACTTCGTTGAGGTGGAAGTCATAATGTCCGAAAGAGAGGTGTAATAATTTTTTAATGGATTGGAATGTAAATATGTAGATATTATAATATAATTAAAGAAGAATAATTTTGTAATAAATATTATATATAAAAATACAACCCATAGAAATAACCATTCATAAATTTTGGTGATTGAAAATGATGTTTGTTTCTACGTGGATATTGAAACTCATACACATGTATGAGTGATACTTCACTTCCCATTTGATCAAGATTAGAATTAATAAAAGTGGTTCTACAATAACATGTATGTATATTTAGTATTCCAAATTCATTATTTTATGAATGATATCATAAATTAAAAGAGGAAAAGAACCTAGAAATCATGGATATTGAATTACAAATGATACTTCTTTCATGTTTTGGGCAATCTTGATGTCATTATGTGGTGTAATGAAGGGAAAATATGAGTGCACATTTATAAGTGAGGAAAGGGGCACTTTTAAAATCTCATAAAAGATTAAAATATACTAAAGTCATTATCATGGAAAATAGATCAAAATGGAAAGAGATGAGAGTAAAAGTTATGATTGAATTTAAATACCATTAATACATTAAACTTTTATATGTTTTTGTTGTGGTCAATCCTTATAGTTTCATTTAAACCCTAAGTAAACCTATTTTAACCATACTCGTGGTATCATATTTAGCACTCTTACAGGATTATCATTCTAATTATAAAATTAAAATTTTATAATAAATGAAAAATAGAACATAATTTAGACATTTCATAATTATCTTCTTTGTAGATTTTTCCTTTTTTGAATAATATAGTAATATATAATTTTTTTAAAATTTAATTGATGACATTTTCCACGCTATTCAGATAATTTTACATTTGAAACAACATCAAAACAATTTATTTTTATTAAAAAACTTTCAAATAACTCTAAGAATTTATATTTTTAAAAAACATTCAGGTCATATAATAATTCATCCATATAGTATTATATTTCATATTTTTAAAATATTCTATTTTTTTAATTGAATAAATAATATATTGGTGTTGTTTAAGTATGAAATAAAATTATTAAATCAATAAAAAATTGAAATTAATTATAATGATAATGATAATTAATTTATATTTAAAATAAAAAATTATAACTAAACACAACCTATTTTAACCCTTATAATATAATATAAGATATGTTAAATTCAAGAGCGGGATATTTTTTATTTAGTCATATATTTAAATTAATATAAAGGCCATAATGAATGAAACATGGAATGAAGTGGCCATATATTTTAGAATACGATGGAAATGGTATAACTCCCCCATAAATTTTGATAAAATAATGCATTCAAGAACCTTTAAAGCCCTATCAAAATGTTTTAACCAAAGTTGACATATTTCACCATTCTCAAGGTGTAAAAAATTAACTATGGTTACTACTCTAAGTGGAAAAATATAAAAGGGTCCTATTAAACAAATTTTGACCTCTTAATTACAAATTTTAAATTCATATTCCTGATTCAATATCTCGTATCAGACTAAATTAATTCAAGAATAAAAATTCAATGCAATGAGAAATAATTTTTCATAAAAATATAATTTTAGGTATTATTTTTTATTATAAATAATTCAACAATAAAATTGACTTAAATTAACTTAATATTCTTTATTTCTATGATAAGTGAAATAATATTACTATGAAACAATTTTAAAATAAAATTGAAATTGTAAATTTCTGGAAACAAAAATATTATCTTCAGTAACAATTAGTAGTATTTATTATTCATCAAAAAATAAATATTTTCAAAAAATTCAAAAAAAATTACATAATATAATTTTGATAGGTCGATTTCCAAAAAACATTTCATTTTATCGGCTTTTTATTTGTCAATAACTAATTATAGATTTTGTATCACAAAAGAATTATGTTTAAATGATTTTTTTGAACTATAAAATTACATTAGAAATATTTTTAATATTATTCCCAAAAAAATTAATAGAAATTTTAATGTTTATAACATTTGTATATATTTCATTAGGGGTTATTCTTATTTATACTTTCTAATTAAATGTACAGGTTATAATTTTTATATGTAAATAATATTTTATGGTTTGTTCAATATCTTTATTGTGTGTTATATATATTATATAACATTATGTAATTATTTTAAAATATTAAGGACTTGCATAAGGATCATAATGGTCGAACCAAAATATGTATGGAAGAAGGAATTATTATCACTGAAATATATATATTTTAAATGAAATTAATAAATTGATAAAAATAAATTATCCATGAATAAAATATTGGTAGATAAATACAAATATGTTTTTGAAATATATTTACAATAATTATAAATTTATTGTATATGAGATTAGAGTATGTTAGACCAAGAAAATATCATAGGTAAGTGATTTCTCATCTCAAATATTTTTCTTTGGTAAATAAGCAATTGTCACACTATTAGTCTTTCTTGTGAAGTATGTAATTCCATATTGATAATTTTTATCATTATTTTGTTGAAATTAAACTTATTTAACATTTATTTTAATCTCATCACCTTCATTGATATTTTGATCTAATTATTACAAATGTGGAACGGAATTTTTCCAAAAATCTCATTTTTATTTGGGATTATTTTCATTCAAATATCCATTATTAAATTTTTTTATTTTATAAAAACTAAAATCCAATTATTTAATTACCCTCTAGTTAAATTTTAATTTTCAATGTTTTCCTTTAATTTTATTATATATGGTAAATAATACATCTGTAAAAACATATTTTATAAAATGTCGACCATATTTCTTCTTTAGTCGATGTACTTTTTCTTCCATATACATGTTTTATAATTTTTTTAGGAATGTATTTTTTCTGTGATCAAATGATTATTTAATTCCATTTTTAGACATTTTCACTTTCATTTTTAAATTTTTAATGGATTCTTTTAGTTGTTCTCTCACAAAGGTTCATTTGACCCCTTTCATAAATTGTGACCAAATTTCTTTTAAAATATTTACCATACAAACAAATCTAACCAGGATCATAATCATTAATTCTATTGAATTTTCTGTATTATATTCTAGGGTTATTTTTAATGAATATTATTTTCTCAATATTATTGAAATTTTTATATAAAAGTTTTGCAAAAGAAAAGATATTTTCCCATGTTTTCAAAGAAAGGTCCAAATGTTATTTTAAATATGTTTTCATATATATCAATATCCTTTGATTTATCTTATGGTATACTAGGGATATACTATAATGAAACTATCCACCATATTCTTCTGGATGACATTGAATATTGTTTTTATATTCATTTATTGGGGAGAATATTTAAATTTCATATGTTAGTTTGTCAATATGAATATTTATATTGATTATGTATTATATTTTAATTTAACTTTTTTATAAGATGAATTCATTTGAATTATTAACTAAATTGGTGGGGGCCATTGTTAGATTTCCACTCTATTTATTGGTATGTCTCATGAGACAAACAATCTTTGGTATTCAGTATCTTTCTTACCTAATTTGGTATTTTCCCTTCAAATAAGGCTATGAAGGAAAGCTTACGATGTCTAGAATCATGATTTCGATCACTATAAAACTAGTTATTTTTATACTTGTGTTTTTTTTATTTCTTGTATAAATATATTCATATTTTTGATATTATATTTGTAAAAAAAATTATTATTGTTTATCTATGCTATATTATACCTGTTTTATAAATTTTGTGATATCTTGTGATATATTATTTACCATATTAAGCATATCATATCCCCCTTTATCATGATTTTATTTTCCTAGGATACCATGTAGGGATATATGATTGATTTCAAGGATATAATATATGAAATAATAATTATCTCAGAATATTTTTATGTTTTATTTCATGTTTTCAAATTTAGTATGACAATCATGTATTTATCCAGAATTTCAAGATGACTATATCACTATATCATTCGAGATATGATCGATTATATTTTGCAAAAATGTTGTATGATAACCACCAGATCCATGTTATTAGTGTCGATTTGTTACCATAATACTCATAGAATTCAAGTAAGATATAGTCTAAATGGAGGTCCTCTACATCTAAAAAATAGATGAAACAATATCTATAGAGGTCATAATCATGGTGTTTAAGACAATTTTTCAAGATGTCCACCGGAAATAATATAATTCAAATAGCTTATCTATGAGAATATATATGTTCAAAGCGGATCTCTTCCCCAAATAATAAAACGATAAATTTTTTATAATGGATGTCCCCCCTTGGTGATCATTGTAATAAAGAACCTCATAATGACTTGTCTCTTATGAATAAATTTCCTCCAAATATTGTAATGATTTTTAATATTGCAAATATTTAAATAAAACTGAAAATATAATGTCATCCAAACTAGTTTCTCCACCATCATCTAGTAGTGTTTTACTCTTGTAAGATGTCAAGTTGGCACAATGATTATCATTGATGCCCCTACTAGACTAGAAATCCCTAGATATGACTGATGATATGTACTATAATCCTTATATTATAAACTAAAATGTTAGAAAATTAGCATTATGATCTTAGATAATCATGTAGCCACTTAAGGAAGATAAGGAGATTCTAACATTATAGATAAGGGTTTAGATGAATAAGTGACCCAAGTTATTATTTTCCTATTAAAAAATATTGATATAACATTTTTATGACCCAGAAATAATACGGCGTACCACATCTACATAAAAACCTATAGGTTCCCTATTATAAACTAAAATATAGGAATATCAAATATTGGTAATATGCCATCCATTTAAAGGAATTTTATGAGAACTATTTCCATATTGATCTGGTTACCCTATATGTGGCTCACAATACCATATGGGTAAAATAGTGTGAGTTCCTTCTATAATATTACACTAACAGTTTAATGAATCTTTACCATATTATCATATATATTTCATATAATGTATGAATCATAGGTTGGGGATAATATCATGCTTTTATTTCACTCAGATTCTGCTCAATAAGGTTATTTTGTAAATCCAAATTGTAATGTCATTGACTCATTACTTGTCTCAGAACATGGGAAAACATGTGAAACATGGTTATTCGAATGAAATATCTCCATCTTTAATGAATAAAATATGTAAACTTGATGATAATTAGATATTAATTTTCTATTTCATAAAGACTCTATAATGTTAAAATATGAAGCCTCTATTAATAAATGTAGTCACTCAAAAGATAAATTACATTAAATGGATGATAAATATTATCTAGGGTGACCAGAAAGCACATTAATTCTTAATCATGTTGACGTGTAAGACTAAAATGATTATAGATATAAAATAAATTCATATGAAGTAGAACAGATGTAACCTCATCCCATAAAATAAGGTCATTTTGACCCTAATCAGTATGTGGAAAATCATTAAACTCGCATTGGGTGGTATTTGTGACCATGACATAATGGGATCGACCCCAATAGTTATGGAATAAGGTATTATTAAATTTCCATCCTTGAAAGAAATTAGTGATTTATTTATAGGGAAATGTTATAGAATAAGATCATTTATGGTTCCCTCAATATAAATTTCATGATTTATCTTCTCTATTAGGGTCATGTTTAATGAAATTTCATAGAAAGTTTTCTATTATTACCATCCAAAAAACAATTTAAATGGGAGAATTTAGAGAAAATTGGAATGATTCATTGGGTTTTAATTCCCTAAAACCCAAAAAAAATAAAATAACAAAAATATATTATGACTTAACCCTCAATGTATACTTATATAATGATGGGGCTTCCTATTAATTTGATAAAAATGAGGAGCATACTCATCTCATGTGGCTTACATCAATAAATTTTATCAATTCCAACCTTGAAGACAGTGTAGACCATGATATAAATATAAAATAACATAATGGTGATTCATCCATTTAGAATATCACTTTCAATAAGTGTATAAAGAGGGTGTGTGAACCTTTCATCCAGCATATGATCAAGACTTGGTAGATCCTTTAAAATATCAATTGTAATTCACTTAGAGATCTCCATATATTGGAAAGTGAAATTGTGAACAACTATCAGTATCCCACCCACCACCCAAATAATTTGATCCTTTTTCTACTAATGAAAATCCTTCATAGTATAAATACAATTTTTAAAATATAAGGAAAGACAATTATGAATTACTCAAAGGGAATATAACCATTAAATACAACTCTCATGCTTAGTCTATCATTCATCCTCTTGAGAATACCCTATAATAAAATGAAATAACATAACTATATATTTTAGAATCAAGTCATCCGATCAATATAAGAATAAATAAACCATTCTTCACAACAACCAAATTGATTAATTACCAAGAATTCACACTAATAGAATATTGAAAACCATGAATCCGTGATAGTTATCTGGGAGTGACTAAATTAATTTTTAAACATAAAGAACATATTTTTCGAACTTATTAGGATTATCTAATAACCTCTACATAGGAATCATCATAGGATACAATGGAAATAAGAATTATTAAATTATTTCAATACGTTAATTCTCATATATATTCCGTAGAGAGATAACATGTAATAGTATAACTAGGGAAAAAACTATAACATTAGTGGTAGTATCCCATCAACCATCATTGGAAATCATATATTCCCCACATTAAACGTCATAGGAAAATCCCTTGCAATTCACAACCTTATTTAGTCTTGTTATGGTAATGTTAGGGTTTCATGAGATAGAAAAACATATATATTATTTTAAAACTATAGAGGGACTCATGTATTTCTTGAAAAAAAAAACCATATAGCCAAATCGTATACCAATTAGAAAAATATCTGATGATAATACCTCTACCAATACATATTGACATAGAAGAAAACCATTTTTCGTGACCTCAGAAGATGACAAAATGTGATAATGAGAGAGTTATAGATTTCATATACAGATTGTAGGGTTTGACATATTACCTAAATATCAAAATTATACAAGAGAATGCTTCAGATTTATATATATCCTCTGGTATGATATATACATGTTGTTTATTTTATTAAAATACCACTTTGTAGTCTATAAATTTATAAAATTAGTGAAATATAGGTAAGATTATATATGTTTATCTTAATCCAAGTCTAAGTTATTGCTATCGATATAATAGAAGAAATATTGAAAAATTATAATTTTCATGCTCAATGAGGTACAAGGGATATACTTATCTCTAAAGACTACCAATTATAAGGTTCTACCACATCCTAAAAAATTAGTGTAATATAATCCCCACAACATGAACAAAAAATGTGAAGGAGGTATGTAATCATCCAAAATATGAGATTTTAATGAAAAAAACATATTACTTATGAAATGAGTAAGTTATAGGATTTTTCATAATATCTACATAGAATAATTTATACATAATTCTAGAAATAAAAATGCCCATTGAAGTTGTATTGAATGATCTCTCAAATTATTTTCTTTAAGATCATATATTAGTGTATAATATTTAATAATGTTTTATCGTTATCGACTTACTCTGGATGATTATTGTTAATAATCTTGTAAAGAAGTAAAACCCCCAATATTATAGGACTTGTGTCTCCTTTACACTACCTAAGGAAGAAGGATATTGAAATACATACCAAAAAAGGATCAAAACAAATTAATTATTTGATAAATAGAAAATTGATCAATAGTTCACAAGCCATTGTTACAAAATGACTGAATCATGCATCCATAACCCCAATTCCCCCTAAAATATTCTACGCGACACATTTTCCCTCGTAATATTACAAAATTTTTGTAAAAAAACTTTAATGAAGGAAATAACATGAAGATGATCCATTACATTATCCCAAGCTAATGAAGTTCCTTATAAAGTTCCTAACTGCATAATTGAGTTGATGATAACTTCCCTTCCCAATCAAATAGTCATCTAAGGAAGTTTCATTGTATGAATCTGAAAATTAATTTCACATGATATGACTTTTTACAAATTAAGAGGACTCTTATGAACCATATTTCCTATTCAATAGTCATGGGGAGGTTGAAATGGTCATGAAATATGATGATATAATTGTATCAAATGTCTAAGTACCATCCTCACTGAGGTCATACATGTAACTAATATGAAAAGATAATTTTTTTAATGAGATTGGTAAAAGAATAAATTAAATTTTAAATACTTCAAGTATTTCATTGATACGAGGAATATAATAGTCCAATTATTTTAAAATTATTAATGCATTTGTTACTATGATTTGTGATGTTCAGTTCAACCCCCCACATAGAAGTGAATAACCAATGCCATTTCCAATTGAGAAAAGGTGCCAATGGAATAGTCAAATCTAGCCCCTAGATCTCAAGATAATTAGTAGCTGCATGTTAAGAAATAATTTATTTTTTCCCAATATATATATGTATAATATTAACATATTTATCATTATTATCAGGATTTAATTTCTTTCTCACTTTCACAACTTTAATGAAGTCAAGAAAAATGTCATTGAATTTATTTTATGTCAAAATGAATTTATGATTGATATGACTACTACTAATATATATCTTGCCAAAAATGGATTTACTGAGTGTCATAGAGTAGTTTCATTCATAGATAAAGATAGAAAAATTTCCAAAATAGGGTACTTTAGGACCTTATATATGTAGGTAAATCTCAATGATGTCACCATTCACTAGTCTTTAATTTTTAATGTGTCCGAGTGAACCTCATCCATATTCGGTCTATCTACAACTTAAGAAACAATGAATGAAAATTATATATTTTTAATTTAAAAAAATATTAATATGATAATAGGGGTTAATTATCACTAAGGAGGGTCATATTGAATGAACAATTCAAATATATTATTACCAACTTAGAATTCATGGTGGTCCATTAAAATATGGATTTTAATGACTTATTACGAATTCACAAGATATATATGAATGAATAATACCCTCAATATATCCCTAATTCATAAAAATATAAATTAAAGAGTAGGTTGAGGTACTCGATGGTAATCACTCCTATTTAAAATTCTATAAGTTCAAAACATTAATATAGGATACTACAAGGGGGAGTGAGTAAATCCATTAGTAAATTAGTACACATAGATTTCCAATCATAATGGTTTGGAAACTAATCTTATATTTCTATTGTGTAAATTATGTGAGTATACATTTGTTATAACTGAATTCAATGATTTTAAAAATCCATATCAGGGTAGTCACACAGCTGTGTAAGCTAATGAAATTTATCCCCAATAACTTTTCTATGATATAATGGACCAAAAAATGTCTCTATTTAGTAACCACTATAAATAATGGAAAATAACTCAGTACATTCGATACATATCATTCTTTTCTATGAACCTCTCTACTCGAATATAGGTTTGACTATTATTCTGTCAACATATTCAAGACTCTTCTGTTGAATTGTTATGAACCCTAATGAAAAACATTGGGTTCAGAAAAATTGATTCCATAATCTAGGTATTAGCTATAGCTAATGAACTAATCAATTACTCTAAAATATTTTATCCCAATTGAAATGATTATGCATTTATAAAATATGTTAGGTCTAATTAGAAAAAAATATCTACATTTACATAAATTGTATAATATGAATATATTAAATATAATCTACCGACATTTGAGGAGGGTGTATCAAACATTACCAGTGAACACAAATAAATGAATTTAGGTTCAAAGGAAAATTTACCTTTTAGTATTATTATTGCATCTATAAAAAACAAACAAAAAAAGTGGAAAAAATTAATTTCAATGGAAAAAACTAGGTAATATTTTCATGTACTTAAAAAAACAATCCAATGAATATCACCATTTACCTAATCACAACATTTTTATAGTAGAAAAATACCATGGGTGCAATAAGGATGCAAGAATAGTTCGTCTATCAAATGCCACCAAGGTAAAATGTGATTTTTGATAAATTTATTAAGGATGACTTAATCTAGGATATTAAATATTAATAGCACATTGCAAATATTATCCCTAAAATATGATAAATGGAAAAATTATAAATAGTATTACCTTTATGGGCATTAATTTACACTATACAATGGATGATTTCCCAATCCTTTTAAGATATCTAATTATTGATTGAACAACTTGTTTTCAAGAACTCGTATTATTAGATGGGAATTATGGAGATGATCTGATATTAATAGCTATGTAATATAATGAATCTAATACCTTTATGGTACCCCAATGGATATATTGCAACCAAGTAAAAATTTTTTAATGAACAATTATGGAACTTACAACCAAAAATCCGTGAACATAATTTTTAATTCCATTATTGGAAAAATAATATAATTATATATTGATTATAAACTGATCAAATAGTACCATCATTGTGATCAATTAGATATCCTTGTGGTTATGTTTAATATGTTTAGTTAGTATATATTGAAGATAAATATATTAAAAGTTTTCTTTGAGGTACCTTCATGAAAATTACTCAGCTTAATTGTCTATCATCATTGTATTTAGATTATCCAAGACATGTATAATGAAATATAAGATACTATTTTTCCTAGAAACCTAAATTAATGGTGAGCATTCCAAGGCATCCACACATAAATTATATGTTACATATCCATCCTTGTTAATATATTTATACCTTTGACCCATTAGATTATTAAATGTGGTCATTACTAGTGCAATAATGATTACTAAAAGACCTTTTTTGATTTCCTGAAATACCATATTGACCATTGAGTGATAATGTTTCATATATAAATATAACCATTTATATTCTATAGGGAGAAACTTGAGTGATTTCATAGTTCCCTCCTTAGTGAAATAAATAACATAGGAAAGGAAAACATTTTGTATTATCTCATCAGGATGAAGTTATAAGTTGATACTTATTACATTGATATTGAAAAGAACTTCCTTTTCGTGTTTACTATAGTTCATGATCTAAAGAAATTTCTATAGAATCCTGAGGTTTTTATGGTCTCCCACATTGATCAACTCAAAAATATCCACATTAATCCTGTTATTAATGTTTTGTTGGTATAATTAGATGGAAATATATTGTAGTTTGACCTTTATTTTCATTCTCAAAAGGAGACTCAAGAAAGATCCCACTTTTATTTTCATGTGGAAAACCCTACCAGAAATGATTTATCATAGAAATATATCTCATTAATAATGAATTCTTCTACCAATATTAAATTTGATAAACATTAGATATTTTCTTTAATGATTCTTCTTGCTGTCCAATAAGGAGAATAAAAAAAATTAAATATAAATAGTTTTGGTCTCTGAACTATGTTCATAACCTAGAAAAATGAAATTCTAGCCTATTCCTTCCAATTATTAGGGGGATATACTAATAATGAGGTAGAATAAAATTCCTCTATTATGGGATTAAATATGAATTATTAGTCATTTAGAACACTCTCCACATGGTGGTCACTCCATTGGTTAATAAATGAAGATATCGCTTTATGTATGGGTTGTATTTTTTATCAAATAATTGTCATTAGTGGACAATTATGTTCAATGGAATAGTTAAATTACATTGATTTAAATATTATGAGGAATTTCCAATATTGATGGATCTTGGGATAATTCCTCTTTTCTTGAAATTATAATGATCATGCAAATGGTTTTAAGGCTTTGGTTTTCATGATGATGGATGGGGAAGGAATTTGGATGTTTGATGATGATTGTCTTTCAACTGGAATCATTGTTCTTAAGAAATTCCTTCATATAGTTTCATCAAACTCACATTGGGTTCATAATGAGGTTCATATTTTAATGGGTATGAGAATTTGATTCAGCATAGATCTGATACAAATCTGAAAGTGAAATGAAGGTTTGAAGGAAAGTGGATAGAGATGGGGATGACAGTAATATTGATCATCAGTTTGAAAGAAAGGTTTTTCTACAAATATTATTACGGTTTTATTGGTAAGATAGATACTTCTATAAGATAGTTACTTTTCAATAAATTCCCTGGGAAATATGATTTTGCTTTGCTGGATTGTATTTCACAAATATCGTAAGTTGTTTGGAGAACTTTTGTTGGAGGCATTATGCCTGTAAGGGGGAGAATAAGTGACTCAAATCATTTTCCAATTTTTATGGAATGAATATTGTTATTGTATGATTAAGAATTAGCATGGTTGGTTTTCATCAAGTAGATTTTAAGGTGTCATTGTTTCCCAGTATTGTCACAATTTTTGGGGTCTAAAATTTGTATGATGGAGAGAATCATGAAATATGGATTTCCTTGAACATCTTAAGAAAATGTGTAAATGTCATGAGTTTCATGAATATGGAATTTGAAAAGGGTGTTTTGCAATGGCTTGAAAATTCTGACGGCGATCTTCAAAATTACGAGAAATGGAGAATTGCGAGGGAATGATGGTTTGATAGGGAGATCCATGACCACATCAAATATCATTGTAGCATCGTGAATGGAGGATAACCAAGATATTATGTTTCCGTGATCTGATAAATACACTGGAGATTATGTATCATTGCGAATGGGTGAGTCTATAACTGTGAGATGACCCCTGCAACATTTTTGAGGGAAATAATCAGAGGAAATTTGAAATCGCTCTGATTTCTCAATGGTAAAAGATATGTAAGAAGTGGAATTTCAATGGTCTTTTAATAATCAATAAAAAACCTATAGAGGTCCTTGGGAAAAATATTTTTTCCTACGGGGTATGTAATGGGATACATGCCCATAGGGCCTTCGGGATATGTAATGTGTCTCTCTCAACCTAGTTAAAATAGGTCATTTCTTTTCATTAATTATAAAATAAGTCTTCATCCCAAACATTTTAAAAAAACTAAAATACATATTGTATCTTGATTGATTCCAATGATTCTAATTAATGGGTTCATCTAGATGATAATATGTTCCACATTGACTCAATTAGCATCCTGAAGGTAGAGAGCTCTTCGATGGTGGAGAGATCCACAAAGGCAGATAGCTTGGAAAAGGTAGTTTGGTCTATGAAGGCAATTTTCTTCTCGAAGGTTGTGAACTTTAAGAGGGCGATCCACGAACAGTAGTTCCGAATACATAGTTTAGGTTAACTGATTCCAAGAAAGACAACATTGCACTATTACATGTTATTATGTGTTTAAGGAGAAGGTATTGGGCAACCTACATTCAATTCTTCAGGCCTTATCAAATGCGATGATCCTATGTTGAACTTATCTTAATTCATTTAATAATCATAAAGGAATGTTATGATTCTAGGCAGAATAAAATGATGACATATCAGTGCAGTCGATTTTTCATTGATGAATAAAGTGAGAAGATGAGTAGTGACTAACCAAAATGAAATTAGTTGATTATAACCTGGGTTAGGGAGAATTCAGTTCATTATTCTACCACACATCATATTATTTTTACCGATAGATGAAAAATATAGTAAAACTAATAGTTTTCTTCTAGGAAGAACATAGTGGATTTACTTGCCTAATGCTAAGTAAGAAAAAAGTGAAGAGTTGAAGAACAAAGAAAACCAATTAAATCCAATTGGTCTCAATTGGTGAAAGATGATATTGGTGTTACAAACCTT
The DNA here is from genome assembly GCA_963277665.1 of Viscum album. NCBI lineage: Eukaryota > Viridiplantae > Streptophyta > Magnoliopsida > Santalales > Viscaceae > Viscum > Viscum album. The sequence continues at coordinate 901,843,951 of OY728137.1, read as the reverse complement.
TAAAGAGATAAAGATTATCTTGGGAGGCATTATCAGGATCCTGCCAATTTTTGTAAACAGGATTATCTTGGGAGGTAGTACAAAAATAAATCCAAGGGAAATTATACAAGTACTACTTTATGTTTCCAATGTGATATATGAGTGTATGTGAATATCCTATCCATTGTATCCAAATAGAAAGGATTATTTTCTAGTGGTTGTGTGGACAGGATCATTTCCTACCATTCCCATGACTACATACTCTTATTGAGTGGTGAACCTCATAAAAATATAATGTGATATATTTACTAATTTAATATAAAAACATACAATGAGGAAAAGAGAGTTTGAGAACCATGATCCTAATAGGTCAAAAAGGTATAGAGATAAAATATTTCAATTTGATTAAAGAGTCCCCAACACTGATTAACACCCCTCTAAGTGTTTGGAATATCCCTAATTTTTCATCAGAATAATGATACTGATGAAATTAATTCCACCCCCGATCGATGTGAATGATCACCCTAATGAATTGAAGATACAACTAACTATATTTATCCCATAATATAGTATCTTTAATATGGATATTATTTATAGGATTGAGAGAATATTAATTAATCCATCATAGAGATGATATTTTTTCTTTATGATTTCATGAATTCAGATATATTATTTAACAAATGAAGAATTTTTGTGGGTCCTTCTATTTTGAATATAAGGAGGGGAGAGCCTCACCATTATGAAGAAATTATATGTCAGTAATTGTGGTTGTCACTAGTCTGAATCCAATATTTTTCAATAAATCAATATTCTAGGATACTTTTGGAAATAAATGTTGTGAAACATCCAAAAAATTATTTATGAAGTGCCAATAATATCATCTATATGATATCCTTATTAATAGAAACTGTAATTATTTCATAATATAGAGTAATCATTACAATTATTCATATGTGTGATAGATGACATGGGTCCATACCCTATTGACATCGTATAAAATTACAGGTTCATTATTAAAACTAATGACTTCTTCTCAAAATGGTCCAATATTCCTCCCCTCATGGGGGCTATGACAATTAATGATATTATATATTGGAATTCTAGGATCATTATTACATTAAAATTTCATTATAAAATATCAATTTCTAATATCATTTATTTCATCTCTTTTAAACTAAATAAGTTATATTGGGAGTACAATATTCAATCCACCCACTCATCTTACTATCATGTAATAGTTAGAAAATAGATCAAAGAAATAAAGGAAACACTTTTCGATATCCTTCTTTATATGGTATAAAAAATAATTTGATAGATAAAATTATACATACTTTTTTGGATTAATTCACATAGAAGCATTTTTAGTGGGAAACCCCATACTCACTTGTATGTATTACTAAATTTGTTACTCCCATCAAAGATTAAATCTTCTCAATTATTATTTCCATTTAATATCAAATTTTAGAATATAAATAATTTTAAATTCTTTATGATGAAATGGAATGAATCGATGATCGTAGGTTTTGAAAACTTCACAGCCTTGAATTATATGATAAGAAACATTAAAAATTCAATTTAAATGTATACTTAATCTCATTTACATAAAAAGAATTTGTATTTTCCCAAATAATTTCCATGAAACATACGAAAAATCCATCAAATATTGAGAAAAGGTGGGATGAAACTTACATTGTTTATAATATCTACACCAGTAGATCACACTCCCTAATTTCAATAGACATATATTGTATCACGACATCCACTAATGGAAGGCTTAAAAATAAATAGATTTCATATTTTTATATACATTTCATTTTTCATGTCATAAAAGTTAATGGAATAAGTAATCCTATCTAATACATTATTGCATTAGGCTAAAGAAAATAGGTTATAGTCCACCATGAAAAACTAATAAAATTTTTAAAGTGTTATTCTCTATATGAAAAAATATTATTATATGAGATTCCAATCCATGTATGATTCTTAAAATGCATTTCTACCCCTCAAAAACCAATGCTAGAATAAAAATGAAACTATTTCCAAGAATTATGTGAAAATTTATTCTTGTCATCAAGGATATATATTGAAATATAGATTTATAATTTTACGTTCAAACATGAATGCAATCAACACTTTCCCTATAATTAAACCTTCTCAATCATGTCATGTTTTTTTTATTAGCCATATATTTGGATGGATTCATTCACCATTTGTTCCTAAATTTGAGGTAGATATATTCATAGATCTCTCCAAAAGACTAGGTATAGGTAGATTACTATATTTATAGGATTTGAAGTGGTTTTCAAATCAAAATTATAATTATTTGATACTAGAGTTATGTCAATCCTCTTTAAATTTCCTTTTTTACTAGTGAATTATCATCCCATTCTTATTATGGTTCCTTCAATGATCATTCATTATGAATGAACCAATTTATAATTTCCCATTTGTATGTGTTAGGTGGAAATAAAGACCCCCTAGTAATAATTGTTTTTATTCCTCATATTTTGTGTAATTTAATGAAGTCAAGATAACTTTTATTTGACCTAGTAGAAAATTTCACATTCACACCATTTCCCCTAGTATACTAGCACTTTGGTCTTTTTTAGTTCACATCAGGATTTTATATCATTAACCCAGCAATGGGATGAATTTTTTATATTTCTTATAAAAATATGTGGGGATAGATTTTTATTATTGAACCATACATAGAAATAAACCAATTAATTATCATTTAATCTTTTAAAAATTCCATTCTTATCAAATTCCCCTCTCATTACTTGGTATCGTCATTATTATTGGGTAGTTTTTTATTTGACTTCATGTTTTAGTGAAATTTATTTTCTCCTTAGAACCATGTGCGGCATGATTCCTATTATTATAGGATATATAGTGATGTTTGATCCATCTTTCATAAACATAGCTGTAAAACCCCCCATCAAATGTCACCGATCACTATCAATCTATAATGATTCATTCTTGGTTAGTATGAAACTGGAGATTCTTAATTACATTATAGTAAATTTCTTCCCATATACCATAATTAGTAATTTAGGAATCAGAATCACTATAAATATTCCATATATATGGATAATTATTATATAAAATATTGATGAATACATATAGTTTTTCTTAGAGAATACACCACCTATCTGGCCCAACTACAACCTTCCATAGGAATTTTTTAATATATAATGAAAAAAATATATATACCCATATTCCATCAACAATATGTTAGATAATACCATATTTCAAAAAAATTTGTGGTTATCCAAGGAATGGTTAGTAAATTTTATAATAATGGGTCCATCATTTCAAATATTTTTAATAGTTTACCTAACTAATATTATTTTATATCATTATTTCCTAATTAAAATAACAAATGTAATTATTTAAATATTTCCCCATCCCTTATTCAAATTACTTTAAAATATTCTTCATCTTGACCCCCACCATTTGAGTTTTCCTACACCATATTGGTATGAGCATCATGAACATAAACTCTGTGAACATTTCCTTGAGATTATTTATATCAAAATAAATAATTCTATTCATGATGATTCTATCATGACCTTATTGTTATATAAAAAACTTCATATATTGGCATAATATTTTTAAACATTAAATGCTTCCATGTTGGATAAATTTTTTCAAACCATTAGCAAATTCCATCATTAAACTGAATTGCATAATCAAAAACAACTAAAATAAAGTGACATGGTACTAAACAAGTTGAAAACCCTCAAAGGGTATCATAGAAATAAATTCAGACTCCACACAATGGGAATACAATTTTCTTATCCTTGGAATAAATTTGATAATTTGAAATTCAAGATGACATAAATAATTTAATGTTTAAAACACAAAAATAATGGCATGAGATAAATCCAAGGTCTTACCCACTATGTCATCTACACTAATAAATTATTAAAAAAATTAGTATAAAATTAAATCCAAAAATCTTGCAGGGATAAAAATTTATCTTACAAAAATTCAATACATCCTTTAGAGTTCTATAGATTTAAGAAAATGTAAGAGAAACCTAAACTTCCACACATACATGATTATTATAATCATCTGTACATAAAACACAGAGATATAATTTTAGAGTAATTGTACCCTACTATGAATTTATTCCATCATAAAAAATATTCTTCATTATTTTAAACATTTTTTCATTCATCCCCTCATATTTATATATATTAAACATTTCCTACACTGATGGGAAATGCGATACATAAATAGACCACCTATATTTGTTTAAGAGATTAAGTCTTGAAGGGAATCATAAATTTTAATAGTTTTTCTAATATGTTTATATTTTTTTATGGAAGTATACAGATACTACACGTATATGATTCCTATATCTACTATAGATCATGTTCCATAAATATTATTTTTTTACCTCTTATTCATCATTTAAATAATGTAATATGGGATTATATTTCACCAATCACCAGTTCCTTTATTGTTGAAGTGTATTTTATTACTGATATATTAATCATTTTTTTATTTCATGGATTTTACTAGATCAATAGACTAAAAGAAAATACCAAAAATTAATAATATATTGGGGGATTAAATTTTTTTCATGAAGAAAGAATGGAAGAGATTAAATAATTCTGTGTTTATCCCTGAACATTCACAAAACGAGAAAAAATATGGTTATAAGGTATGATTAGTTAATATCTAAAGTTGGAAAACATATCTATTTGTCGGTAATAGCCTGATGTGGTTTATAAAATTTTATAGACTCTACCACTTTATGTAACCATAATATCTCTACAATAGAAGTAACATCCATCCTTGATTTCTCAACATCCTTGAATAACTTTGTAAAGACCCGTAAAATTCAAGGGAAATTTTTTTTCTTATTTTTCTTTGGAATTTTACAAGAGCGCGGTTTCTGACGGCACCTGATTCCGAGGCCCGGAGTGCCCGGAATCATTTTCCGAAGTTTGGCTCGGGTACGTTCAGTGAACGAACGAGCGGGAATTCCTAACTTTTGATCCGGTGCTCGGAATTGAAATCTGAGGGCACCGATGAACTCGCAGCGCCGATATTCGCTTAAGGAGACCTTTTCGGAAGTTGCGTTTGTTGCGAGATGAAAGTTAGTTTTTGGGAGATTTATAAAAAGTTGAATAAAAAAAATGTGGAATTCTTTTTATTTTACTTTTGTAGGTTAACTCCTCTCAAAGGGAGTTAGGGGTGGGACCCACACCCACTTAGCCTCCCTTGAGAGGATTAAGTGTGGTGGGACCCACACGAACCTAAACCTCTCATCTTACCCCTTAAACTCCCCTCTCTCCCTCTTAAAAGTTTGTTAACTTAACATCTAATTAATTACACATGACATGTATAATTAATTAAGTGTTATGTTTTTGAATTTGAAGTTTTGAATTCCTTGGCTTGGTAAATAAAATAAGGAGGAACCTTATTTTATTTTGTTAGTTTTGTTTATTCATCTTGAGAGGTTTGAGAGCTTTTCCTTCCTTCTTCAATAGTTGACGAAGAACGCTCAACTTGACGAAGAACGCTCAAGCTCCGACGAAGAACACCACTCCTCTCTTCTTCGTCTTCCGTGTCAACGAGAGGGAACGCCGCTTCCTCCTCGGACCTTCTTCGTCGACATACGAAGATTCTCCAACGACGTATCTCTTCGAGCGTAACTCTTCGTCAACGGATTTGACGAACGACTACCGCGACGCCCGACCTCCGCGACGTTGTCTTCCGCGGGACGTTGACAAATCTTCTAACTTATACCCAAGGTAGGGGTTGTTGTATTTTGTTTATTTATTTATCCTTGTTCGTGGTTCATGCATGATTAACGTAAGGATTTTAAGTTGTGTTATCTTTTAACGTGAGGGGGGCCGGACCGCATGAACACGGCCGAACCCCCTCCATCGTTCTTGTTGATTTACCTTGCGGGTGGAAAAAGGTGGCGTGGTGTCGTTGCACCACACGGTTAATCGTGCGATTATATTACGCGACGCCGTCGCGCGCGCGCCATGGAAGAATCATCAAGAACGCGACGCCGTCGCGCCGCGTTGAAGGAAATCAAAGGCACGGCGCAGGGACGCGGTGCCGTCGCACCGCGCCGGACGACGAACACCGCGGCCGGTTCCGGGCCGTGGCGGAACGAGAAGACCGGCGGACGCGCCGCCGGCGTCGGAAGCCGAAGAGGTGACCGGATTTTCCGGTCCCGTTGGAGAAAACTGGCTGGCAGTTGGCCGGCCGGAAGGTCAAAGGCCGGGGGAAATAAATTCCCCCGGCCAACTCTAAAACCCCCCCTCATTTAAGAGGGGGGGGGGGCAGGAGGCCCCCCGGTTTTCTTCAAGCCGGCCCCCACGTGGGGGGCTGTTTTTTTTCAAAGGGTGCGGCATATAGCCGCGCCGCCTCTTCAATCAAGCGGGGGCTTGATTTCCCCCCGTGCGCTGCCTCCGTGCGGCGCCAGGCCGCCGCGCCGCCAGGCCGCCGCGCCGCCAGGCCGCCGCGCCGCCGCGCCGCCGGCCGGCCAGCCGGGCCGGGTCGGACCCGGTTCGGGCCGACCCAGGGGGGGTCGGGCCGGGTCGGCCCGGACCCGGACCCCCCTGTTTCGAATCAGTTTCGGTCTTGTGGCCATAACTTGAGCCACGGGCCTCCGATCGACGAACCGTCTGCCAAAACGCGATCCTTGGATCGAGACGGTCGTTTCGGTATATCGCACTCAAGGTTTCAGATTACTTTGAGTTCAGCCGGGTTGGTTCGTTCACGAAACCAACCGGGCCTGTGGAGCGGAAACGCTCATATCTTGAGCTACGGACGTCCGATTGACGTACCGTCAGCCGTGTTGTGTTCCTCTTAGTGAGACGGAACTTTTGGCATACTCCGCCCGAGGTTTGGACGCAGGTGGAGTACGGTCGGGTTGGTTTTTCCTTAAAAACCAACTGGGCCCCGGGAAACAAAATGCCAATAACTCTCAGACCGGGCGTCCGATCGACGCGCCGTCTGTTGCGTTGAGTTCCTGTTGGTGATACGGAACTTTTAGATACATCAACTCTGGACTTTCTGACAGTTGATGTATCAGCCTCTCAGCTCGTGGAGCGGACCCTCCGAACGAGCTTGCTGTGTGCGGGAACCCTAGTGCTGGCTGCGACTGTTACTGTGACTACTACTGCTGCTGCTACTGCTACTGAGACTGCGACGACTTCAGCACTCAGCGATCCTACGTGGATCATTGCTACAGGTCCTGTGTGGGCCCGATCCTGTGTGGGTCCGATCCTGTGTGGGTCTTTGCGCTCAGCGGTCCTGTGTGAACCAGCGCCTACAGGTCCTATGTGGGCCCGATCCTGTGTGGGTCTTTTTGGGGGGTTAGTTACCTATCGATCCTTTGTGGGTCCGACGACTTAGATGGATCAGAGATCATATTTATCGTCCTTTGAAGATGTATACCTGTGTGAGCTGAATCCTTTTTCTTTCCTGTGTGGATTGTGTTGTGCAATCCTTTGTGGATTACGTTTTGCTTTCCTGTGTGGAATACGTTTACTTTCCTGTGTGGACTGAGTTGTACTTGGGCTCGGAGGTTGGAGCGTATTTGAAAATTGATGACTTAGGTATATGTATGGGAATATACCTAAGAAGTGTCGGTTGTTACTTTGTGATTGTACCTTTCTTCGTGGTTTATCCTCTGTGGATTTGAGAGACCTTCAGGGGTCTCGGGGTCCCTACTGAGTAGTTTATACTCACCCCTGCACGGGCTTTGCCCGCACTACGTTGTGTTGGTTGCAGATGACGGACAGCGTTGATCTTAGCTGAGGCTTGCAGAGTAGAACGGTACCTGGAGGTGGACCACTGGACGGGACGTACTCGGAGCGGACGGCGGGACCCATGGAGCAGTGGAGCTATCTGTACCCACCCTTCAGGTGGGATTTCCAGTGGACAGCTCGGAGTAGCGGCTTTTACTTTTCAGTTGTTGTTTTCCCTTTCGAGTTGTACTTTACTTTCAATTTGGGTTTGTATACTGGCCCATTTACTTTTCTGCACTTTCAGTTGTACTCTGCTTTTTCTTAGTATTTACTTTCCGCTTGCTTACTCTGTGGTGTTTTTTTACTTTACAAAGGCAATGCCTTCCCTTTTTACCGAGATATACGCCTTGGTGCTAGTCGCCAGCCCCTGGCCTATGGAAGGCGGGATTGGGGTAGTCACGGCACGGACCCCGAGGGCGGGTCGTGACAAATTGGTATCAGAGGAGTTTGGTTCTACCGTGAACTCTGATCTTTTCTATGTGAAGCAATAATGTTTAGCGTATTGAGTGTGGTTATCAGTCCAGGGAGTCCAGTGTTGGTGCGACGGCCGACGTATCCGTACACCAGGACCCTGAATTCTGATTTCCGACTTAATGCACGAAAACATTGATTACGTGTGTGTTTCAAAGTTTTCTTTGTGATTACTTATATCAGATCACCAGGTATACTGTTCTGACCGTGGCACACCTGTTTCCTTTTCAGGATGGCCCCACGACGGCAGCCAGCTAGGGTTCCGAGAGTCGAGCGTGACGACAGCCCACCGAGCGACGAGGCCTCGGTGCAGGGCCCTTTGTCAGCAGTGGCACCGGCGGTAGCTCTACCCGCCGAGCCCCCGATGCTTCCAGCAGCAGCCGCTGACGATGCACGTCGCCTCAGCGCACTGCATGAGTTTCAGCGCCAGCGACCACCCAGGTTTCGCGGGGAGACGGATCCCTAGGCAGCAGAGGACTGGCTGGAGGCAGTGGTACATGTGTTTAGGCTAGTGAGGACACCAGCAGACCTCATGGTGATCCTCGCTGCGAGCCTACTACATGCAGCAGCAGGACGATTGTGGAGCTTGATGCTCCAGGTGCACGATGAGGCATCTCTACTTTGGACGGACTTTGAGAGCCTCTTCCGCTCAGAGTTCGTCCCAGCCACCCTTCATGCGGTGCGTATCCAGGAGCTTCTTCAGCTGCGGAAGGGCAGCATGACGGTCGCTCAGTACTCGGCGAGATTTACTGATCTCTCGCGCTACTCGACCGACATGGTATGGGACCCATTCTTCCGGGCCCGGACCTTTGAGCAGGGTTTGAGACACGAGATCAGTGCATCGCTGATCTCCCTCAGCATACCGACTTAGACAGGAGTACTGGAGCGGGCCCTTCTGATCGAGAGCTTCCTTGCTGAGTCTACACCAGCGCAGCGACCCACCGCAGGGCGGCACGTGGCAGAGTCATCTGCAGCAGGCAGTCGACGGATGACTCAGGGGTCCAGACAGACCAGACCTTCGGGCAGACGACCTCAGGACACTAGCTCAGCAGTGCGGGGCACACATCGAGGAGCCAGTCTTTCGAGAGGCAGACAGTGCTACTCGTGCGGCGGGCAGGGCCACATGGCTCGTGACTGCCCGACCCGCCGTACCGAGAAGCAGCAGTCGGTTGAGGGACCACCGAGGCAGAGGCAGAGGGTCGATCTTGGCGGTCCACAGGGAGGAGGCAGACGAGGCAGAGGAGCTGGACGAGCAGCCGGTGGTGGGCGACGCTTTGAGGTTCTTCCACCACCACCACCAGGAGGTCCACCCCGACCACATGGAGCTGGCGGGCAGAGACAGGCACAACTCCAGGAAGCAGAGGCCTACGACCACGACGCACCCGAGATGATTCGAGGTACTATCTGTGTCTATTCCACCCTTGCTGCAGTTCTTATAGACACAGGAGCGAGTCACTCTTTCATAGCTGCTGCCCTTGTTCGGAGCTCGGAGATTCCGACAGAGCCGTTGGCTCGATCCTTACGGCTAGAGACTCCTACGGGAGCAGACTCGACGATTACGCACTGGTGCCGGCAGTGTGAGCTTATTCTAGGAGGCGAGAGCTTCGGCTGGGATCTTCTTGTAGCAGCGTCGAGGCCTTACGACGTCATCTTGGGCATGGATTGGCTATCTACGGTCCATGCGCAGGTTGACTGTTTTAGGCGCAAGGTGCGATGTGTACGCACCAACGGGAGCAGGTTCACCTTCACCGGTGAGAAGGGAGCCTTAGCAGCATAGGATGGACTTCCGCGGAGGAGAGGACAACCCATTACTCATCAGTTAGCTAGCCTCATCCTTGGAGCAGTTGACGTGTGGAGTCCTGGTTTTCCTGCAGTGGTGGATCAGTTTGCGGACGTTTTTCCCGACGACGTTCCAGGGCTACCTCCTCACAGAGAGGTAGACTTTTATATTGACTTGTACCCCGGGACAGCCCCGATATCCACTCCAGCATATCGGATGTCCCCCGCCGAGCTTCGATAGCTACGGGTACAGTTGGAGGACTTGCAGGGCAAGGGGTTCATCCGACCCAGTGTTTCACCCTGGGCTTCCCCGATTTTGTTCGCCAAGAAGGCGGACGGGAGCTTGCGACTTTGTGTTGACTATCGTCGCCTGAACCAGGTGACAGTGAGGAACATGTATCCGCTACCGAGGATTGATGACCTCTTTGATCATCACAAGGGAGCACGGTGGTTCTCGAAGATAGACCTCAGGTCAGGCTATCATCAGCTCAGAGTCAGAGACGAGGATGTGCAGAAGACAGCCTTAAAATGTCGGTATGGCCACTATGAGTTCTTGGTTATGCCATTCGGTGTAACCAATGCTCCAGCAGTGTTCATGGCTCTCATGAACAGGATATTTCAGCCATACCTTGATCGGTTTGCCGTGGTCTTTATCGACGACATTCTGATTTACTCTACGACTGAGGAGGAGCACACCTTTCACTTGCGAGTTGTACTAGACACACTCCGAGAGCACCAGCTTTATGGTAAGCTCTCAAAGTGCCAGTTCTGGATACGTGAGGTCCACTTCTTGGGACACGTTATCTCTGAGGCGGGAGTTGCAGTGGATCCCGCGAAGATTGAGGCTGTGTTAGCTTGGGAGCCACACAGGAGCGTGACTGAGGTTCGGAGTTTCTTGGGACTAGCTGGATACTATCAGAGATTCGTGCCAGACTTCTCTAGAGTTGCGGCACCACTCACAGCTTTGACGAAGAAGGGAAAACCCTTCGTGTGGTCAGACAGATGTCAGCAGAGCTTCCAGGAGCTGAGACAGAGATTGACTAGCGCACCTATCTTGAGGTTGCCTGAGGAGGGGTTAGGGTACGTAGTCTACTGCGATGCATCAGTGACCGGACTCGGTTGTGTTCTGATGCAGGAGTGGGCAATGATTGCCTATGGATCACGTCAGTTGAGGCCGCATGAGCAGAACTACGCTACCCATGACCTGGAGTTAGCAGCAGTGGTCTTCGCTCTGAAGACATGGCTACACTACCTGATGGGTGAGCGCTTTACAGTCTATTCCGATCATCAGAGCCTCAGGTATATCTTCTGGCAGAAGGACCTGAACCTGAGACAACGGCGATGGCTCGAGTTCCTCCAGGACTATGACTTTGAGATAGTCTATACTCCTGGTAAGGGGAACGTAGTAGCCGATGCCCTTAGCAGGAGGACGGGCATTCAGCTCCTTGAGGAGGCGACAGAGCAGCTAGCCTCTTTGCGGATATCCTTCGTGGATAGAGATGGAGCAGCCTTCCTTCAGTCTCTCACAGTCACTCCTCCACTACTGCAGCGAGTAAGGGAGGCACAGCGTGGGGACGCTGACTGTGAGACACGACGTGCACAGATATCCTCGGGACAGACACCTGATGGTTTCTCCCTTGGAGCAGAGCACGACATCCTTTTCAGAGGACGTACCATGGTACCAGTCGCTTTGCGAGAGGAAGTGCTGAGAGAGTTTCACACTTCTCCTTTGGCGGTACATCCTGGAGTGGCAAAGATGTACCAGGACCTCAGACGACAGCACTGGTGGCCGGGCATGATGAAGGCAGTAGCAGAGTTCGTTTCTCGATGCCTCACCTGCCAGCAGGTGAAGGTAGAGCATCAGGTACCAGCAGGCTTGGTACAGCCCTTGGAGGATCCGGAGTGGAAGTGGGACGGCATATCTATGGACTTCGTGACTGGACTTCCACGCACTTCCAGAGGTCATGACTCCATCTGGGTGATTGTTGACCGACTCACCAAGTCGGCACACTTCTTACCCATCAGAGAGAAGGGCTCAGTGGAGAGCTTGGGACGTCTCTACGTTCAGGAGATTGTGCGGCTCCATGGTGTGCCATCATCTATCGTATCCGATCGAGATGCCCGCTTTACTTCCCGGCTTCTGAAGGGGTTACAGGAGGCGTTCGGGACGCAGCTACGTCTGAGCACAGCCTTTCACCCTCAGACGGATGGTCAGACGGAGAGGACCATTCAGACTCTCGAGGACATGCTCCGCACATGTGTCCTCGACTTTGGTCGTAGCTGGGAGGACCACCTACCCTTAGTGGAGTTTGCGTACAACAACAGCTACCACTCCACCACCGGGATGGCACCGTACGAGGCGTTGTACGGCCGACCTTGTAGATCTACTTTGTGCTGGACAGACCCCGGAGAGTCAGCACTGGTGGGACCGGAGATGGTCCAGGCCACGACAGAGAAGGTCCAGGTCATCCAGGAGCGGATGAGGACAGCTCAGAGCCGGCAGAAGTCATATGCTGACAGGAGGCGGAGGCCACTAGAGTTCGAGGATGGCGACCACGTCTTCTTGCAGGTCTCACCTGGACGTGGTATTCGAAGATTTGGCTGAGGCGGAAAGTTATCTCCGCGCTTCATCGGACCCTTCCAGGTCCTCAGCAGGGTTGGCGAGGTGGCTTATCGCCTGGCTCTGCCACCTCAGTTGCACCGGGTGCACGAAGTCTCCCACGTATCCCAGCTGAGGAGATACGTACACGACCCGACGCACATCATTGACCATGGGGAGCTTGAGGTTGACGATGGGGAGACTTTTACGGAGGTCCCGGTGGAGATAGAGGATCGACAGGAGCGGGTCCTGCGTGGGCGATCAATTCCTCTTGTGCGCATCATATGGAAACACGGGAATCTCCAGGAGAGCACATGGGAGCGGGAGGCTCAGATGCGTGCTCAGTACCCTCATTTGTTTCCCTAGTTTTTGATGTTTCTTTACGGGGACGTAAAGCCCTGAGGTGGGAGTAATGTAAAGACCCGTAAAATTCAAGGGAAATTTTTTTTCTTATTTTTCTTTGGAATTTTACAAGAGCGCGGTTTCTGACGGCACCTGATTCCGAGGCCCGGAGTGCCCGGAATCATTTTCCGAAGTTTGGCTCGGGTACGTTCAGTGAACGAACGAGCGGGAATTCCTAACTTTTGATCTGGTGCTCGGAATTGAAATCCGAGGGCACCGATGAACTCGCAGCGCCGATATTCGCTTAAGGAGACCTTTTCAGAAGTTGCGTTTGTTGCGAGACGAAAGTTAGTTTTTGGGAGATTTATAAAAAGTTGAATAAAAAAAATGTGGAATTCTTTTTATTTTACTTTTGTAGGTTAACTCCTCTCAAAGGGAGTTAGGGGTGGGACCCACACCCACTTAACCTCCCTTGAGAGGATTAAGTGTGGTGGGACCCACACGAACCTAAACCTCTCATCTTCCCCCTTAAACTCCCCTCTCTCCCTCTTAAAAGTTTGTTAACTTAACATCTAATTAATTACACATGTCATGTATAATTAATTAAGTGTTATGTTTTTGAATTTGAAGTTTTGAATTCCTTGGCTTGGTAAATAAAATAAGGAGGAACCTTATTTTATTTGGTTAGTTTTGTTTATTCATCTTGAGAGGTTTGAGAGCTTTTCCTTCCTTCTTCAATCATTGACGAAGAACGCTCAACTTGACGAAGAACTCTCAAGCTCCGACGAAGAACGCGACTCCTCTCTTCTTCGTCTTCCGTGTCAACGAGAGGGAACGCCGCTTCCTCCTCGGACCTTCTTCGTCGACATATGAAGATTCGCCAACGACGTATCTCTTTGGGCGTAACTCTTCGTCAACGGATTTGACGAACAACTACCGCGACGCCCGACCTCCGCGACATTGTCTTCCGCGGGACGTTGACAAATCTTCGAACTTATACCCAAGGTAGGGGTTGTTGTATTTTGTTTATTTATTTATCCTTGTTCGGGGTTCATGCATGATTAACGTAAGGATTTTAAGTTGTGTTATCTTTTAACGTGAGGGGGGCCGGACCGCATGAACACGGCCGAACCCCCTCCATCGTTCTTGTTGATTTACCTTGCGGGTGGAAACAAGGTGGCGTGGTGCCGTCGCACCACGCGGTTAATCGTGAAATTATATTACGCGACGCCGTCGCGCGCGCGCCATGGAAGAATCATCAAGAACGCGACGTCGTCGCGCCGCGTTGAAGTAAATCAAAGGCACGGCGGAGGGACGCGGTGCCGTCGCACCGCGCCGGACGACGAACACCGCGGCCAGTTCCGGGCCGCGGCGGAACGAGAAGACCAGCGGCCGCGCCGCCGGTGTCGGAAGCCGAAGAGGGGACCGGATTTTCCGGTCCCGTTGGAAAAAACCGGCCGGCAGTTGGCCGGCCGGAAGGTCAAAGGCCGGGGGAAATAAATTCCCCCGACCAGCTCTAAAAACCCCCCTCATTTAAGAGGGGGGCGGTTTCCTTGAGGGGGGGGGGGGGGGCAGGAGGCCCCCCGGTTTTCTTCAAGCTGGCCCCCACGTGGGGGGCCGTTTTTTTTCAAAGGGCGCGGCATATAGCCGTGCCGCCTCTTCAATCAAGCGGGGGCTTGATTTCCCCCCGCGCGCTGCCTCCGTGCAGCGCCAGGCCGCCGCGCCGCCAGGCCGCCGCGCCGCCGGCATGCCAGCCGGGACGGGTCGGACCCGGTTCGGGCCGACCCAGGGGGGGTCGGGCCGGGTCGGCCCGGACCCGGACCCCCCCCGTTTCCAATCAGTTTCGGTCTTTTGGCCATAACTTGAGCCACGGACCTCTGATCGACGAACCGTCTGCGAAAATGTGATCCTTGGATCGAGACGGTCGTTTCGGTATATCGAACTCAAGGTTTCGGATTACTTTGAGTTCGGACGGGTTGGTTCGTTCACGAAACCAACCGGGCCTGCGGAGCGGAAACGCTCATATCTTGAGCTACGGACGTCCGATTGACGTACCGTCAGCCGTGTTGTGTTCCTCTTAGTGAGACGGATCTTTTGGCATACTCCGCCCAAGGTTTGGACGCAGGTGGAGTACGGTCGGGTTGGTTTTGCCTTAAAAACCAACCGAGCCCCGGGAACGAAAATGCCAATAACTCTCAGACCGGGCGTCCGATCGACGCGCCGTCTGTTGCGTTGAGTTCCTGTTGGCGATACGGAACTTTTGGATACATCAACTCTGGAATTTGTGACAGTTGATGTATCAGCCTCTCAGCTCGTGGAGCGGACCCTCCGAACGAGCTTGCTGTGTGCGGGAACCCTAGTGCTGGCTGCGACTGTTACTGTGACTACTACTACTGCTGCTACTGCTACTGAGACTGTGATGACTTCAGCACTCAGCGATCCTACGTGGATCAGTGCTACAGGTCCTGTGTGGGCCCGATCCTGTGTGGGTCCGATCCTATGTGGGTCTTTGCGCTCAGCGGTCCTGTGTGAACCAGCGCCTACAGGTCCTACGTGGGCCCGATCCTGTGTGGGTCTTTTGCGGGGGTTAGTTACCTATCGATCCTTCGTGGGTCCGACGACTTAGATGGATCAGAGATCATCTTTATCGTCCTTTGAAGATGTATACCTGTGTGAGCTGAATCCTTTTTCTTTCCTGTGTGGATTGTGTTGTGCAATCCTGTGTGGATTACGTTTTGCATTCCTGTGTGGAATACGTTTACTTTCCTGTGTGGACTGAGTTGTACTTGGGCTCGGAGGTTGGAGCGTATTTGAAAATTGATGACATAGGTTTATGTATGGGCATATACCTAAGCAGTGTCGGTTGTTACTTCGTGATTCTACCTTTCTTCGTGGTTTATACTCTGTGGATTTGAGAGACCTTCAGGGGTCTCGGGGTCCCTACTGAGTAGCTTATACTCACCCTTGCACGGGCTTTGCCCGCACTACGTTGTGTTGGTTGCAGACGACGGACAGCGTTGATCTTAGCTGAGGCTTGCAGAGCAGGACGGTACCTGGAGGTGGACCACTGGACGGGACGTACTCGGAGCGGACGGCGGGACCCGTGGAGCAGTGGAGCTATCTGTACCCACCCTTTAGGTGGGATTTCCAGTGGATATCTCGGAGTAGCGGCTTTTACTTTTCAGTTGTTGTTTTCCCTTTCGAGTTGTACTTTACTTTCAGTTTGGGTTTGTATACTGGCCCATTTACTTTTCCACACTTTCAGTTGTACTCTGCTTTTGCTTAGTGTTTACTTTCCGCTTGCTTACTCTGTGGTGTTTGTTTACTTTACAAAGGCAATGCCTTCCCTTTTTACCGGGATATACGCCTTGGTGCTAGTCGCCAGCCCCTGGCCTATGGAAGGCGGGCTTGGGGTAGTCACGACACGGACCCCGAGGGCGGGTCGTGACAAACTTGTATTATTAATCTACTACATACTCAGTGGTAGAAAACTATTGATGATGTAATTAAATAATTTCTTATACATCCATGACTCAGTACTACAACTCCACAAACATCAGTGCATGTTGAGATTATTTTTGATGCACCTCAATCTTGAGGTTTGTGGAATAGGTCATAGAGAATTCCCAAGAATGTCTTAAATTGGGAATTCTTCCTCTCTCCCTTGGGATAACCACATCATCCATATAATTATGGATTAAATGCTATTAAAATCTTACATAACCAAGAGTTGTGAAAATATGTTAGAAAATATTTAATTGAACACCGAGCTCACTAAAATGGGTCTCATGGATTACCACCAAAATTGATCCCAATATTTTTTTTACTATCCTTCACCGAAGTGTGAAGTATATTAGGTTTAATATGGATTGTTTCATGGGAATTTTTTATATTCTAAGACTAAGTCACCCAAAGAAGACACAACATCAATATATCTCGAATGGGATGATATTATACAACCCCTTTCTTCTAGGAATTTTATTTGCAGATACACCATAATAGTGGCCTCATAAATCTAAGCGTTCAGAGGAAGGGTAGATAAAATTGAAAACTAATACCTATTAAGAATAAATGTGACATTAAAAGGAATGGAATATGTATATCCACCATTATTTGACAGGGACTAACATCCATAACCATTTTAATCCCATAATAAGGTGAAATAAGGGTTTCTAATTATGATTCTATTAATTACTCATGTTTTATGGAAGTAATTTTTTCAACTACATATTTTTCTTAATAAACCTTTTCTAGATAATGGAAATCGTGTTGTTGAAAATGTGCATGATTTTTATGGGCCATGTCAATCCCAAAAGGAACTAAACCATATAGAGAATCCACATATCCATGAGACATCAATTTTCAAGAAACACATTGGATAATCCCATAAAGGGTGATCATTTCAAAAATGAACATGTTCTAGAATAGATGATAAATAGGGTGGAGGCATCAAAAATGAGATATTATCCACCAAAAATGTGAAAAATAATGTTAACACGAATTTTTGATATTCAAACAAGTATTCCACTTTCATGAGGTTATACATAAATCCGACGTGGGTTAAGACACTAGCTAGTATATTTTATTCATGGATTGAATTTAGTCTCTCCTAGGATATATTATTTCTTTCATTGATAGAAGAACCAACATGGTGGATGGGGATTTCGTTATCCTTGATAGATGACACCCATGAACCTAAGAAGCGTGGACCAATATCTGATAAAAATAAAATATTAATATTTATGTATAAATGTAAATATAATGTATATATGTGTTTGAAATTTATCATTCATCCTCAAGTGGAGTGGCGTTCCACCTACCTCACCATCCACCACTATTTTATCTTCTTAAAAGAAAGATCCATGGGACCAATCAATAGAGATATAACTAGATACACCCTCAAAGGGTTATAGTCCATGACCTTTATTTATTACATATGAGATGGATATGATATTACTTACCTCTATTGCTCAACTCATCAAACATCCCTTTCAATATTTACCTTTGTGAGTATTTCATTTATTTATTGGGGGAAGAAACCCCTCTAATGTTCTGTAAGGGATATAATTTAGGATCACTAGTAGTGGAAAAACGGTATACTAAATCATGTATAATATATCATTACCTTCTATTGAAAGGATCTGTAGTCATTATCCCCCTAATTTATAGTAATTATCACCTATTTGAACCACCAAAATTTTCATCATCATCTCAAATATCATATACAAAAATTTATCCATTAGTACCATTGAATTCAATCACAATCTTATTAAGAACTATAACCTAGTAGAGGGTTTGTACCTTGAGCAAGTAAATAAAACAATAGAATTATATGAAAAATGATTACTTATAACAATGATGGATCTTATAAGATATATTTGATGGTGTAGTGATCTACCCACGTTTTTCAAGATTATGACTTCCACCTAATGGCTTTCCTAGGTTTTTTCTTTTGAAAATGTTATTTTCATTGAATCCCACTCATTACATAAATCCCAAAACTTATAATTTGTGGTGATGGTAGGTAAAAGAACCACCCCACTAATATTGGGTCATGGGTCAAGGTTCCTCAATTAGCTTTATAAAATTGATATCAAAGGAGAATTTTTTAGTCAAGTCCTCTTATGTAGTCTCCCCAACTCCATCAGATACTTATAATTTTCTTATTCTTTAGTTATTAACAGAATATTGACATATGAACAAAATCTTCTAATTTTACACTCTTTGTCGATCAACATGGAAGAATTGATAAATTACTAAATGGGATAATTAATTTAAAAGAAATTGATGTTTATACATGTTTCTATTTACATGAGAATCAACCAAAAAAAGATTGTAGTCATGGGGTTTCGCTCAACATGGTCATTTCACGGAAATACATACCCTTTATTTTATATATTTTAGAGCCTTAAAATTTTTCAAATACTAAGTATATGTATTATAGAATGTTTCTTTATAGATTATATATAATTACTCCATATCTTAGTGTGATTATAATGGCCAAAAAATTTGATCACATTATTGACCATCATTATAATCACGATCTGTTATAAAGTTTAAATAAATAGGTAAAAGAATATTTTCATAGTATCTATGTAAAAATCCATTATAGAAGTAGCTAATACCCACAAATACTTTGAAAATATTGTTTTAACTAGAACCTATAATTTATTTTTCATTGTTAAATTCATATTCTTCCATGTGAGATTTTATCTAACCTCACAACACTTGGAAGGATCCAATGATTTTGAATATGAAATTCCATCTAAAAATATGTTTGATTTTTCATTATAATACATTAAACATTGGTTAAATTAATTTGATTTATCTTCCAATTAGTTTTAGTTCATCCATAAATAATGTTATGATACTATCTTATTAGTTCTACTCATGATGTGAGAGGAAATTCCCATTTATGAACATCATTATGTGTTTTCCCCGAATGAAAAATGGTTAAACACTAGATAAAACCTCCCAAAAAATTTTATTATATCATATTTATTTTAGAAATGGCCAAAAATCTCATATAGAATCAAGTTTTTTACACGTTTGGAATATATATACACTCTTTACTGTGTACCAATAACCATTTTTCATATGTAGAAATGATATAGTGTACCAAAAGGATCATCTTCTCAAGGGTGAAAATATTATACCATCATGTTTGTTCATAGTTTTAGTAAACACCTTTAAGAAGGTGAAGTAATCTCTATGATACCCCACAAATAAATTAGAGGAATGAATTTTCATATATATCCTTAAAACATAGATCGTTATTAACCATGTGCACATCCTAGAGTCTTATCTAGACATATCCGTACATAAAATCGCATTTTGTATCAATAAAAAATTTACCAATTATATATATAATTATATTATTTTTATGGTAGGATATATATTATATCACCCAAATTAAATCATATCATCATACCACCCTATGCTCCCATAAATATTATTAGCATCTCAAATAGGCCTTGAATGGATATCTCTGGTCTCTGCCAAAAACACATCAAGGGAAAGGTCCTAAATATTATTCGACTCTAGTCTATACTCATATATATCAGTTAACCGAATGGATGTTTAGATATGGACCTCTATCTATAGAGTATAAACTCCATATTTTGAGGATAATGTAGTATATCCCAGGATATACCCATATAAAAAATAAAACTCCTTAATAATATTTCCACCTATAGATATGTTATATATGATATGTTTTTATAAAATTTGATCAAATGGTTAGGTTGATTAAAGGCTGGTAAGGGTTCCAGGATTGGAAGTTTTCTTAGTAATCTGAAATAAAAAATGGGAACCCTCTCTTAATTTGGGTGATTTTATTAACCTGATCTCATCAGCTTAAAAATAATCGAATTACTCTGGTGGACACATTAAGACTGGATTATATCAACATCATTGATCATCAGTGTATTCATCTTAGTTACATTTTGGTAATTTTTTAATCATTAATTTCAAAAAAGGAATAATAAATAATACATGAATATTGAGTTTTTCTGAATGAAAGAGTGCTATAGAAGAAGAGAGAAGTGAAGAAAATTCAATGGAATAATTTTTATATAGAAATTATATAGTTTATTCAACATATAAAAACTACATGTTCATAACAGTTAAATATAAAAATAACTAAAATGGAAGTTCTTATATAAATTTTATTTGGTTACCTAGAGATAACGGTCCCACATGGTTTTTATATTAATGGAATTTATGAGGAGAATGAAGAAGACGTTTTATTCTAGAAGAAGAATCTTCAAATAATTCAAAATTTAATTGGAAATTAATGAATAGGGGATACAGTCTATGTATATATAATGGGATAATGTTTAAACCTCATCTTAAAAAATTATATTAACAACATAGTTATTATTTGGTTCAAAATGTTTTCTATATAATTTTATCCTCTTCAGTTTGATTATAACTAAATTTTTTGGGGGGGGTTTTATACAAATGAATGTGATTGTTAAGAATTAAGAATTATTTTAAGGTATAGATATGAAGAATACAACATATTAATGTAAATAATTCTTCATAAGGAATAAAATAAAAAACATCATAATATATATGTGGTGAATTATTGTGATGAAAAAGGGGGGAATAATTTGTAAAGTGAAAATGTGGGCCTTTTATGGGATCATGAATAATATTTTGTAGAATATAATTTGTGGCATTATATAAGAACTCCTTTATTAGTGCATGAAATGATTGTGGAAGTTCCTTTTTTGGAATATTGGTAAATGGGTTATGATTTCATGTACCTTATATGCAGTAGTGGGTCCATAAGTCTCAGTTTGAGTGGTTATGTCGTTTTTCTATAAATATCATCCCTAGTATATAGTTTAGGTAGGATGTAATTTCAATTCATGATTTTTTAGATGAATCCAATCATTAAAACATTCATCATTTATGATTTTTTGAAATATAACTCATGTATAGTTCTAATATAATATTCAAATTGGGGGAGGCACACATTTTTTGTTCTTTATAATGATGCCTCCTTTGAAAAAAATCATCATGGAAATGATCGTATAAGCTCATCTTCAAATGTACCCCAAATTATTTTTTATAGAGAGTTTTCTACCATATAA
Organism: Viscum album; assembly: GCA_963277665.1. Lineage (NCBI taxonomy): Eukaryota > Viridiplantae > Streptophyta > Magnoliopsida > Santalales > Viscaceae > Viscum > Viscum album. Next base: position 901,822,397 of record OY728137.1, on the reverse strand, counting down.
ATTCTATTTCATTCAAAAAATTATTCTCTAATAGAATTTGTGTCCCACATCGTCTTTCATAGAACCCTATTCTTTTATAAGATCAATTATTCATAATAAATATTCAAATATATTTATAATTTTCCACCACTATGAATGGGTTACAGAAAAGTTATTAACTTTACAAAACATCCATTTTTTCACATTCATTCCACCATTAGGATCCCACTATTACTCGGACTATCTAAACGGGATAAACTAAATACTCAAATAACCCGTTTTGGATCCTTTCACTAATCGTAAAAACCAATTAAATCCTTCTTTAACAAGACCTCATTCAAATCCACATAATATACAATATTGAGTCATCATGAATTTTTGTGTTCCCTTATATCACATATTACATTGATAATGAGAATCAAGAATCTTAATTTATATGTCTCTCAATTATCACTCATAAATGATTTGGTCCTTGGTGTACTAAGAATCATGAATTCCATTAATAATTGGGCCCCAAGTCCATAGAAAAATAGTGAAATCTATAATATCCTAGGTAACTCATGCTAAGCAATAGGTATGATACTTTATAACTTTTGATTATCTCATAAAATTCGACATGTATTATCCAAGAGATGGAGGCATACATGGGATTCCAATTTGGTGGAAGTACCAATCCCTAATTACTGGATCACATCACACATGAGTTCAATAATACTTGTATATTTACTAACATATAGTTTACAACCATAAATAGGAAATCATCGTCAAGTCTGAAACCAAATATTTGTAGGGTCCTTCCATCTAATAATCCATTTTGAATGATTTTTGACAAGTTGGAATTACTCATAGTAATATAACACTAAACTAAAAGGTTAAATTATACATCTTTTATATCCTTTAAAGGCACATCACATTATAGGTTACACAACCATAAAAGGTATGTCAATAGTTGTTGATGAAAAAAATAAATGGAACTTCTTTAGTCAAGGATGTATGACTTTATAAGAAACCAAAATGGACCTTTTCACATGACTACAAAAGGTATTATGTGTCTAATTAAAATGAGATGAACTACTTGGGTTCTGATTCCATTCACTAGGATATCAGGGTAGTCCTTTAATGGGATAAATGTAAACTCCTCCATACATACCACGTCTATTGATGATGAAAATTTTTAAAGTACCTATCTATTTGGAATTAAACTAAAGTGTAAGTAAAAACTGAGTGGGGAATATAGAGAACCACTTATATATATATATATTCCAAAATATTTCTGGCATAAATCTATTACTTTCATGAAAAGGGAAAATAGTATGGTTACTTTTAATAATTTCTTGAATATGTCTTGAAACTGTAAGAGAGTTTTGGACAAACAAATAAGACCCTTCAAGGGATAATTTTTCCTCTAATTATCTCATATTAATCATAATATTTTAATAATTTTTATCTTACCCTAAAAATTTTCTACCTTTAAAAAGTTGTTCAACATTCAAATAAAATAGTGGTAGTGAATGAAGTGGAGAAAAATGATAAATATTCTTTGTTAATTCTAGGGATTAATAATGATTACTTAGAATATAGGAAAGAATATTCCCTTTTTGGTGTAACCATGGATGAACTGACCCACCCAAGGAATGAGTGGGATCCTCCATAGAACCAAGATATTCTAGTATATCTCAGTAGCTAAGGAATTAAAAGGGATATAACATGAGGATAATTTATATAAAAATCATGGATAAGTAACTCACAACTATTCTAATTTCTATTTTCTAATTTATATAGGTTTCGGGACACTAAAGAGCCTTTAAATGAATTTATTCATATGTTTTTAATGTATGAGTAAATTGAATATGGTTATAACTCTTTGTAACCCTCATCCAAAATATATTATCTTGACACATTCCATTATATAAAATTTCAAAGTTAATAATAGTTGTTTACAAAGTATTCCTAAAAAATAATAACTAAAAATTTATTGCTTTATTAATCATATAATGTTATATTAATAGTAAAATATCATACAATACATAATAATTACTTAGTAATTGACCATGTCACACACTATGAATAGTCTAATAAATAGTTACATGATATATATATATCATAAAAAATGATATTCCCAAAAATAATAAAACATTTTTTGGAAATATATAATCAATAAATAATGAAATATTTATATCATAACATACAGTATAGAATAAGGATTTAGGGAATATATCTATCAATCTTACACATTCACTAAATCCTCATAAACATTGTGCTATTTTACCAATATATTTTATAACATATATAATTACACATGAAAACATTTCCAGAGAACATTTTCTTTTAAATTTAAAAAACAACATTTGGAGGATATAATCAATCTCATAATGCATCACATCATATATAATACTATGTGAATATACATCCAAACCCCCATTTGGATGAACTCTCAAAAAAATTTAGATAAGATATATAAATTTTTAAAAAATATTCACTCACATAGTTATCCATAAAATATTACCCCATGAGACTCTATAGCATTCAAAGAATTTGAATTCCCCAAATTCATAAATAAAAGCAATGATCAGCACCCAAAAAAGATAAAATTCTACTTAATCTATAGAGGAATCAGATGACATCACAATCATACACTTTTATTTATATACATATTTCTACTAAATGTATCATATATATTCATGCATTCTCATGTGATATATTTATCTTATATATTGAACAAAAAAGGAAAATAAAATATATCAAAACCATAAAGGTACTTATATTTCCTTGATCTTATATAGATTGAATAAAAAGATAAATAAATCACATTTCATTAATCTTACTAAATTAGTATATCACATAACCTTCAACCAAATAAATAAATCACATGAATTTTCTAGGTACCTTCATAAATATTTTAATTTTATCTCATTTAAGGGATTAGATTTCAAACATAACATAAAAGAGGAAAAATCCTATCATCAGTAAGACTTGACAAATGACATGGATAACAACATTACCAACCCCAAATTTATTAGTTGTGCTATAGATAATTCATAATAATGTTATTAATGTACAATTATTATCATGATAGGTATCTTTTTAACAACAGGAGAAGAGAAATTCCATCCTGAATCATGCATCACTTGTATTCTAAAGACATAGTGTACAACACTCTATGTGGTATACATGAGGCTAACCCAACACCCAAAACACCTTTAATGACTCATGTTAATTATTAATATCACTTTAAAAAATAATAATAATGATAACCATGAAATTTTATTACAACCTACAATACTCGATGATGACCTTTTTTTTAGGGAAAACTCACTTTTAAACTTTCAAAGGTTAATTATCATTTCACATCATGAAAAATATACAGTCAATGTGAAATAATATTAAATAAAATATTTAAATTTATATAATATAAATAATTTTATATTATCTTTTATGAACATTAAAATAATATATATAATCATTATTCTAAATATACTCAACATAATAGACTGCAAGAGAGGATTACTATTTGTTCGAACTTTATGGTTTTGTGAAACACATTACAAATATATGAAATTATTTTCACATAATAATGTTACTATAAAACTAAAAACCCTCCCACTAAAATCCATTAATGACTAAAATCTATGAATTAAGATAATTTTAATAATGGTGGTATTTATGAATTAAATTTTTAACATTCATCACATTGAACAAAGTATCTAAACTTCATTACATCATAACATCTAATGTTAAAATGTTAAAAAATATTTTTGTTATACATAGAAAACATTATATGTTCTCATAAAAATAATTCATGGAAATTATTCGTAAAATATATTCATTAATATCATTTTTATAACTAAATGTACTTATTTAATATTTAAAAAACATCATAAACTCCTTTATAATATAATGTGATATATCTGTCATTCACTTTAAATTTTTAGGTAATAATATTTTTTATATGCATTGAAATTTCATGAAAAAAATATACATTCACAAGCCTTTTTGATATATTATCATTTCTATAATTCCATGAAAAGATAAATATTCTCATTTATGTTTGTAAATAACACACATTCCATTTACTGGTAATATTATCTATAGAATTTTATATACATATTATATTTTTTTATGTCACTAGAGTGTTATTATGTATATAATAGGTTATTCATTAAAATATTATATAGATGTGTTGAGGGATATCATCACTTATATATAAAAAAGAATTTGGATAAACTATGTAATCCTAATTAAATCTTATTTTGTCCATATTTTCTTTTCAGACAAATTATAGAAATGGATTTTTCAATAAATCACCTATTATATAATATGTTTAAAATAATATGATAACAATATAGTATTTATTTTGATATAATTAAGAATTAATATAAAAAAAATTAATTATCTCCTTGATAAAACAACCCCTTTCATCATCAAATTATTGTTTAATTTAATATCTCTCCTTTAATTATCCATCAATTTTTAAATCCAATTTATTTAGAAAATGTAAAAAATATATAGGTAATATCATATAATTTTCAAAATATAAGAATTTTTTTCTATAATGTTATACCCAACACATACACCTTATAGTTTTTCTTTCATTCCTCTAATAGTTCTCCAAAATGCCTCCTCCAATGACTAAATTCACTCCAATTAATGAATATCCCTTCTTATTAAATCCCCTATTTTTTTAATTTTCAAGGGATCTACATAAATTCCAATCATCCATTTATAGCTATAATATTTTACATTTTCTATATAGACCATAATTATGGAACTTTATCTTTGACCACCCATGTCCTACTTACATTTTCATAAAATATTATGGATACTGGGTATATTATTTTTAAAATCATCCACATTGTAATTTTTAATAATCTATTATAGTCGTTCTATAAATTTTTATGAAATATAGAATGTGTATAGATTAATCATGTAAATTGAGCCAAGTTTCTTTTGTTAATTTTCATAACCAATCATATTGAGTACTTCAGTTAATAGAGAAGTACCCTTATCAATTTTACACCAAAAGATATATTTTGAATGTTTTTATGCATTGTGTATTTCATTCCCCAGATATAAAATTTTCAAATTATCTATCACTCTGTAAGTACACATCGTTCCATGTTTCAACACAATTTATTTCTATATATGGTCAATAATAAATGTAGAAACATATATAGAATTTCTAATATAATTATTATAAACATTTTTATCTTTTTATATATCTTTATCAACGTTATTTTACTTGAGAGATGTATTATTCAGCACAATAAAATTTTATTCCTCTTTTGATTAATTATTCAGTTCCTATACCGAACTAATAATTTTTTCAATTAATATTATATTTCACAAGAATTTATCCTAATTATAAGTTGTCTGATAATGATGGGAGTATTTAATTAATTTAAAAATCTTTTATCAAATTGATTTCTTATATTATATTCATTTAATAAAGATATTTATAAAACATGATCCTATAAAAATTATTATACTTCTAGTATAAATCATATCAATCAGTGGTTCAAGATCTATATTTAAAATATTATTGAGTTTACTTTTGTTTTCATATCACACCTCATCTATTTAAGAAATCTACCATTCCATGAATATCATATATTTCTCTTAGATATTTGAGAAGATAACTATTTATCATATTCTATCAAATAGATAAATTCAATCAATCCCTTAGTATAATAACCATTTTACAGTTCATAAGCATGGTTTAACCCAAATACAACTCTAAATATAATCATTTAATATAATTAAGAGGACCCATTACATGATTTCTTTATAGAAGATAATCCATGAGAACCTTACTTGTTCATTCCCCACCTAGTTGATCGATTATGGTTTGAACAAGTGTTTTATTTAGTTAGAGTGTAAATTTTATTTTTTAAATGAATGATGTAATTTTCAATTGTAGAGGATTCTACATGAGGGTCCATTATATGATCTTAGAAAAATATTAATTTTGTTTTGTTTCAAAACAATCAGGCATATGATGTTTTTATCATCAATTTATTTTTATTTCTAAAAAGAATATGTTTATTTACCAAAAACAATCAGAAGATATATATTGGTTAAATCATAACATCAGAATAATTTCATGTTGGTTATTATTATGAACACTTTGGTATTTTAATCTTGTCAATTAATGAAATCAATACCCATATGTACTACTGAAGTATGAAACAATCAATTATTACTCGATCTTATGGTAGGATATATATTGATTTTTTTTACTAAAAAATGAAACTATGATATTAAATTATTATACTTCCCATCACATATCTATTGTGTGGTTAGAATAAAAAAATATTGTTCCTTTTCCATTTTTGTTAAAGGAAACATGTATAAAAAGGCTTTATGTCATCTTTATAAAATGTTTTGAATGAAATATTAGAAAATATACAGCTCAGGGAGTTAAAAGAAAATATGTCTCTCTAAAAATTCTCTCAAGATATAATGGATCATCCATGATAACGGTTTTTTGGGGGTGGTGGTAATTTCAAACTCATTTTAAAGACCCCTATTACAATAAAAATGGATACATAAACTGAAGATAATTTTTGGGAATTTTGATTGCACACTCATTTAAATAATATATCATTCGTGGGTGAGATCATGGAGACTTAAGATAATTTATTCTCTTCATTTAGCTATTTTATTTTATTCCAAGGGTTTCCTCTATAAAAAAATTAACAGTTTTTAACATTAATTTCATTAAAAATACAAGTCCTTGATTGTGGTTTAAACAAAAAATGGAATGGGCTAAGCTGAAATAATTTTAAAAGGACATTCTTATAATGATTCTGTTTGGTACCACTGTACCATCCACATAATAAATATATTCCAATCATATTTTAGTGTAAATATTTACAAAACTAATGAACAAACTATTTTTAAGGTAGAAGAAATATAAATAAATTATAATATGTATCATGTATCTCTTTAAATGAATATATTATAATATAAAGAGGTGGTTTAATACCTCGAACTAAGCCATAAATTTATTCATAATATAATTACATATATCTATGAGTAATAAAAATGTGACTAATATTAAAAAATGCATACTTTTTAGAATAAATCATGAAATAATTTTTTTTAATGATTCATAAATAAATTATTAACAGTTTATTATTTTATAATAGATATAAATGAATAATGAAAATCAACACAATATAAACATTTTCTATTTTCAATTATATGTTTTTGTTATAAACTCCATCATATTCAAAACATGAGATATTTTATCAATAATTTTAATATCAAATAAGAAACATTTTATATTATTTGTAAATAATTTACATTATGTGAATATTTCATATTATATTTTTTAAATTATTTAATACATCATCAAAATTAATTTTTATAATGTTTCAAAAAAATTCCCATGTAAATATTTAATATTTAAATTTTTTATTTACATTTTAAAACAATTAAAAGACAAAACGTTTATATATTTTGTTATGTTAAATTTATAATCAGTTTAAAAATTATTATCTGTGAAAGTATACAATAAACATATACCACCAACATAGAAAATAAATATAAAACTATTATAATTTTTTTCTAATTAATTAATTTAAAATAACATTATTGGTTAAGTAAATATCCCAAAAAATTTATCTATAACATATAATAATTTTATAAATTATATAATTAAATTCGAAACATTTATTGAAGAAATTTTTAATTTTTATGTATATCATATTTAATGACAAATACATGTCATAATTTTAGATCCACTAAATCAGAGGTCACAATATGCACATCACATCCTGTGATAGATAATATATTTCTATCTATCAAATTTTACCATATATGTTATCTGTTATAAGTGATTATATTTATTTTAGTAGTAGGGGAATCATATATAATGATTTCCCTTGATGTCCCTAAAGTGAATTGATTCTTTTTAATGTAGGTATGGATATAACCATCATTGAATATGAATTATCATATCATGCAATATGATAAGTAAAAAACTGAAGGAATTAAACTATTTCATACCCATTGATATCACATATCATACAAAGTATTCCTTTCACAACTTACGATATAACAAATTATAAATAAAACCACATTTTATTTTTGATATTTTCTAAATTGAATTCATTATTTCATGAATATGATATACAATTTTTTTAAAAAATGAATTATTAAATGAAGAATATTGGAATGTTCTTATACTATTTAAGGGTTTATGAAGATTTGACAACACATTTCTGATTCTTTGAAATACAATAGAAACCCCAAATCCATGATTACCATGACATGATAATTGAAACCAAGTGATTATAAAATTAATAACATTGACTTGTCATCATTTATGGAAAAGTATTCTTTTTTAATCTAGTGCTTGATGAAGACCATTTGCAATAGTTAATCGACTCCACCCTATGATTCGTATCCACTTGTCGAATGAATTACCCAACATTTGGTTTGGATCCTCTTAAAAAGCACAATATTTTAGTTTTTATAATTAGATAAGGAATGATACGGAATATAGCTTCATGCGAATTAAAAAAGTATGATTGGGCATATATCACAGACCCTTTAACATGTATAATATAGTTTTTATATATTATTTATGTAATTTTTCATCCTTTATATCAATTTTCTCCAACATATGTAACATCTAATTAAATATCATATGGTTACTACTTTTATAAAAATCAACATAAATTCATTCTCCTAATACATTTCATTATATTAAATGTTGCAGTCAGTGACTATTGTTTGTGGATGACACCCAAATTTTGAATATTAGTATTCAATGTCCTCATTAATAAGTGGTTGATATATTTATCATAAAATACAATTTTCCTCATAACACTTCCTTATGAATTACATATTTCATATTATATATATTTCTTTGGAAATGATGTTGTGATATATCGGTAATGGATGAAAAAATATTCCCCAAAAGGATAAGTCATAACTTTTTCAACATGTAAGTTATGAATTATAACAAACCAATATCATTTTATAATATATTGATAAAGGATTTATGAAAAATAAATCAATTTTATTACATACAGATTCTAAATTACAAAATTTTATAACATGGTTAAAAAGTATATAAGAGATAAAATGGTTTTATCTATGAAAACAATTATCCATGATAAAAGGATTTCTATATTATAAGTACAAAAAATATAATTGAAAGATATCACAGCTAATAATAATGGTAGATTATAAATTTAATAAATATTTTTTTATGAATATTTTACAAGAAAAATAAAAATCCATATGAAATTTGTTAATATCTATTTATTTTTTAATTGTTCTGAAAAAAAATATATTTCTTAAAAATATTTCTCATGTTAAAAATATATTTTAGAGAAAATATAATTTATAATAGGTTAGAGGGTCTGTTTTTCCACTTAGAGAGGTTTAAAATATAATAACTAAATTATTTTAGTAGTCTAATCTAAGAGGATATTATCTTTATATTATAGTGTCACTTTGGTTATATTGGTAATGAAATTTCATAATGAAAAGGGTGACATTTAAATTTGTTACAAAAATGATCTCAATAAAATTTTTGAATTGAATGATATCAAGATTAATATAATATAATATATATATATATATATTATAAAGAGTGTATGTATAAAATTTAAAGAAGTTATTAACATTGCAATGTGGGATTTTATGATATTCTAAAGATTAAATATTCTATTTAAATATTTTAGAATGAGATTTATGAATTATAATTTTAAATTTATTCAAAATAATTCCTACATATTAACCTAATAAAGGTTATTAGTGATATGATATTATCACATGGATACATAAATAGGTTTATGAATGTTTAGAGTGATGCAACATGTTTAAAAAACCATAATAGTGTAGTAAAAATAGAGTCTCTCTAGCGGTATATCATATGTGATATAATTAAGGTAATTATTATATATGGGTTTGCTTATATATTATTATAAAAAATTAATAACATATGAATATATCATCATGTGATAAAGTAATAACCACTTTATCAATATTGAATGTTAGCTATATATATTATATAAATTGAAATGATAATTGACATCTCATTGTTTAACTTTTTGTTATACATAATTGATGTTTATTATGTATAATTATAGGTTGGGATCATTTTTTAAGATTAGAATGCATGGGGTTCTACATAAATATTCTGAATTCATTCACGAGTAATAAAAAAAGTTTTTTATGTTAGATATCCCACCATGTATAATCCAAAAAGTGGAATTTGTTATATGTTTGATATACCAGAGGTGTATGGTTCATAATAAATCCAAATTATATTGGGTTAATAGGATTACTTGAACGATAACCTTTATAACTTGATACAATTCATGCACCATCATAGATGATTATATAATTAGAAGTGGTTGGGTACATTGTTGATTATATCATCGATATAGATTAACCAAGATTAGATTTTCCCTCTTAGATTTTATGAATTTTATTTGGGACAATTGTTACAATATAGTAAAGAAGTTCATATTTATACATATATAAGTGACATGTGATTTTTTATCCACTTTACTGAGTTTTATATGATTTTTCATCTATATTAGTGAAAGAAATATGATCCATTATCAATTTAGTAAGATGATACTAAGAGGATCATGAATATAAGTGTTGAATATATGATATTGAATAATTTCTATCTCATTTTTAATCAATATATTAGAATATAAGGTAATATTATTATTATTATTATATATGATGTAACTGGTATAAATAGGTAATAAATACATGTTTATAATAGATATAATACTAGATCACATTTTAGCACAAATAAAACAGATTATTTTCTATAGATATCATTTTGATTAGAAATGTAGATTTGAGAATTCAAGTATGTTTTAAGTGTTATAAAGTCATGTGTGGTCACACTATGTAGCTGGTTGTATAAGGATACTTTTTTCAAAAAAGTTTATGTACAAACATTATATCAATAATGAGAGATTATACAAAAGGATGTTTAGAGTATATAAAAATAAATTTTGTATATGGTTTCATAAGTATTTACATATGATGTGATTTAAAGAGATACTAAAAAACATTTAAGTTGATTTATTATTATTTTGATACTGATAAATGTATCCCCTTAATTTAATCCACGATGTTGTGTTATTTTCCTTTTTGTAGTTTATTTTAAAGTAAACCATGTAATTATAATTGTAATTATATCATGCGAAGGTAGTGAATGCCTCATTAAATAACCATTTTAGAATTTTTTTCACCCACTAAAATATATCATGATAATTTTTTATATTATTAGATAATTTTTAAATTATTCGTAATATCAATAATAGTTATGAAACATTAAAAATATCAATGTGGGGTGGAATCAAAAGTTACAAGAAGTTTTAACAGTTTTTTAATAATGTTAAATATTTATAATATATCAAAAAATTTATAAAACACATGGGAGTCCATGTAATGTCCATATAGTTTATATAAATTTTTAAATCCTAGTGAAATTATTGAAATTGAATTTTATTTGATCAATGTGAAACTGTGTAATGTCATAACTCTTTTTTTCTATTTATCATTAATAAATGTTTTTTAATACCATAAATAAGAGAGAATAATACCTAGGAAATAGTTTATTCATATAACCCATGGATGTCATTAAAGGTGTAATTCTATTGATTTCCCATAAGTGATTGATTTCAACCACAAGATAAGGATGTAACGATCCAAACTCAAGTAACCTAGAGCTGGTGTCTACATTTTTTCATTAGAATTAGATACAAGAGAATACATTGCAAAGAAAAAAATATTTTATTAGTAATGTAAAACTATATACATACATTAATTCACATACATTTGAAAACATAAAATACAACAAAATTATCTTCATTGAGAAGAACATTATTAAAATTTGTATTTCCAAACCTATTTATCATAAAACAATTCCTGGTATCCTATAAAAAATAAAACATATTAAAGGGGTGTTCTATGATTCCCAAAAAGGGTAGGTATAATAAAGAATCTATCATGAAAAAATAAGAAAAATAAATATGTTATAGTGAATAATTTAATCACATATAATTTATAAAATATCATTAGAATAATATGATAGGAATAATTGATGATCAAATAAATAAATATAATAATCACATGATATAGAAACTTACCAATGGATATTCTATATAATCAAATAATCACATGGATGAAAAATAAATATCTCATAAATAGGGAATTAATAAATTAAAACATCTCATAGATTTGATCAAAACCTTTCACAATAAATTTAAATTTTTTTATAGAAACATATCTAATTTTCAAACTGATTTATATCATGAGATGTGCCAATGGATCGACAAGCTATCTATAACTGGGCCCCACCCATCAAACACTACATATAATATTTTCCTTAGTCAAAGTGGTGAAACATAATAAAAATAAACATTCATATTAAAAAAAGAAACATTCAAAATGTATATACATACCCTAATCAGATTATGATAATCATAAACCATCGAGAGTAATATGGTGATTGGTTATAAAATTGTTCATACTTAGATAAAAGGGTTATAATAAATCCAAATAATTAATAAATATTAAATGAAAAAAACATATCCTCATTGTATTTTAACTAAAATAAAGTATTTATATCAATCATTAATGGAAATAAAATAAAAATGACCTCAAAACATTTTTGTGGAAAAATACATTTCAACATTCAATTTTTTTAAAAAAAATCTATAGATTTTTTTTGAATATATTAATAATTAAAAATTACCTATGAATAATTGTAAAATAATCTTCATATAATTTATCATCCATGATGACAAAAATTCTTTTACATTCCATACAAGTTAAGACAACGATTCCTTTCACATTTTCATTAAAATCCAAAGAACCCTTATTTTTAAAATGACATGATGATTCATTTGAAAAAAAAATCTAAAAACAAAAAGTGGGTAAACTTTTAATTAATAAATAATTTTAAATATTTTAAATTCTTTTTAAAAATCATTTTTAAAATTCATGTATTTTTATGAAAATGGAATTTCAATCTAAGAGGGAAATGAAATCAGCTTATCTTAAAAACATTTTCTAAACAATTTTAATTAAAACAAAGAGAGGATAAGTTATATGATTACATGGAAAATTATTTAATAACTAGAAGATACTTAAATATATTTTTATATGATTTAAATAAAAAATACTTCCCAAAAGGGATATTAAAAAAGCAATCATGAATAATTATGAGAATGTGCAATAAACCCTTAAAACATTTGTAAATTTTTAATCATAAAACACATGAAGGAAATACAATAAAATTAAAATTTAAATAAAAATAAGGGAAATATATTCATGATATAACACATCATAATTGGATGTTTATACAATAGAAAAAGCCGAAATATGTGAATATGGAATATGTCTCACATAAGTCAAACTGAGTTGAGAAAACCATTACATCAGGTTTCACACAATTTGTATGTGTATTAAATTACAATATATCAAATATATGTTTATTATAAATTAATAAAAGAACCAAAGTCATATATATAATTCAATATATGAATCTATTGAAACATTTTACCACCCATTAGTTAATAATATTTTATGATTTTCATTGTTATAGGTGTAAATTTCTTTATTTTCACAAGTGTGTTTGGTAATGAATGTACTATTTCGTTTAAAATAGATATAGATACATAACAACTATAATTAAATCAATGTTATTAATATGATTTTAGTTTATTAGTTACTTCTTTTAAACCATTACAGAATGTTTGACATAAAAAATAAATCACATCCCTTCATCGAGACGGCTGGTCGTACCTACACATGAGCGACAATATCATACGATTAAATGGTGAATCTATAAAAGGGTGAATGATATATTATTTTAATATAGTTTATATCACATTATAAATATCACATATATTAATTATGTTTATCTTCATTACTTTTCTTGTGAATATTAACTAAAAAATGGATCACATCACTTCAAGAGGGGGTAGTTCGTTGTACACACAAGGTATGATATCATATTTTAAATAAAATATAAATAAATAAGGTACATGTTATATTATAATTATAATTGTATAAATACATTATTAATATATTATATTTTCATTTAATTATTTTTTCAAAACAATCTTGACAAATTTTTATCGAAAATGAGTTACATCAATTTGTGATGCAGTATTCCTTATTACACAAGATTGAATATTTCATTTCCCATTTGGTGAAACATTTGATTCATAAATACAATTCCTAAAAAATAATCACATTAAATTATATTTTAAATATCGTTTTTAATTTTTTAATGTGTTAATACATAATTTAATTATGTAAAAGAAGAATGAAAAAATTTTCCTCGTAAATACAATAACTTTTTATAACGAAACCATCATTTTATCACTTATAAAAGACCATAGGTTTGGTATTTTTGCATAAAAATAAGCTCTGTAATATTTAGAAGAATATTAGTTATGTATTTTGGAAGGTTTTGGTTGATATAAATGTCTTGAGTGGCGTGGATATGTGATGGGAGTTGTTTCACTTTTATAATTGATGTGGAGTGGTATTTCTATAATTACACAAATGTATTCAGTAATTGGAATTCAATATCACCCCAAGTAGCTCCAAAATTGACAATTAAATGTTTTGATGTATTATATGGTCGATAAAAAAACACAAAAATAACAAAAATAACTTGTTTTAAACATGTTTTTTCTTAAATCTTAAGATTCATTAAATTAAATACTTTAATTAGTCCCTATGGAATGTATAATTTTTAAAATTTTAATTTACATATTTATTATAAAATAAGATATTTCTTTTTAGATAAATATTACCCATTTTTTCTAAATAATAAATTCAATTTATCAAAAAATTCATTTCAATGTTGAATGTTAATTTTAACCCAAGAACATGTAACATGTAAAAACACCTCTTTAACCTTAACCGTGGTAATAAATATTCTACTCTTAGTGGGAAATTATAGTCATTATAAAATAAAAATTCATCAAATAATGGATCAATGTAGATATTTTCAAACATCTAAAAATTACTTGGTTGAAGAGAATATTTTAAATAATTTTTAATCATTTAATAAAATATAAAATGTGATTAAATAACATTAATGTCAAATTTGACATTATTCAAATAATTTGAATTTAAAAAATAATAGTAAAATAATATAATTGGAATTTATTATGTACAAACCTATATAATATGATATAATTATATATAAAATTAATTTAACACAATAATTCATTAAATTTATTTTACATTAATCATTTTTAGTAGCATCAATTTTATTCTATTTTTCTTTTATTTATATAATCATTATGTGCGAGTTTATTAATAATTTATTGTATTAATATCATTAGTAAATATTAAATTTAAATTATCCCCTAGAAATTATTTTCATTATGATCTTTATTATAATCCATATTCATTCCCATAATTACTTTTCCCTCTGTGAACACTTAATTGAATTTCAAAATCAAGATGGCAACATTTTTCCCTTTTCATTAATAAAATTGTTATATATATAGATTCCATGAAACAATATACAAAAAATATCAATAAAATCTAAATTAATTTAATATTTATTAAAATATATCTAGATGATAGTAATTTTAAATTTGTTTAAGTAATTTTAACCACTATCATTTTAGATTGATTCTATGGAAACCGATCTTTTACCTTAATAGTGGTAAATAATTTTTACCATTTGTAATATTAATTAAGAGAGAAATTAAATATAACTTATTATAAATTATTAGTTATTATTATTTCAAATATTAAATAAATTTTATTAAATTCTATTTAGTGAATTTGAACTAGTGAATTTATAATTAAACCCACTAATGTGATGGAAAATCATTTTTCAAATGAGAAATTCTTATATGTGTAGAATGTTTTAATTTCAAAATTACTTATTAATTTTATTTAATTAAATTAAATTGAATGTATTATAATATAATTTATCTAATTTTACTTTAAAAAAATGTAAATCAAAATTTAACCATTATATTATTTAAAGGAAATGGAATTTTTCAATAAAAAAGAGTATCCTCCACTATATATTAAAAACTGATACATTTTAGAAAAATCTAAATGGATGATATTTTGGAAGTCACATAAAGATTACATTGGTTTTTAAGAAAACTAAAAATGGATAAAAATGTATTTAATATAACATTTTTAAAAATTTAAAATATATAATTTTTTTTATAATGATATTTTTTTAAAATGATTTTTCTATAGAAGAGAGAAAAGATATCATATTTTATTAAAAACATTTTATCAATCATATTATGTACCATAGAGGTAATAATGGAAATATTACTTGAAAAGTTAATAAATAAATTCATTCCTTTTAAACATCTTTGTTTTATGATATTAATATAAACTATGTCTCTCAAGGGTGATTTAATTAAAAATAACTGTGAATAATAATGAGATTGTGAAATAAACCCTTACCACTTTGATAACTTTTGAATCATAAAAATACATGAAAGTTATAAAATCAAATGAAATTTTAAATAAAAGTAAGTTAAATATATTAATGATATAAAATATCAAAATGGGTATAACACACACCACACAAAGGATTAATTGGTGAATATGGAATATGGCACACATATGTAAAAGTGAGACAAGAAAAACATTACTTGGGGTTTGACTCGTGTCATATGTGTCTAAACATAATTTAAATTAAATATAGGATTATTATATATTTAATAAAGAACCATAAAGTCACACACACACAAATATATATATATATATATTATTTAATTCCATGTATTATCATCTTATAATATTTTACAACTAGTTTGTTAATAATGTTTCATTATTTTCATGGTTTTGGGTGATAATTGACTTCTTTTGTCATACATGTTTGATAATGAAATTTCTAGTTATTATACAAATATTTATTTACATCATAAATATATTGATTTTAATTTTATAAATATCAATTTTTATTGGTTACATTCTTATAACTATTCATTACAATTGTACATAGAAAATGAATCGCATTAGTTCGTGGAGATGGAAGGTTTTACGTATTTCGAGCGATTATATCATTACCATAAAGGTGAAATGACAAGAAATTGTATGATATAATAATTATAAAGATTTTTTATAATTTCATATATATCACATAAATTCATTAAATTTAACTTTCTGACTTTCCATATAAAGTGTAACTAATAAACGAATCACATCACTTCTCAAGGCGACAGTTCACCGTACACACGAGCTACATAATAATATTTTAAATAGAATCTAATGTAAGAAGTTATATGTAATATTATACTTCCAATATTATAATTATGTTATAAATAATATATATTTATATGTAAAATACATTATTATAGACAAACATTATATGTTTAATGGAAAACAAGTTACATCAGTATGTGAGGTTGTAGTCTTCCATACAGATAATTGACATATTCGATTCCCATTTGATGGAATTAGAAAAGTATAAATATAATTACATAAAAATAAAAACATATATAAATATTTTATATAATGGTTTTATCATATTGGAAGTTTTAATACACAATATAAGGTTGTAAAATAAGGATGAAAAAATTGGGTACCGTGAAGGCAATTACTTTCTCTTAGAGAAATCGCATTTGGATCTCTTCCAAATGACCTTAGAGTTGGTCAATTTGGAAAAACAATAATATCTATAATGTGGATAATGATTTTTGGGATGGATTTTGTTATGTTTTGGGTCAGATAAATGGTTTTAGTGTTGTGATGTAGTGATGGGAGTGAGTGCCTTTTTTTAATTGTGGGGGAATTTTGTTTTTGTAAATACACAAAAACTATTCAATAATTGGAAGTTAATCTCACCCCACGTTGCTCTAAAAGTAATAATTAATGAGATTCATGTATTATATGGTCTATAAACATCTATACCAAAAAATATGTTTTAAACATGATTCCTTTAACTCCTATGTTTCTTTACATTTACCATTTTAATTATTCACTATAGTAAGTAGTCTCTGAACCTAGGTGTGTTTTCCATTATGAAAAAAATACAATTATAAATATTAAAAAAAAATTAAGAAATTATTGTAAATATGAAATCCAATTTATCAAATAAAAATAAATCGTTTGATGAAAATTAATAATAACACAAGTTCATGTAACGTGAAAAACAGAACTTTAACCTGAACTGTGGTAATATTGTATTTACAATTTAGGGGTCAATATAGTCAGTAGAAAAACATAATTGGTAAATTTTATACCTAAATGATATTTATAACCATTTTAAAATAACCTAGAAGAATTTAATTTTTTTTATTTTTTTAATCAGTTTCAAAAAATATCATTTATTATAAAAAATATTAATGTCAATTTATAAATTATTCACTTAATATGAATTTAATAAATATCAAGACAATGATAGAATTAGAATATTTTTACCACTCATGTTTAACATTATTATATAATCTAAAAAATTAATTGAACATTATAATTCATTCAATTTATTGTTCTTTAAATTTTTTTATAATCTTTTATTTTATTTTCTATAAAATTGATAATTACTGTATTGGAATTTCTTAAGACATTAAAGTAATTATATGATTGCAAAAAAAATTAAAAATTAAATTAATTTCCTTAATATCAAAAGTACCATACATATTTATCCACATATTTATTCTTTCCCTATGTGAAACCATAATCAAAATTTAAAACCAAGGTGGGGGGGGAACTTTCCATTTTATTTTATTAAAATCCTTATATATATATGTATCTTGGAAATGTTTCCCAAAAAACATAAACATAGAGATAATGGTTATAAGGTTTTAAATATTTCCATCCAATAAAAATCATTAAAGTGGTTAGGTCATTTTAACCCTTATCTTTCTAGTTTTAACCCAAGGAAAATTTGTTGGAACCATAAATGTGGTTATTAATTTCTTTATTTTTACTATTAGTAAATAGAAAAAATTAAGTTGAACATATTTTATAATATGAATTATTTTTTTAAAATATGGAATCTATTTTTTCCAACATTACTCACCAAAATGGCAACATTTAATTTAAAAATATGCTAGTAGATGCGACGAAAAAGTAGTTTTCCAAAGATAATATTCTAATATGTGTAGAGTGTTTTAATTATTAAAATTATTAAAAAATTTATTCCAATTACCTAAATTTTATTTTTTATAATATCAATTAACTATGTTTTATTAAAATAAATCAATTAGATGAAACAATTAAAATTTTTATATGAAAAGGATGTTTATAATAAAAACCAGGATTTCTCACTATTCATAAAAAAATTAAACATTTCAGAAAAATCCAATAACCTTTCTAGTAGATAATTTCAATATGATGATTTATAAAATAAATTATATATAAAGGGTAAAAATAAATTTTAATAGTATTTTCCAAGGCGTGTTGAAACCCCCTTATAATGAAATACAGTTTATCAAAATACATGTATTTTTTTCAAATGATTTTATTTTATTTTTATAAATAATAGATTATTATGGGATTATTTTATTCATGTGTATAGTATATAATTTTAAGAATTTATTATTTTCTATTAATACCTATCTATTTTAATACTAGGTTATAATGGTCATGTTTAAATAAAAATATTTTTATAGGGTATCATGTATTGTTTAAACTCGGTGTTACATGCATTGTAAACTATCAAAGAGATTGAATTTATTTAAATTATATATATATAATAATGTCTTGGAGTTCAGATTCTCTTATAATATCTTTTTTTTGTGTCATATATTCTATCAAACATGATTTTCCTCTTTTAGAATCTCTAGGTGTTATAGAGTAGTTTTGAAATACCATTATAAATATGAATATTGGAATAGTAATATGATAGTTTGAAGAGTAACTTGACTATTGGATGACCATTATAAATATTAACATGTCCATTAGTATATTAACACTGGCTATAGAAGTGGAATAAATTATTTATTTATCTACCAAATTTAAAATATAATATATTTAAATCATTGTATAATTAAATAAATGTTTCAATAATGATTAACTAAGTGAGAGTATATTTATAAAACATAAATATTTTAATAAAAAATTATTAAAAATGTAATTATTTAAATTAAAATTAATTTCAATAAAATAATTTTATTATTTTATTTTTCTTATTATAATAAGAAAATAAATTTATGAGACCATAATTAATTTTATAGACGGTCATAAAACTGATTATAATATTAAAATAATTATTTTTCAAATTAATTAGTTTTTTAAAAAAATTTAATTTCGAATATTTAGAAACATATAATCCTAAAATGGAATCTTGTTTTTAAAATCTCTATTCTGAAGAATTTATAGGGTAGATTTGTTATTTAAAACAATATTGAATTACTCGGGAATATTGAGATACCCTAATTTATAGTATTTAAATTTATAACCAAAATATATGATTTTTTAATTCATGGATCATTTAAGAACCCATTATATAAAAATCAATTTCACTAGTTAAATTAAACTGTTAGAAGAATCATTACTATTAAAATTCATGAGCCAAAAATAAACAACTTATGAATAGAATTTTTAAAAATACCCCTCTCATCGACATATAAATACCATCCCTCACTACCCGATCTCCTAGTACATTATAATCCTTGAAAAATTTCAAATCCCTAAAACCCCTTCGCTACAAAATGTTTCCCATGACAAGCGATGATGGTCTCACCAAAAGGTCAATTTTTTGTTCTTTAATGGGTCCTTTAATGAGATGATATTTATGAGGTAACATTCTCAAATGACCTATTTTAAACTATTTTTCTTATCCTACCTTCCCTTCACATCACTCACACAACAATATTTAATGACTATAGTATCATATATATAGTATAACATCATTTTTATAATTTAATATCTTCTATCCATTCACTTCTTTTATCCTATTAATCTAAGAAGGAAACCATTGTCCATATTATATCAGTTAACCATCTACAAAGATACAACGTTTTTTTGTTAACAACCGTCAAGTATTTTCATTATAATATTATTAATATTAAATACTAATTTAATAAGTATATTTTAAATTATTTCGTGTTATGGAACTATGATTTATATATATATATAATTAGAAAAATGACACATGAATTTGATGGTCGATGAAAATCATAATTGAAATGACCACATAACAATAATAATTTTACTCAAAGAAGCATCCCTATGTTGGAAAAAATATGGGCATCAGGGACAAATTTAATTTCTTTAAGGTCTTGAATACCATTTCTATAAGGACCCGACCTTAAACATTACGTAATATTGAATTAAATGAAGAATTCACATTGAGGATCTTTTCAGGTTTAGAGTTTTAGAGAATTAGGACATAACTATTACATCTCAAAAGATTACAAGGTAAACACTTTTACATAGTTTCCATTTTTTCATAAAATAAAAACCTTTGAAAAAAGAGTCATGTCTAGTTCCATGTTTTAGACAACATGAATTTTCCTTGATCCCATCCTTGACCCTATTCATCTTTAAGTCCTGTGAAAACATTCCAAACATGGGATGAGAATAAAATACTTTTTAAGGGTTATAAAACAATGAATGAAAAAATTTGATCATAAATACATACAAAACATTAACTCTTTTACTTACCTCATGAAATCATAAGATTTATGAAAGACACATAGAAATCATAAATCATAAAGGTAAACTGTAGCATCAATACCATACTTACATTTTAGATATCACAGCTACATAAGGAGTTACTTTGGAATACTCATCCCAGTATATTCCCTAAATTTCTTAGGATTAACATTCACATTTACCTCCGTCACGTTACCCAATATATTGGAGAGCTATCTCGGGCTCACTCGCCCTAAGTTTATCATGGAACCACCCATATACGTAAACAATGCCCAATAACCATAACATGATCATAACACATAACATAAGCATAAAGAATAGATAACATTTCCACATTGTAATAATAAATATCATTTCAAGATATTGAAATAATTAATCCATTATCAAAATAATTTCCAATACCAAAAACTTAAAAAGAGTATATAGAATTTATTTTTCCTTTTTAAAACATTTCGTCTTGTTAAAGAATCCAAAGATCAAATAACACTCGCGATGGTGGAAGGGTCGTTGTCACTGCTTAAAAGACATTCATTTTTTTCGTTTAGAAAAAAGGTTCATATAAAATTATTCCCTTTGAATAAAATGAAAAGTCAAAGGGGTTTAACACTGTATAAAATAACGTCTTGTGTAAAACTAAAAATGCCTCATTGAAAGGAGATTGAGACGAAGTCCCTTACCTCGTGTCCGACTTGACTCAATGGTTCATTAATATTCTTGAATAATAAACTAAAGATAATTTCTAATTGCTTAAAAACATTTTTAAAGTTTATTATTCCTTTAATATCAATTAATACCTCGTTATAAACATTATGTAAAAATTTCAGTTAATAACATTCGTTTTGTCGATATTTGGTACATGAGTCAAAAATGGACATCTTATAATTACATGTTGTCAATGTGGTCAATATTCATTATATCCAGAATGGTATTCATGATTTAGATATCATATATATCATATATATCCAGTATATACATGTATTTATAATAGTACATAACATTTGGAGGTAAGAAATGAAATGCACCGTTCATGGAGACGGTAAGCCGTACGTACACATGACAACTACTTTCATTTCTATTTCTTATTTTAATTGAATTAAAACACAATGATACATAGGTATATTATAATTCCAGTATAATATCATATATAATATCATTAACTCTATCCTTTATACGTACCACATAAGACATTGACGAGTCATATCACTTTGAGGGGTCGGTAGTCCGCACTTCCTCTAATGAGATTATCGTATTACCCACTATGGAAACCATAAAGGAATTTTATAAATGGAAAATAAGGAAGCATAAAGAAAACATAAACATAATATATATCATATGTAAATACATTGACATCATAATTTCCACCATGAGAGGCGGTAAGATGTAATTGAACAATCATCGTTTCGTGAGGCGTTAGTTAGCCATCCACAGAAACATTATGTTCTTCATCCATTAGATGGAGGTGTGTGTGAGTGTATTTCGAATCCTTTTTATAAAAACATACTAGTATATTGAGGATACTGTTGTTTTTACAAAATAAAGTAAATAAAAATAGTTTAGGGGTTGGAGATGTAAAATAAAAGAAAACAATTTAAGAGAAACCATTACATTTAATTTGGGTAACTCCCTTTGGTTTGAACCAAAATGACTTATTGAAGTGCCTTCTACCTAAGGTAAGGCTTCTAGGAGGAGGATAGGGATGTAGGGTGCTTAATTGGGAAGAGGTTGGATGAGGAAAATGGCTGGAGAGGTGTGAGGAATTGGATAGAAATGGTCCACTTTTATAAGAGAGAGGAGAGGCTCTTTAGGAAAATGTGAAAATATTATTTTATTCTATAATGATATTCGATATCTAATGGTCCAAAAATCATTAGAGACAAAGATAAAATGACTCATGTTTGAAATAAAACCATCCAATTGGAATTGTACAAGTTTTGGATAATATTTTAATCATTATAATCTTATTTATTTAAATCATTTATTAATGAGATAAATACAAAATCATTATTGTGTCATACATAATTTAATTTTTTAGATGTCTAAAAATTATAATAAAAAATACTATCATGTAGAAATTATTAGTATCATTCTGATGAATATTTATAGTCGAAAATAGGACTTATATAACACCATATAAAAATAAATTACTAAAAGATTTTTGTTAATGTCAATTTTGTCTTTACATTAAATTAATCAATCTAAAGGGTCATTATCTTTCATAAGTGACTCCATGGGGCCTAAAAATCGACCCAAATATGCCCATGGTCGGACATGACTCATCCAATAAGGGTTGGAAAAGTGTTCTGGGAATTTTGAATTATTATAATATTCTTTTTACCCTGAATTAACCTATTTACCTTTAACCATTGTAAATAAAAGTCAAATGTTACTATTCACCAAAAATTATTTTCATCTTAATGAACCACATTTAACATCCTGATAAAAACCATGTATGCAGGAATTTTAAAATTCAATTCACAGAATTGGTAAAATTTCATTTAAATGAAAAATTCCGTTTTTTTAACTACCACTAAGTGGTTTCACTATTCATCAAAAAATGATTTTTTTTAGAAAAATACCAAAAATTAGCCTAAGAAATATTTGATATTCCAAATTCAAAAATAATGTCTTTTCTTCCAAATTCAAAACATATAAGTGACATGAATTAATTTTAAAATTAATTCCCATTATCAAAACAAATAGTATGTTTTTAAAAAAACAATAACTATCAAAATATTGATAATTGTTTATGTCCAATTTCAAAGAGAAATTAATTACAATGAACAAAATTAGATTAAATGGTAAAAATATATTTTAATTTCACTTTAAAACCAATGAAATAGATAATATAACAATAAAAATAAATTATATTAAAAGGCACTTTTGAATTAAAATACAATATTTTTCACTATTCATTAAAAAATGAACTTTATCAGAAAAATACCAAAAAATTACCCAATGTAAAATTTGATGTACCCATTCTAAAAAAGGATTTTATTTGTTCAATTAGAATAAATTAATGTGACTAAAACTATATTTAAATAGGGTTCACCATTAAAAGGCGATAAATCGGCCTTTTAATGTAATTTATGCTAAAAATCAGATTAATTCACATTTTAAGCCTCAATATTTTATTGGATAAATGTAAATACATTTAAAAAATATGTATAATCATATTGTACTTAGTTTCATTAATTTTTTCCAATACAATGGTTAACAGTTAACTACAATTTAAAATAACAATATTATATTTTTAGTGGGCAACGTAAGATTCCAAAGAAACCCGTTGTTGCGTATCAGGTATGCTATCGAACATAGAAACCCCTTTAAAGTAAAATAAATATTTAATTCACAAATATTAATAAATATAAAATATGACTTATACTTAATTTCCCTCCGATGTTACATCCTTCCCCCCTTTTGGGAATTGCATCCTCGTAATTTTTTATTCACTTATCAAAATAAGTGGGGGTATTTTTCCCTCATAGCATTTTCAGATTCCCATGTTTCCTATTTTACCATATGGTTTTTCCACAAAACCTTTACCTAGTGAGTTACCATATTCCGCAACACTTTCTCTCTACGGTCAAGAATCTAGACTGGTTGTTCTTCATAAGAGATATTCTCTTCCAACTGAACTACCTCTGGGCTCAAAACATGGGATGGATCTAGCATATACTTTATCAACATCAAAACAAGAAAAAAATTCTATACCTTGGATAAACTTGGTGGTAAATCCACTCTATATGCAACTGATCCAACTCTCTCCAGAATTTAATAAGGTCCAATGAACCTTGGACTCAACATTCCATTCTTACCAAAATTCATTACACTTTTCCATGGAGAAACTTTGAGAAAGACATGATCACCTACCTAAAAGGAAAGATCCTTCCTCCAGTTATCTACATAAATTTTATGTCTGATTTGAACAGTTCTAATGTGCTTCTAAATCAAATGAACTTTTTCTACCATCTCTTCTACCAATTCTGGTCCTATCACCTTCCTTTCACCTACTTCATCTCAAAAATCTGTAGTTCGACAACGCTTTCCATATAATGCCTCAAATGGAGCCATCTGTATACTGGAGTGAAATCTTTTATTATAAGAAAATTCATCTAAAGAAAGATGTTGGTACCAATTTTCCTGGTTATCCATCGAGGAAGCATGTTACATATCCTCCAAGGTCTGAATTGGGCATTCTGACTGCCCATCTGATTGATGATGAAAAGTTGCACTAAAATTTAATTCAGTACCCAATTACTTATGAAGGCCTTTCCAAAAGTTAGAATTAAACTTGGGATCATGATAAGATACATTGGAGAGGGGAACTCCATGCAACCATACTATCTCTTTAACATACAACGGATCAATTTGATCTAGAGACAAAGTATCTCTAATAGGAAGGAAATGAGAAGATTGAGTCAATTAGTCAACTATAACCCAGATTTCATTATTACATCGGGATGTCTTTTGTAATACCACAACAAAGTCCATGGATATATTTTTTCATTTCACTACGACACTGGTAATGGCTGAAGCATCCCTTTTGGTAACTGCCGCTCTGCTTTAACATGCTGACAAGTCAAACACCTCACATTAAAATCAGCAATATATCTTTTCATTCCATCCCACCAATAATACTCCCAATGATATCTGTACATCTTAGTACTACCAAGATGAACTGAAAACGGATAACTATGAGCTTCATATAACAACTCATTCTTCAACTGTGAATCACAAGGCACATATAATCTCTTTCCAAATCTCAAAACACAATCATTATGAACATTAAAATCAGGAAACATACCCTTCTGAACCAACAAAACCTTTTTTTGCAACTCACTGTCTTCCTTCTGCACTTTCTTAATTCTGTTTGATAGATATGATTTCACTGACACCTGAAACAAAATAGAAGAATTTCCTGCAACAACAACTTCTATGCCAAAGATCATCAAATTAAAAACCATAGGATCTCGTTCCAAACATAACATGGTTAATGAAGTATTACAGTTTCTACTCAAAGCATCATCCACTTTATTTTCTTTCCTCGGATGATAAAGGATCGTGCAATCATAATCCTTGATTAATTTCAACCATCTCCTCTATCTCATGTTCAATTATTTCTGAGTGAATATATACTTCAAACTTTTGTGATCAGTATAAATTTCACACCTCACTCCATACAAATGATGCCTACAAATTTTTAAATAATAAAACAACAACAGCCAATTCCAAATCATGTGTAGGGTAAATTAACTAATTTTGTTTCCACTGATGTGAAGCATAATCAATTACCTGATCATTTTTCATTAGGACACAACCCAATCCTTTAAACGAAGCATCACTAGAAATAACAAACTCACCATTTCTAGAAGTCAGTACCAAAACTGGAGCATTCACCAATATTCTTTTCAATTAATGAAAACAATCACCACATTCTTTTCTCCAGATGAACTTAAAACCAGTTCGTGTTAAATTAGTCATTAGACTAGATAACCATGATTTTTTTAAAACCTCCTCTAATAACCTGCCAAACCAAGAAAACTACGAATCTCGGTTATATGTGGGGGTCTTGGCCAATATTCAACAACTTTTGTTTTAGTAGGATCAACAGTTATGCCATTTTTTGAAACAATGTGACCAAGGAACAAAAATTTTTGTAACCAAAACTCACACTTTCTGAATTTACCAAGTAGTTTCTTTTTTTAGGGTTTTGAAGACAACCATTAAATGACTTCAATGTTCTTCATTACATTTGGAATAAAACAAAATATCATCATTTAACACAAGCACAAAACTATCTAAGAACTCACAGAAAATTATATCCATAAGATCCATGAATACAATAGGTGCATTGGTTAACCCAAAAGTCATAACTACAAATTCATAATGGCCATATCTAGTATGAAACGCAGTCTTCAGAACGTCTGATTCCTTTATTTTCAACTGATGGTACCCCGACCACAAGTCAATCTTCGAAAAATACTGAGCTCCCTAGAGTTGTTCAAACAAATCATCGATGTGAGGAAAAGGATACTTATTCTTAACCGTGAGGTTATTCAATGCTCTATAATCAATGAAAAGTCTCATTGAACCATATTTATTTTTAACAAACAAGACAGGATCACCCCATGGTGATGTGCTAGGTCGAATGAAACCTTTATCAAATAGCTCCTGTAATTGCTTCTTTAACTCTAAAAGTTCAATTTGATCCATTCAATAAGGGGGTTTTGAAATTGGCTTCGCATCAGGAACTAAGTCAACTATAAATTCAACTTCCCGATTAGGTAAAATACCAGGAAAATCATCAGAAAAAACATCAAGGTACTCATTTACCACTGGTACATCATTAATCTGAACAGTTCCTCTGTTTTCAACAATATGTTCAAGGTAACATTCATTTCCATCTTTTACTAGTTTCTCATCTTCTTGATATGTTATCAACCAGAAGGGTTCACATTTGTATACAAATGGAAAATCATTCTGAAAAGAAACCTCTTTACCTTTTCAGTCAATCATGGCATGATAAACAGAAATCCAATCCATGCCCAATATAACATCAAACCTTACTATAGGAAAAACAATAAGGTTTGCAGGAAGATTCTTTCAACACACAAGGACATGAATGTTCTTATGTTTTCTTTTTGTCTCAAAATTTCCTCCAATTGTTTTTACCATAAGATCAGTATTCATATCATGAGATGGAATTCTGAATTTACTAGAAAACTTCTCAGAGATGAAAAAATGTGTAGACCCTGAATCAAATAACACATTGGCATAATCTGAACAAACAAATAGTGTACCTAATACTACTTCATTTGATAGACCAACATCTGCTGAAGTAGTTGCAAAGGATTTCGCCACCCGTTTCTACTTGTAGTCTAGCTACTTTCCTTCGGTTGAGTTATTTTTTGGACACTCATTTGCATAATGACCCATTTCATTGAACTTAATACATTTTACTGACTATAAATCCGATTTCTTCATACCATTACCCTGATATTTTTTAGTACAATTACGAGCCTTATGCCCCATTGTACCACATCGTTAGCACTTACCAGAATTCAAAAGACATTCCCCAACATGATTTTTACCAAAATATTCACCAACAAAAAACTTAAATTTCTTACCATCAAACTTTTTTGAAGAGTTCTTCCCTTTCACCTGCCACCTAGACCTCTTATTCAATTGTTTGTCAAAGAATACATGATCATTAGAAAACTCCATTTCCACCTTTTTCGAACAACGAACAAGTTTTTCATAACATTTGAACTCACGAGAAGCTAAAGCCCTTCGATACTTTGGCATTAATCCTGAGTAAAAACGGTTAATTTTACTATCAAGATCTCATATGAAATTTGGAGCATACCCTGCTAGTCGAGTGAATTTTTCTTCATATGCATCCACTGAGTCATCCTCCTACCTCAATTCTAGGAATTGTTTTTCCATCCTAAGATGAACAAGATTAGGAAAATATTTCTTAGGAAACATTCCTTTGAATTCATACCAATCTAGAGCATCAATCTCTTCACTATCCCTGATATTTTTTACCATCGACCACCACCAATCAGCTTCACCATCAAAATGGTATACTGCAAGACAACCATTTGATGTTCTGAACAACCCATGACATAAAAAATATTCTATAGTGCTTTAATCCACCCTTCAACTGGCACAAGTTCAGATGATCCACTGAATGATGGGGGATGTTGCCTCATGAAATGCTCCACTATTGACTTGTTCCTCTGTGGTTGATCTGGATGATCTCGTACATGGATACGACCACCGTTAATATCCTGAGTCAACTGTGCCATCACTGCAACAAACTGTCCAGTTCTAATTCTGACCATCTCAGGTTGCTGATTTGGATGGTTGTCTTCCTCCTGATGACGTCCAAACATAGCTGCCTTGTTTCCTCTGCAGAAAACCATTGTGAACAAAGAAATACCTTAGGAGAAGCAACATGGTAATTTTTAAATGCTATATGATTTCAATATTAACATAAATTACTTTACGAACATTTTTTTAACAACGCCCTAACTCCTAAAGTTATCTTAACCAACCTCTGATACCAAATATAAGGACTCAACACTAAAAATTACGTAATATTGAATTAAATGATTAATTCACATTGAGGATCTTTTTAGGTTTAGTGTTTTAGAGAATTAGGACATAACTACTACATCTCAGAAGATTACAAGGTATATACTTCTACATAGTTTCCATTTTTTCATAAAATAAAAACTCTTGAAAAAAATAGACATGTCTAGTTCCATGTTTTAGACAGCATGACTTTTCCTTGATCCCATCCTTGACCCTATTTCATCTCTAAGTCCTGTGAAAACATTTCAAAACATGGGATGAGCATAAAAGGTACAGTAAGGGCTATAATGCAATGAAGGAAAAAATTTGTTCATAAAAACATACAAAACATGACCTCTTTTACTTACCTCATAAAATCATAAGATTTATGAAAGACACATAGAAATCATAAATCATAAAGGTAAATTGCGGCATCCATACCATACTTACATTGTAGCTATCACATCTACATAGGGAGTTACTCCGGATTACCCATCACAGTATATTCTCTAAATCTATTAGGAGAAACATTCACATTTACCTCCGTTATGTTACCTAATGCATTGGAGAGCTATCTCGGGCACACCCGCCATAGTTTTATCACAGAACCACCCATATAAGTAAATAATTCCCAGGAACTATAACATGATCATAACACATAACATAAGCAAAAAGGAAAGATAAACATTCTACATTGTAATAATAAAATATCATTTCAAGATATTGAAATAATAAATCCATTCTCAAAGTCATTTTCAATACCAAATACGTAAAAAGAGTTTATGGTATTTATTTTTCCTTTTTAAAACATTATGGCTTATTAAGGAAGCCAAAGATCAAATAATACTCGCGACATCGGAAAGGTCGTTGTCACCGCTTAAAAAAACATTAAATTTTGTCATTTTGTAAAACGCATCGTATAAAAAGATCCCCATTGAATAAAATGAATATTCAAAGGGTTTTATACACCGTATAAAATAAATTCGTGTATAAAACTAAAAATTCCTCAATAAATGGAGATTGAGACGAAGTCCCTTAACTCATGTACGACTTGACTCGATATTTCTTTAATTTTCCTGAATAATAAACTAAAGTTAATTTATACTTGCTTAAGAACCTTTTTCAAGTTTATTATTCTTTTTATATCAATTATTTCCATGTTATAAACATTATGTAAACATTTAAGTTAATAACGTTTGTTTTGTCAATATTTGGTACTTGAGTCAAAAATGAACTTCTTATAATTACAAGTTTTCATTGTGGTCAATAGTCCATTATATCCAGAATGGTATTCATGATTTAGATATCATATATATCATATATATCCAAAATATACATGTATTTATAATAGTAAATAACATTTGGATGTAAGAAATGAAATGCGCTGTTCATGGAGATGGTAAATCATACGTACGCATGAACACTACTTTCATTTCTATTTCTTATTTTAATGGAATTAAAACATAATGATACATAGGGATATTATAATTCCAGTATAATATCATATATAATATCATTAAATATATCCTTTATACATACCACATAAGGCGTTAACGAGTCATATCACTTTGAGGGGGCGGTTGTCCGCAATTCCTCTAATGAGATTATCGTATTCACCCACTATGGAAACAATAAAGGAATTTTATAAATGGAAAATATAGAAGAATAAATAAAACATAAACATAATATATATCATATATAAATACATTTCCATCATAATGTCCACCATGAGAGGTAGTAAGATGTAATTGAACAATCATCTTTTCTTAAGGCGTTAGTTAGCCATCCACAGAAACATTATGTTCTTCATCCATTAGATAGAGGTGTGTGTGAGTACAGTTCGAATACTTCTTTTAACAACATCCTAGTATATTGAGGATATTTTTTTTATGAAAGAAAGGAAATAAAAAGAGTTTAGGGGTTGGAGAAGTAAAATAAAAGAAAACAATTTAAGAGAAACTGTTACCTTTAATTTGGGTAACTCCCTTTGGTTTGAACCAAAAGGACTTCTTGAAGTGACTTATGCCTAAGGTAAGGATTCTAAGAGGAGGAGAGGGATGTAGTGAGATTAATTGGGTAGAGTTCTGATGAGCCAAATGGCTTGAGATGAGTGAGTAATTGGATAGAAATGGTATTCGTTTATATGAGAGAGGAGGGGCTCTTTAGGAAAGTGTGAAAAATATTATTTTATTATATAGTGATATTCGGTTTCTAATGGTAAAAAAATAATTAAAGATGGAGATAAGATGACTCATCGTTGAATAAAAATCATCCAATCACAATTGGATAGGTTTTGGATAATATTTTAATCATTATAATCTTATTTATTTAAATAATTTATTAATTAGGTAAATACTGCATCATTATTGTGTCATAAATAATTTAATTAATTCGATGTCTAAAAAATATAAAAAACTACAATCATGTGGGAACTATTTTTAACTTTTCAATGAATATATATAGTCGAAAATAGGACTTATATAACAGCATATAAAAATTAATTACTAAAAGATTTTTGTTAATGACAATTTTGTCTTTCAATTAAATTAATTAATCTAATGTGTCATTATCTTTCATAGTTGGCTCAAAGGGGTTCCGAAATTGCCACAAAGATGCCCATGGTCAGTCATGACTCATCAAATAATGTTTGGACAGGTGTTAAGGTAATTTTGAATTATAATAAATTTATTTTTGCCTTGAATTAACTTATTTACCTTTAACCATGGTAAATAAAAGTCAAAAGTTACTATTCACCAAAAATTATTTTCATCTTAATGAACACAATTTTATTTATTGATAACAAACATGTATGTAGGATTTTCGAAATTCAATTCACAGAAGTGGTAAAATTTAATTTAAATGAAAAATTCAGGTTTTTACCTATCACTAAGTGGTTTCACTATTCATCAAAAAATGATGTTTTTCAGAAAAATACCAAAAATTCATCCTAAGCTTTATTTGATATTCCAAATTTAGAAATGATGTCTATTTTTCCAAATTAAAAACAAAGAAGTGGAATTAATTAATTTTAATATTAATTCCTGTTATCAAAACAAATAGCGTGTTTTTATGAAATAATAACTATCAAAAGATTGATACTTGTTTATGTCCAATTTCAAAGTGAAATTAATTCCAATGACCAAAATTGGATTAAATGGTAAAAATATATATTAATTTCACTTTAAAACCAATTAATAAGAAAATATATTCATAAAAATAAAATAGATTAAAAGGCACTTTTCAATTAAAATATAATATTTTCACTATTCATTAAAAAATGAACTTTATTAGAAAAATACCAAAAAATTACCCAAAGTAAAATTTGTTATCCCCATTATACGGAAGGAATTTATTTGTTAAATTATAATTTATGAACATGACCAAAACTATATTTAATGATGGTTCTCCATTAAAAGGCCAAAAATCGTCCTTTTAATGTAAATTATGCTTAAAATTAGAATCATTCACATTATAATAATCTATCTTTTATTGGATAAATGTAAATACATTTAGAAAATATGTATAATCATATTTTAGTTAGTTTCATTCGTTCCCTCCAATACAATTTATAGGAGTTAACTACCATTTAAGATAATAATATTATATTATTTGTGTGGAACGTAAGATTTCAAAGAAACCCGTTGTTACGTATCGGGTATGCTATCGAACATAGAAACCCCATTAAAGTAAAATTAACATTTAATTATCAAATACTAATAAATATGAAATATGTATTATGCTTCATTTACAAGGGATGTTACAATTTCATTTCACTTAAGGAATTATTTTCTCTTTAGATAGGAACATCAATAATTAACTCCAAGTGATCTAACTTTGAAGAAATGAAAAAAAACTCCATCCAAATAATAATTTTACATTATAAGTTGTTAAAAAATAAATCAAGGATCATAATAAAACAATTATAAATAAAATAACTATTTAAGAGGATATTAATTAATTAATCAATTAATTTAATATTATTTTCTAGTATATTAATTTCATGTGCAAAATTCATTTAAAGAAAATGTAACAAATATCTCTGAACGTTCATAATTTTTTTGGGTTACAATTTCTCCCTCTTTACAAAACATTTATCTCCATGTTATTCCTATATAATTCTCAAATATTTTCTATATAGGTTCCAAAAAAATATAACTATATCAATTCATCTTTATTTGATGGTTAAATAAATTTTTTAAAAGGTTCCCTTATCAATTCCTCTCGATATCACACCTGATTAAAGGGAACTTCTGTATTTTTTAGTCCTTTTCAAGAATACTCCAAAAATGTTTTAAGACACCCCCATTTTATAATATCATTTATTTTATCATGAAAACTATTTTAGATCATTTTTTTAAAGAAATACTTATTCCTTTATCCTATTTAATGACTCTACTATTTTACCTGAAACAGTGACAACGTATCACATTTTAAAACATAAATAACCCCAATTTTTAATTTTTTTCACTATTATTGGATATAATTATTCAGGATCTATTCTTATTTAAGATGTATAAATGATGACTAATTATTTTATCCCTTTTTTCAGGGATACCATTATGATAATCACTTTGGTTATGCCATATAACATGATTACGAAACCCATTTCATTCCATGGGTAACCCTTATGTTTATCCATTATGTCTGATTTTTTATATACCATGATAATGCTATTACATGTTATTATGAGTGTACATAGATATAAATCAAATGTATTGGGTAATTTGTTGAATCATGAGATTTTATGTATGGTATATGGAGTAAACCTAACGCATTATGAGACTCTGTCCACTATGTGTTATCATCATGGCAGTTTTACTTGACTCAGGTTTATGCAATGTTATATATTGATGGAATATTCCCACGTTTCCATGATCTTATGATTTGATAATCTATTTTTTAATCATTCTTATGATTATTATTGAGTTATTACTTTTATGTTATCATGTTAGGTCTTCTAACCCATATTATATGCTTCTTTTCTATGTTTATTCCCTTACGGGACTTTTTAGCTCAACCCTTTTTTCTATTTATTCCCTATGTCATCCTATGAATTTTTAGGTTCTCAATGGGAGTTAGGAGGTATATATTGATATTAATAAAAATATCCTTTCTCATATTTTCATGTTTTTTAATTATACACTTAGTCTTCTAAATACTCTAGGATTTTAGATAATTTATTTTTATTTTATGTATATTTATGTCTAAACACAAGTAACGATATGTTTGAAAGGTTGGGCATATTCTAATAAATCTAAAAAATGAAAATAATTTTATCTAAAAAGAATTGGTAACTAGTATTTTATATGTATTATGAATATAACCATCATATAATTTCATTATTATTTGTCATCATCCTCATCTTCATATTCAATAGTATTAATTACTACATCTTCATCTTCAGCATAAATAATTTACATATGATCATCATATTAATCATACATTTTTATTTCATGTTCACATGAAACAGAATTAACTTTACCACCACCATCAAACTACAATTATAGGGATTTTTGATCAATTTTTGTATCTCTTCTTGTAAAATTCATAGAGTTTTCCCTTCAAAATTTAAATTACTTAAAATCTAGTATAACTTATTTCACATTTTATGAAATATTTTTCATGAGATTTATTCGTTATTATGCTTCAATGGTCAATTAAATATCTCAATTAATTATAATAATTTCCATAAAAAAATTTATATTCTTCATAAACCATTACAATTTTTTTACTATAAGTAGTGTATTATATATATTAAAATTCAATTATCCAAGATAGATTCACTAGAATCCTATTAAGTATCTGATTTAAATAAATATCATGGGATTTACCATTCAACTGCAAGAAAGATATATATAAGTCCATATTAATTTGACCATCTTGGAAAATTTTATGTTTAATAAGAAACCCATAATATGTAAATCTTGAATCTTTATTTTATCTATATAAAAATTCATTGGATGTATGAAATATGGAACCCGATGAAATTTTTTTCTTTATTATGGTGAATGATGGTTTTTATTGAGCACAATTTTCCTTCAGATAAGAAAGGTTTTCTTTAGATTTTCCCTTATTGAAAAAGCTTAGGACTCTTATTTCTTGCGTGAATCCAAATCATACTCTCCTTCCATTGGGATACATACTAAATAAATAAATATATTTAATGATAAAATAAACTAGCAATGTAAAAGGTGAAATAAAAATTATTTTCCCCATCCTTATAAAAAAATACATCCCAAATTTATAGAATTAAAGGACAGTCCATGGATATAATTACTCAAACTCTTTCATAGTTAATGAAACTGATTCCGAGCCATGAATATCAGTGACATACACCAATAAGTATTCATACATCGAATACTAAACAATAAAAATAATAATTTCTATTATAATTTTTCTTGAGGTGAATTCCTTGAATGATTTTACCGATGTAATATAAACGAAATAAAAATAGAATAATAAGAAAAAATTTAAAATCACACCATAATGAATATTTGTAACCAAATATGGGTCTATTAGACCATAAATAGTCCTCTTGGGGGAAATCTAATAATGCTCAATCACAGGATTCAAATTACATCCCACCTACACATATGATGTAAAAAATCAAGATAGAAATATAAGTTTATTTCTGAAAATATAAAAATGGTTCCCTTTAGATGAAAATGAAATTTGAAAATAAGATATACATTTATCATATTTTTAGATAAAAGTTGAATAATTATTTTTAGAAATATAAAAACAATGTAATTTGTTAAATTTAATCATGGAATCATCAAAATCTATAAAACGAAAGATAATTACTATATTTAAAAATATTTATGACCAATATTAAAAATTTGTCCCATCAAGAAATTTATCTTTTGCTTCTATAATATGATATTCTTCCATATAAGATAGTTATAGTTGACACTCAAAATCTACATTCATATCTTTCATTTAGTCAAATGGTAGATAAAAAATTAACTGTATGAATATTATCCAGAAAAATAGAAACACCCATTTATTAAAGTGTTAATAACTAAAGAAAAACATTCAAAAAATTGAAACATAGAAAAATACATGTTATAGAAAAAAATATAAATTTAAATAAATTATAAAAAAAAATATAGAAACTAGATAGAGAAATTCACCTAGATTTTCACGATGGATACATTTGATCATGTATTAAAAACAAATAATAAAGGAATTCTATTGGAAAAACATATTTGAGATGAGAACCTTCATAACCCTAGAACTATCAAAATCCCATGTGCTTAATAAAAAAATATCTTTTCAGATATACCGACACTGATTCTTGAGAGATTGGACTTTATTTAAAGTGCATTAATTCTTCCAATGTTCACCACTTTAATGTTTCATACAGAAAGGGGAACTTTTAAACATAGATTAAGTAGATTGAATATTATTACATCCAATAAACTAAATACCTAGTCTAGATGTAATTTTATTTAGTTTTATTTATCTTAACAATTTTCAAAATATTTTCATCCCATTGAAATGATTGTTATTAATATCTTCAAACATTCAATTTATGATATTTGATTTACATATTAATTTATATCTTCTAATGATATTACAAATGCCTTTTTTGTTATCAATTTATCATTTAGATTAGAAATTTCCCTCATAGAACCGCCCACCACCTTAATGAGTTTAAACTTTTATATTTTTAACAAATAATTTATTACATCCATATTATTTAAATAAATTGTAGGTTTATAAATATTCTCATCTATGAAATACCTATAACTCACCTTATTCTTAATATATTACACATTAACATTTTTTTGATATTGTCTAATTCTAAAAAAAATCTTTAAATTTTTATTACTTGTCTAAATCAACTTTCTCCATAATTTAACAATAATTTTTTTTCTATTTAATGTCATATTTTAATATATTAAATATTTTGAATAATATCTAATAGGTATCCTTAATATAAGAAATAAATTACCTCATTTTATTTTTTTAATATAATTACAATCAATTTCATCATCAAATTTATTATCTAATAAGAACATAAATTAATATACTAAAGATAATTCGTCCAACATGTCATTTGATACTATCCCTATAAATCATTTTTCATTTAAAATAGAATATTTAGAAACACTATCATAGAATATTGAAATAGATCTATGATCATCACTATGATCAGATTAATTATTGGAAGATAAATCCTCACTCATTATCCAAGTGAATTTTATGGATTTAAAATCATTATTTTCCTTTTTATTATAATTTATCCTTGATTATATATATATATCAATTTCAGACACCTAAGTCTAAATTTATTTGGTTTCTTATACTCTTAAAAAATAATATCATATGATTCCGTAATATCAAGAATAACATTTTTACTATTTCAATAATTTCATTAATTTATATATAAATTGTGACATTTAATCACTCTCTTAGCCAGTATTATGAATTCAATTTTTTTGTCTTCTAGAGAACAATCGTCCAAATAAATTTTAGAATTTCTTCTTGGAATACTAGTCTTATTTATATGAGATATTGGGTTTAAAATATTGAACATTTATTAAATGATAAACCATTATTTTTTACTTTTTTTCTATATCTATTTAAAATATATTATCATACTAAATTAAGGTTTTTATAAGACCATCCATATTTAACGTAGTTTTATACATAAAAAATTGGTTTCTTATTAGACTCCCACACTTTGGGTAATATTTTAATTATTTTATAAATTAGTATTGTATCCATGATTTATTTTTCTTTCAGTTAGTATAATATTTATGCAATCATGATAAAATATTAAATAATGTTTGAAATTTTTTTAATGTTGGAAATAAAAAATATTATAATAATCATTGAGATTAGAATTCTTAGCTTCAAAAACTATTTCTATTCCAAAATATGTAACTTCAGTATTTTTCAATGATTATTACCAGTATGATAATATCAAACATCAATAGTGAAATTTCATTGAATTTTATAATGTAATGTATTTCTCATAATTTTTTATGTTGGAGTTCATTTACCTCATCTCTTGTAAATCGAAAATATATATGTCTAAACAATTATATTACTCCAATTGT
This sequence comes from Viscum album, assembly GCA_963277665.1. NCBI lineage: Eukaryota > Viridiplantae > Streptophyta > Magnoliopsida > Santalales > Viscaceae > Viscum > Viscum album. The sequence continues at coordinate 901,783,677 of OY728137.1, read as the reverse complement.
GAATAATATAATTGAATAAACTTGTATTTATCACTTTCATTCCATACGATCTCCCCAATAATCATAATCTATACCATAAAAAAATTTATATTATTTTGGGATCTAGGTTGGAAATCATTCTAATCTGAATACTTTCTAAATCTTAAAAAAATAAAATGATATTTTCTATTTTCAAAATTAGTGTAAGAATAAATATTAACTGTTGATGATACAATAAAAATAGAAAAATAAAGAGGAAATCATTGATATATTGTTTTAGACCAAAAGATAATGATAAATGGATGTTAGTGAATTCTATAAGTCTGGGAGAATTCTCGGTTACAAAAACTAAAAACACTCATCCCAATCATATATCAAATGAATCGTACTGAAAATATTATTATCAACTCAAAATATAAAAATTTATTTTATATAAATATAATATAATTAAATCAATCAAATAATAGAATCATATAATAAAATCATAAAATGTTAGGAATTAATGACAAAATTCAAATTGAAAACAACACATCAAACATTGTGTTATGTCTCAAATACCATAAGAGGATATTGTTTAAGAAATATTCACTCAATACATAGAGATACCTTTATTTTATCAATATCAGTTGTATTTTCCTATATCCTAAAATTGGAATCCTTATTCAATGATTGAAACTTCCTTGATTCTAAACCAATAAAATGGTATCTCTATCTTTTTATCACCAAAATCCCTCAATTAAGATATCATAAAAACATTAATTATATCCATTGAATCCCTAGACAACAAAAAATTTGAAATTACTATTTATTTATACATCTATAATCCCTTGATCTCAGCTATGGAATAATTATCAACATGAAAACATTGATCATTTACATGGAAACAATCATGCACTAATTCCCAATGAAAAAAACAATCAGAAAAATAAGAGCCTATGTTCTAAAAAACTACAATCTATTATATAATTGATAATTATTTCATTATATTTAGATTAATTCAGCAACATTATTCCATTATTTTAAGTCTCAATATATTATATAGGTTATTTTAAAACAATAATATATGGCTGGATTAATTATTGATCGTCTTTAAATTCAATGGAATCAAGAACAACTGATCATCATTACCTTGATAATTCTTTAGTATTCATCACATGATATGTTAAATGTTTAAAAAACATCCTAATAATATAATTTTATAGGATATAGTTCACTTTATTTTCATACAATATTGTTTACTAACATTTAAACTAAGATACACTAAACTCGTACATTAATATATATAAAAACATTTGAAGCCCAATAAAATAAAAATATGGGGGTATTTTGGTTTTTAAATAAAGGATGAAGATGAATCCTTGAATAAAAATTTAGATATTTAGTTGCAGGATTTCTAAAATACATTGAAACATAGAAAGAAATTTGTGTGTTGAATAATGTGATTTGACTGAATTATAATGATTCATAAGGGAGTGGACATGTTCTTGAAGGAAAAAAATGAGATTTAGATTTGAGTAAACTATGAGTATATAATTATATATATTTTTATTTTAGTGATTGTTTATTTTACATCCTCCATTCATTAGAAGATCCATACATGAGTTGGATTCCAGGATATCAACACATCAATGATATATTATATTTTAGTTCAGTCCCAATATCGCAGTTTTATTATATGTCCATCAACTAACCAACCAAATTACTCAAAATAATTTCAAATTCCCTTGATGTTAATTTATTCTACGGATATATGACCTCATGGAATGATGAATTCCTTTGAGATATCATATTACCTCATGGGAATATTCTATAGGAAACATGTTGTTGTTTCCGTTTTGATGTTGTTATTTTGATGATGACCATATACTAATTTGGAAACTATTATTTTTAGAGGGTTTTTACTACTTTTAGATGGGATTTAATTGAATTACCTTATGGTGAGATTAATTATGTATTTTTTTGATCAAAAAGGCCTTATTATGTCCCATCCACATTGACATGAGACATTTGAGGGGCGAAGAAACCATGTATTGTGTAATACACATGCCTAATTTTGTTTTTACATTTTTTTATTAAATTAGTGGTTTTTGTATGATGCCTTATCTTAGATTATGTGGTCTTTAGAAGAATTTATAATAGTTTCATTTAGGTTTCCAATATTTTTTTGACTTTGTTGAAAAATTTTCTATTGTTTTTTTAAATTTTGGACTATGTTTCGCATTTGGTTCATATAAAATATTTTTCATGGTTGGTCACAAAAGGTTTTGGTTTAATTTTGGGTAATTTAATCTAATAGATGAATATGGTTGTTAATAAATAAATAATTTAATTCATCTCATAAATATAAATTCATTCTCAATGTCTTAGTTCACACACTATGACTTTTTGATGTTAGTCTTTGGTGATTAGTCTCAAAATTTCCATTGAATCAGGATATGTCATGGTGAGGATGGTATGGGGTATCTAAAATATATATTTTTTATTTTTATTCCATTAAATTTTGGATGTATGTTTTAAAATCTACTCAATATAAAATTTTGATGAAATAATCATAAAAAAAATATTTTGAAATCAATATGAAGAAAAAAACCCAAGAAACCAAATTCAAATCCATGATTAGATATCAAAATATTTTCAAAATTGATACACATGTAATGTCAGCACCATATATGTTCATAATGATATATACATTTAAATTCCATAAAATATTTCATGGGTAACACATAATATAATTAGAGGACCCCACTAGGAACCCGATGGGATAGTACAAAGATCAATTAAGTACCACCAAATCTTGATGCTAGTAAGAAACATCATTCAAAGTGTCATAACACTAACATATTTAGAAATTAGACATTTTATAGCAAATATGAAATCCTTCAAATAATAAAATTTAAATGAAAAATAAATCAATATTATAAAATATAAAACCATGTTCACTATAATGGATTCATGATTGTTATGTCTCAAAATAAATAATAAAATAAATTTTTGATGGATAAACAACTATATGCTAATAATCATCAATATAAATGAAAATAAGAATAGATGATAATGTTGACATGCCTAACTCCAGCTAACCCAATACATACTCACGAATTATATATAAGAACTATAATAAACCAACCCAATAGGTTATCTCTGGAATGTGGTAGGATGAGTCACCACCACCCCACACCTTCCACCAAAAGGCCAGAGGCTGGAAACTAACACCAACTAGGCATATCACACATGTGGGAGGCTTTAGCCTATGGTACATGTATTCACACACACACACACATCTATCTCCATTTAATAGTGAAAATATAATAATACAAAAGAAAACAAAAAATTCATGAATACATCTATTACACAATTAGAGTATATAAAAAGCACTAAAATAATTAAGGGGAAAATAAAAGACCACAAAAAATGAAAAGGAATACAGACTTCTAAAAAGAAGGGAACATCTATTAAATGAAACCACTAGTACACACCTTAGTATGTTAATATCATTATGTTCTGCCTACCCTGGGTGCTCATCAGACACCATCGAAAGGCTTGTCATCTTCTTAACACATGACATGTTTCGTTAGATCCCTTTTAGGGGTGAGTATAACAATACCCAATAGGTTCCCCATGAACCCAAAATAAATGGGAGAAAAACAAAGGCAATAATATGCTCAACCAAAATCCAAATGATAACCCAAGAAAGATTGTAAAAGAAACTCCATCTAAACAATTCCCCACCTATACATGACTATTCATATCATCTCCACATGTTATGTCAAAAAAACACAACCATAAATAATCCCAAAATAAACCACATATACAAGTCATAGTCTCCAGGTCTTACAGTCTCAACCATATAACCATCCACCTGATTCTTCTGAAGGCTCAAAGGTATCAATCATCCTAGAGAACTCACTACACAATCCCTTTAATCTTATATGGAACTCATCTGAGAGATATCAGTAATTTGGTATCACTAAGGCGACGGAATAACCATACAATCCTTGATTTCAAATATCGAATAGAACATGATCATTGGGTCTCATAATAGATAAATTCACAATAGAACCCAGTAAATCATGATACATGAATTTTCTATCCTTCCCATACTTGATGGTGGACTCCAATAACCCTACTAGAATTCCAAAAGATCATAACTCACCCATAGTGGATCACACCTAAAACCAATGGGGGAAAAAATAATCTGGAACTCCATATATAATAATTTTGAGATAGGGGATCAATCTATAGTCAGCTTGGGGATGATGAAACCCATATTGAGACATTGAATTGTGATACACATATTGGGCATACCACCTAAGATATTTTTGGGTTATAATAAAACAATATCGAATTAACCTATGCAGGGGATTATATGTACGATGAATCCAAATAAATATGAGAACAACACACTATGTAATGGATCATATTCATTGAAATACTAAATACACAATTGGGCTAACCAATGATATAGGGGATCACCACATTAAGTATTATGGTCATTTAGATAGGAAACCCCACCTAAGGAAGACTATATGATATGAGATCATGCATCGGGCTCCCAAAGGGATACATGAACTTGATATGAAGAATCCTCTAGATAGGATCCCAATACTATAATAAGGATGTAATTCCACAATAGATTCTTATAGGAATGGACCAAGGGATCCCACTCAACTGATTGTATTCCATAGAATACTGAGAAAAGGATCCTTCTAACACCACATTGCATTGCTTCCTTGACTCGAAAACCATGGCCAACATCACATACTATGTAGAAAATTACTCGTGACAGGATACTCACGGGCCTCCAAATAGTTCATAAAGAAGTATATAAGTCTCTAAAGGTAGAACATGGAATGTACCCATAATTTACCGTGTGTCTCTACAAAATGGATATTGGTCATTCCCCTCACAATATTTATCGTGTACCATATGACACATGATGTGTGACCTCAAACAGGCCTTTGGGTGTGTCAATGCTTGAACATGGTCTATCTTACTATGTGGCCATACCTAATGTGTACCATTGGTATACAACATCTTCCTATTATTCCGGCCCAAGCCCATGTATCATAACCCATCCCTTTGGCATATGAGCCAGTGCTCAAGTCATTTGGTTTTGTACTACCACTCAACCATGTCCTTTCACATAGCATGTATGTCCATGTCCTCAGATGCATGACCTAGGCACACTACATAGCTTGTACCCCTAGTACATGGTTGGTAGTCCCCAAAATAAATTCATTATAGAATGTGAAGAAGACGTGTTGTAATCTCCTACACCACCCACTAGGTGACCCGGATTTCAGAATGGGAAATCACTTCAAGACCCTAGAATCCCAAAAATTTTATACAAAACCCTATGATCTACCCCCAAGGGATCTTTACAAGTCATAATAGGTCTATAAACCATCAATAAAATTATATATTGGGAAGTAAATATCATTACATCTAAAACATTGTGGTGAAATATGGATGCTTTAGGTCTAACACGATGCCTGAAAGATACTTCTCCTCGATCTATTGACGATCGAAATGAAAAATAGGATAGAGAATCACCTCCTCATCCTCTGTTCAACCTCGGTTATTCCATAATGCTAGGGAAAAAACTCACACCTTACCTATGATAATGGAACCTAAGGGGTTAGGATATATTATTTCCTTTATTTTTAAACAAACTAATATATCCCCAACACACCCACCAAATCTCATCCTCAACGGAAACTCAACACAAACAAACATTTTGTCACACATGGGGTGAAACCTACAATCTGAACTCAATCGTTATCTCATATTTCTAATAAGGAACTCTACCTAGGATTTTCCCCCATTTCATAAAAACATGTTCATACATTATATAAAATATTTAATTTTATTGCATTGAGGTTCTCTAGACCATAGAATCATATCCTGACTCTACTCCTTTCTTCGAAAGTATTCTTAGAAGTATTCCAAAGTCTTTTATGAAAAAAAAAATTCATTACACTCTCCCAAAAAACAAGATTATCATCTCAAAAATAAAAAAATAGGTATAAGGGAAAAATGAGATCTTTAGAGGGTTATATGATGTCTACAAACACAGACTCAACTAGACCACAAACCAAAGAAGGGTCCACTTTGGTCGAATACCAACACAAATGGGTGCCTCAAAAGGACTATCCACAGTTACCATCTAGCTGATAACTACTCAACATCATCAAAAAGTTATGTACATGTCATTTTATTAACAAGAGGTGGATGAACACCAAGATACTAGTTTTATTGTGATTAATGGGTCAATAAATACACCACCTCGCTAACCTGATGCAGACACTAATGTATCCTTTCGGTCCTCATCCTCCCCTCGATGAACTCCACTCCCAATAACCATTTCTAGTACCAACAGTATTACCACCATGATGTCTCCTACTAGAACTGACTAGTATAAAATTGATCTATTGGGCCTCCCAAAGTCACCTCAGATTGTGTTATGCTGATGGGGGAACGAAAACTTTACCACACCAACATGAAAACAAAAAAAATGTTCCACAAAACTCAAATTTATAACTCTACTAGGATGAAAACCCACCTCTAGGGTGTACTATAAAGGTAAATCAACCTCTTCAATACCTATTTTCATAGTTTGACTAGATTAATTGTCAATATTATGATGGTTGATGTACTACCCATCATTAGAAAACCTATCAGAAACCCATCTGGTGGATATCTTATGATGTAAAAAATCACAAAAAGGATCTTCTAAAAATTAATCCCTACCAAACTAAAAAAGAATAAGGGAAAAAACCATCAACTAGAGATAAGATTCGTTATCCACACCTAATAGGTTCAACAAAAAAGAGTTCATCTGATTCATTACCTCACCCAAAAACAAGGCTAAAAAACCTTGGTGTGAGCATCTACTACTCTATCCACACCCTTGGGTGGATTAAAAGATTAATGGATCTATCCTCTATTGATTTTACTACCACTCCCATGACTATGAGTACATATTACATGAATTGGACGTAAAAAAACATATCTGTGTCTATTAGATCTCCCCAAGAATCTGGTACTCGCATAGCATGTCTAGTGTTCATCCTCATGCGTCCCTTGTAAAAATTTGTCTCTGAAAACATGAGGGATCCAATTAAGAATACCCCCAAGAATAAATCCAAAAGGTTGAAGGAGTTGTCCCATAAGTATCTTTTTTTTCTATTATGAATACACCAGCTTTCCCATGTGTACATAAAGGGTCATCCAAGGACATCTATTTGAAAACCTAAAACTACACCACATTTGAAGAAGATTCATGAGATTCAATGGATCTGATGAATAAATAATGAGGTATTCCCTAGGTGTTAGTCTACATAAAATAATAATTCTTTGTGGGTAGGTAAACCTATAATGTCATCAAGAATATATGCACAACTCCACCACTACTGCAGGGAACTAAAATCTCATTGTACTACTTCTCTAGGGGGTCATAATAGACATATAATAAATGTTGTACATATCTTCCAAAAACATGAGATCATCTAACACAGCTTTGGATCATTCCTATATAAAGGAAAGACACCCCATCCTATATACCAGAAACACTACCATGCCTAATGGAAGCATAATGGAATAACATGGATGGTAGGAAACCAATGAACTCTGATGAAAGTACTATAGGGGCTCTCTATACTTCTATGAGAAGGATCTATGTGGGTTTCTTCATCCAACAGGGTTGGTTCATAGTATATATTGGATTTCATGGCCCCTAATATTCTATTTTTGTTCCTCAAAGCACAAGGTTTGAGTAAAAATGCTTCCCTGGTACTGCTAGCAATAGAATAGGTGCTACGATCAAGGAAAAGTGTCTCTTAAATCTATTCTAACTACAGATGGGGAGTCATAGCAACATGTTGTGACCAAAATCCCAATCAAGCATCCAATATAGAATCATCTTCTACATGAATCTGATCCATTATCTCTCCTACCTATCATCCATAACCAAGGAATGATTCGGTAGCAACACACTAAAAACTAACATTGCATATGATACATTAACTCATCCACCACATCTTGATACTATCTTCTTTAGGAGGCATGGATCCTCCATCATGATTTTTTATCATGTCTCATTTAGGTGAGTGTACCTTCTTATTCTGAGTCCGAATTCTAGTCAAATAAAACCATCACATTGCTCTAAAAATTCCCATGTCACTGAAGATATGTTTTTGATAAAAAGGTGGTTGAAAAAGGATACATCATATATGTATATAAATATACTACAAAAATTATAAAAGTAGTATATCATATTTGTAATAATTCTTAGAGACTCTAGGTTATATACCTCTATGGACCACACATATCCTCTCCCCCATCCTCTACCTCCCTGAACCAGGTGTGAACCACCTGTGGGTGGTTGTGGAAATGTATCAAATATTCTAAAACCCTCTTATACTCTCCCCACTAATCAACCACATATAATTTTTTATAGAACTCCAGGATCCTATTACTACCTCAACTAGGGTAGTTTATTAACTATATCATCTTTATAGTGTGGTGGTTTGGATTGTCTCAAACAATATTCTCTTCTCTATCATAAGAGAACCACAAACTCTCCCACAATTGATTGGATCCAGACAGAGATCCATGAGTCCTAGACCATCCATTTTGGTATATTCCCATGAAATGTTTCACTCTCAAGGATCCTTGATATTATTATCAGATTCCAATTGATGTTGTCTCAACTCTTGTGTTCCCAGAACCTAAATTTAGATTCCTCTTAGCCAAAATTCTTTACACTATCAAGTCTAGCTCGACCACACCATCATTATATTTAATGAAAAACAATATTACTAATTCCTTGAAATCCCATTATAACCCCTTCTTTAAGTATTGTGATTTAAAAAAGATATCTTCAAAATATATAAAGAGTATAAAAAATGGCCTTAGAACCTCACTAAATAATCTTCCATGGCCATGTTACCAGGTTGATGTTGAAGATGGCCATTGATATTCACTAACAATAGTATCAAAAGATAAAACAATTCCTTGAAAATTATATAAAAATTAATATATATGAGTTTTGTATTATACTACTTCTAATTAACATAAATATGACTTATCTTGGATGATCCCTACATAATAATCTATTATAGGACAACCGTCGGACCTCCTGGTGACCTCAAAAGATGAAAAACATGCCTGAATGAATCCATCCAATAATCAACTACCTCATTGTCTATCTAATCATGATACCTATGAGGTATTTACATCTAAAAAATATTAAATTCACTCACCCAATGTGAATCCATGGGCTGCAATGTTAGTAGAACTAGCTGCTCAATGGACTGTGGTTCTACTAGAAAAAATCACCCCGAGAAACCGCCTCAAATGAAGACCTCTACACCAAATCCTCGTCATTGGGAAGATCATCTTCAAAATCCCACTGTGGAAACCTGGATGGATTTCATCATGGTGTAATCCTTACATACAATCTTAACACACTACACTCTAAGGTTATATCAAGGGAGGAAACTCAAGAAAGACAAAGAAACTATAAACCAGTCTTAAATAATCCATCTGGGAATATTTATCCTCACTAGTTCTTATATTTTCTGATTCAGTGATAAGGTTTTTAGTGTCCTAGTAAATGGATATGTTAGACCCCACACAAAAACTAGATTCTATTGTCTGAAATGTAAACTCGAAATATTTTAACACTGTCTCTATAAAACCCTGAACCATGCTCACACCTAAAAAACTTATATCATTTGGTCCTAAGGATTGACCTCATTTGACACCGCTCTGTAAAAACCCAAAACAATAAGGTACAAACATCATATGAAGGTTATATATGTAATAATCCAAATCCCACATTTTATTAGGCTAGGGCTGGCAACCATCACCATGTAAGAATATCACATACACGGAAGTCCCAAGAATATGGTACCTGTATGCACACACATACATGGATCTCCATAAAATAGTGCATATATTAATATATAACTAAAAAAATAAATGCATACATCAATATCACAATAATAGATTGAAAACATTACTAAACCCATGAGTGGGATGAATAGAAAACCACAAAAAACTAAAATTGCATCCAACTAGCTCAGAAGTAAGGAAATTCTATCAAATGCAACCACCGTCACACACCTATGACTTTAAAATCATATGATATTCCAAATCTAGGTCCTTCTAGGGAACCATAAAAAGGTATATTTTCTAAATGTGATACAAAAAGTGTGGGTAGATCCCTTGTAGGTGTCAAACTAAAAATACCTAGTAGGAACATGAAAAACCAAAAAAATAGAGGAACTGAAAGAAAAAATTCAAATCGACCAAAATCTAGATGAGAGACCAAGTGAGAGAAATCAAGTAATGCCATATCAATCATTCCTTGTTTATACATGAGTAGTTATATTATCTCTAGATGTTATGTGAATGATACAACATTGTATGGAATCTAAGAATAACCTAGATATACTTGTCTTAGACTCCAAGTCTCATGCTCCCAACCATACATCCTTCCATAAGATTCCTCTTGAGGCTCAATGTTATCGGTTTGGCAGAAGAACTAACCCCATGTGACCTACAATACCATATGGAACTTGTCTTAGAGATCTCTCACATTGGGAATCACTAGGCCGATAAAACAGCCCCGCCATCCCAAATGGAATACATATGATAGAATATTCATATCGTGTCTCGAAATAAAGAGTGTCAAGCTAGAATATAGATGATATAGATTCTTAGATATGGGATCCCACCCAACCATGATGGTTGACTCCACTAAACCCACTAGAAACCAAGAATATCTAAACTCTTAGGATAGGGATCAAACCCATCACCATTGGGGGGAACCTCAAAACGAATATTGAACTCTTGATATCCTAATGCCCTGATAGGAGATCACTCCCAAATCATCTTGGAGGCTCCATATACCCTAGTATGACTTATAATAATAATACATAAATATAGAATCACACCCATGCTAACTGAGGGGAACCCAAAACCTAATCTAGAAAAAACCAATAAGTAGGGTATCATATGAATGATGATACTGAAAGCCTAATAGAACCTCCGTCCAATTAAAGGATAAAATGCATGATGATACCACAAATCCTACTAGGGTATCTTGATAGATATGGGATCACTACCATGAGTTTGATTGTCATGTAGATACTGTGAACCCCACTAGGGGAAAACTATACAATAGAGTATACCACCCCAAAATCACAAAGGGATACACAAACTCTATCTAAACTCATACATTTGAGGTAATCAAAATACTATACTGATGAAATAATTCCAAATAATGAATTCATAGAAATGGAATAAGTGATCTCAGTCAATTAATACTAGTTTACATGATGCTAAGAGAATGGTCCTACTAGTGTCACCTTACATCGCATCTCTAACAAGAAAATATTGGAGACCATATCTTTCTATGGAGGACACTACTTGGGATAGGCTATTAATGAGACTCCATCAATGTCCTGAAGATGAGGATGGAAATGGGGGAAGCCTCTGAGGGTAGAAAATTATGTGTTACCATAGTACACAACCTGTCTATCAAACCTTGACCCTAACTATTCCCCCTTAGGGTACTCAATGTGTATAAAAATAATTCACATTGTATAAACCATGTCGCATGGTTTGTGACCTTGAATGAACCATTGGGTGTTTCCTTACACTAGCACATCCTTGTTAGCCATGTTTCTATACACTGCGATTTTTCTTTGTGATCTCTTACTTTACAACATCACTTTTCATAATTACTTGTATTTTTATTACTAAATTAACTTATTTGGTGATAAAAGGGAGAAATCATGCTATCTCTATGGTCTCATGTAAATAAAAAGTAAATAAATTAATCCCCCACCTCAAAAGTTATTCAAAATTCATTTCTCAAGAAAAAACCATGTAACAGATGACGATCACCTATCCTGCCATGACTGGCATCCCCTCGAGGATGCCGCTACCCCACCACACCAATAAACAAACAAGAAAGTACAATTTGAAACATAGAGATCACATGCCATTACGTGTCATGGATAAATGGGAGGAACAACTCTGGGCATCCTATACCATATAAAAACATATGTAAAAAGGGAAAAAGTTATCTTAGCCATTTGAAAATCTAAATAGTGCTATAGTTTAGAAATGATTTAGATTTTCCATTAAAAGTGGATCTTGCCAGGAATATTCATTTTGACAGAGTAAATGAACCCAGACCCTTAGGAAAATTTAGATAGGCTTTATGGTCTTTGAATCATCTATAAATCCTTTAAAACAACATATTGAATGCATTTTTCATCAAAGATAATTTAAAAGGGTTGAATGTATAGGAAACTTGAAACATTGTTCATGAATCACTTTTGGAAGAATCATCATTGGATGAGTCACCATTAGAAGATTCACCATTTGATGGATCACCGTTGGAAAAGTCACCATTCAACGTCTAATCATTGGATGAGTTTCTTTTGGATGAGTCACCATTGGATGAATCATATTTGGACGAGTCACCGTTGGATGAGTCACTGCTGGATGAGTCACCATTAGCTGAGTTACCATTAGATGACTCCCCATTAGGTGAGATACCATGCAGTGAGCCACTACTCAGTGAGTCTCCATTTAGTGAGTCTCCATTCAGTGAGCTACTGTTCGGTGAGTCACCATTCACGATTCACTATTCGATGATCTACTATCATGAGTTATCATTTCAGACACAATGCTCTTGACACACCATTCATTACCCACCTCTGAAAGGAGATACTATTGGAAAATTGGAAAATTGGAAAACTCTTGAAATGTGTGACCTTGACCCTCTCCCCCCCAGAACACCTCAAACACAAAATTGTCACAATGGAATGGATAGATGAGGTCCAGACCAAACCATCATATACCTCTCAAAAAAATTTCATCCTCTAGAATCCAAACCATCCTGAAGAGGAAACAGAAAAGGGGTCATCCATACATCCACCCCACAAGATCCTCTCTTGGATTTGGCCACCATAAGAGATAAAATACATCATGAAAGGAATAAATTGAGTGCACATGACAACCCCAAACATCTCCTAAAAACACTCCTTAGAGAGATACATCTAAAAAGAAATAAATCTACCACAAGAAACCTGATAATGTCTTCTCAAAAAAAGAAAGGGTGTACAACCAACAAAGAAACAATTTTACAAGAGATTATCTGAAAAAAAAAATAGATCAGGGTACTGATCACATATATGCGGCTCACATTCCCATGTATAATCCTCCATGCCACCTTGTCGCCATAATACGTTAACTAAGGGGATAACATGCCAAAACATCACCTTCTTCAAGTGGCCTTGGATCTCTATGGGTCTCTCCTCAATGTTTGGATCATAATCAATGTTGATCTCATCCCATTCGATGATGTGAGAGTCAACATGAAGGTAATAATGGATCTGTGACATGGGAAAAACATTGTGTGTCGTGATCATCTATGGGGGAAGTGTTACTCAATAGTCCATTACTCCAACATGAGCCAACAATTTGAGAGGCCCAATATATTGGGGATAAATCTTACCCCCACAATCAATCCATCACTACCCATGATAAGGAGGGACTGTTAGAAACGCGTGACCCACAATGTCAAAACCCCACGACATGAAAATCACCGCATAGTGGCAGTTTAAACCATCTCCAAAATCATCTTTAACAGTTTCATAAAACCACCTCTAAATAGGGTATCGACATCCAACAGGTGATGGTTTCTTTAATTAATTTGTAGTTTTGGGAATTTGTTGTAGTAAACATATTTGCTGGTTGTTTTGGTGGTTTTAGTAGTGGGTTCATGTAAAAAAAAACATAATTTATTTAGAGGTGGTTAAAAATGCCCCTAAATATTTTAAATTTATGACATTAAATCCACTACTAAAACTACCATAACTACTGCTAAACCAAACCGTGCATTTATTTAGTGGTTGTTTTAACCACTATAGATAATAAAATATCAATATATTGTGGTGGTTTAAACCCCCACAAAATATTTTTCAATTTGTTAGCAGAGGTTTAAACCACCGCTAACTGAAGATATAAAAATAAAAAATACTACCCATTCTGCATCCCCAGTACCAATACACTAAAAAAGTTCCATGTTAATATAACATATAATAAAATAATCTAAACCATCTAACAGTGTTCAATAGTCAACAATCTAACAATTTTTCATAAAAATCCATTTACAGAGAACATATAACCTAATAATCTAAACCATATCATCTAAACTATATAATAATGTTTCTTAGATCTAAATCTAAGACTTTACCCTATATAGAACAAATGTCAGAGTAGTAAGCCTTCAAATTATATAACCGAAACAAATGATCTAAAATACTTTAAACTACCTAGCCTAACATTGACCATCTTAGACCAATATGTAAGAAGCATGATTTTCTAACCCTTTCGTGACAAGAAATTCTATTCTAATGATGTTCATCAACCACCCTTTTTTTCAATACAACATATTGTTATATTCTATGATTCATAAGGTACCAAGAGATGTCAAAATATCATTTCATAGTCCAATCCCAAACACTAACTAACCTCAGGGCCTTCCCCTTGATAATGGGGTTGAATCTTACTTATATATAGGCTCACTCAATGCCCTAAAGTACATTGTCACGTAACTCCCAAAGTAGTGAAATAGACCCAAAAATAATAAAATGTTCACCTTAATACTTTAGGTTTCCATTAATTTCAATCCCCATCCTCATCCAAGTATTATGATACCCTATAGCGATAGTGCGTGGTCAAAATAGGCTCTCCTTCCATCTAGGGCACACACCTGTAAGGATCTCATGTGAGAAATGATCATTCCCATGTTAGGAAAGTGGACAATGGTCAACCCAACATTTGTGTGCCCCATCCTTGAATTACATGGTTACAGGTCTTGTGTTTCCAACATGAGTAAATTGAATTAAACAAACAACATAATAGTTAGTCAAAAATAATAATATAATCATCCTAATAGAACTAAATTGAAAATATTAAATATATCCATATTCTATATGGAACATAGATTACTTCATAATCCACCAAATTTAAACTCCACCAATTCTAGACTCATTACTTTACTAAATTATCAATCCATATCAAATTCTAATGCCATTATAAAACATGGGAAATCGTGAAACTGTTAGGACATGAAAATGTTAGTTGACTAATTAGTGCCACACATGATAAATGATATATAAAAAAACCCTATATTTCCATATTTTCCTAAAATATAAAGATGATTACTAATCACTCTCTGATGATGGACATTGTTTGTCACCCTCTCCACCTCCATCTCTACTTCCTACAACTGGCACATGTAAGAAAATTATATGGAAAATTAAATAATGGTTTATATTTATATTTGAACATAAAACCAATAAATGTTTGAAAAATAAATGATTTTTATGTTATATCAATCACCTACTCATCACCAATCATCTTTTCAATATCACAAGTCAAATATCTGGTCATCTTCTGATATAATTCAACCAGTGTTTTCAACAAAGAAAATATCTAAGCCAACTATTCTTGAATTGTTTTTTTCATAGAAACACAATATCTCTAATCATATCAACTAAAACTAGTAGTAGATATAACTTCAATCCTTGATGGACTTCTAAATTCCCTTAATGTTAGGATCCCAAATACATCCTGCCCACTCGACCATGATGCTCTTTCCCAAGAACCTTACCAACTGAGTCATCCTAGGAGGTTGAGCAGGACTGTGAGGGAATGAAATCCCATAGTTCATTAATATTTACCTATAAATAAAATACCAAACATATTAGATTCACTATATATTAACATAGTTATAACTATTAATAATTTATTATAATGAAAAATAAATTCATACCACAAATTCTTTGGTAGACTAATTAACAAAACTCCCATCATCATTTTTATAAACATCCAACCACACTTCTGTTCCAAATTCATGGTTCCCTAAATCTTTTGACTACATTAAACAAAGATAAATATAAATTTTAATATATTAAAAAGGCAATATTTTGTTATAAATATTTAAACAAATGAAAATATTTCCAGAATAAATCAACTTCTAGAAAAACTCATTGACCCTACAGTGTGAGGGATGACATTCTTAGCCTGTCTCGATGAATTCATCCTTGAATAATCCAGAAATGAATAAAATATAATTTAATTGTAATTTATTCAATGTTATATCCTTTTCATATACATGTATAAATATAAAATGAGATAATTATAAGAATATATATTTAAATACCATTTGAATCTCATAACGATGTCTATCAATTAAAGACTTCCATTTCTCTCTAGGTACCCCATTGGGTACCTTGTCATACATTTGTTGGGTACTCAATGAAGTATCATTGACATTTACCAATAATCTTCATTTAATGAATTTTTATGTCTTGACCAAATTTTTCAATGTCCGCTTTCATGCTAGCACATCAGCGACCATTATGTAGAAAAACATCTGTATATTGTAATTCATTTTGAAAATATTAGAATTTAATAACATAGTGACATTCAGCTACACCATAATGTATTAAAATTAACTTTATTTGTAAATAAAAAACATCATTTATCAATTATTAAGGTGTATTCCTCTATTCATAATATGTAATCAGAAGTTAATCCTTCTCTACGGCAAGCTAGGCTTGAATCTATCTATGTAATCCTGCAGCTTCGTCTATAGGGATCCCATAGGAATCAAATGAGACAACTATATTTTGTATATTTAGATTCCATATATATAATCTTTTCATATGTTTCTCCACATTTCCATTGTTTCTATTCTCCATGAATAAACAATTAGTATAAAATAATTATAATAAATTTATTCATATTAATATTTTTATCTATAACAATAACCCCACAATATCACAATGAAGAATTAGGAGTGGCACCCTACTCTCTCACTATTGAGGGTGCCGATTAGAAAGGCGTTAACTAAGCTTCAGACAGGATGGTCATGGAGGTTGTAAACGATGGTGTCTCATATGCTATAGGGAGGAAGACAAATGGATCATCATCTATCAGTGTGGTTGATTGAATAGTATAATAGTTATTCTATGACTTTACCATCCTTTAATTTAATAAAATAAAATTTAGAACATATATTTCAAAAATATTATATAGAAAAAAATAATAAATGGTTACAGATGCATAATACTAACAAAAATTAAATAAATAATAGAGAAAAATAATGAATCATTTTAAATAATGTTTTCTATTTACTTCTTACTACATTTAGTTGTATAGAATTCTCTTGATGATTGAATCCAAATATTTGTTGTATTTATAAAATATAAAAAAATTACATAAATATTTTTCTTGGTCTAAAATGAATCATCATAGAAGGTTGTGTTCCATATGTTTATATATACATGAGAAAGACTAAAAAAAGCATTGACACCCATGGTAAATGATAAAATGAATGATAGGTGGAGTATCATATAAAAATGGTCAAATCCAAAATGACTATGCCCATGGTGTGAGGAGCATCGATGGACTAACAGTCAGCTAGGCTATATAGTGAATATGTAGTAAGAGAAGGTGTTGTAGGTAATATAGAAATAGAACTGGGTCTCACCATGATACAAAAATGAATAAAAGATTTCACACTCCATATTTTTATGTGGTTGGAGTAAGATTAATAATAAATAAATGAATTCAATATATAAGGGGATGTATTGAAAAAATATTTTCCACATTTCATGATGGATGAAAAACTTATAAGATAGTCCAATGATCCTAAGTGGAAATATAAATTTCGATATCTCTTTGTCATAATTAATGTGTTGTTTTTTTAAGAGGACGAACCGAGTTTCAGTGGGTTCAGAATACTATACATGTCAATTCCCAAGTAATAGAGTATTATTTTTTATGAGAAAATGTTTATTAGTCATACAGGTCATCACACCCAAGTAATAGAGTATGATTTTTTATGTGTATATGTGTCCCCCTTTTTACTACACCATCATCAACACATTAATTCATATGTTCATAGATTCCTAATTTCAATTTATTAATCTGATAACCCTATATTCATTGGATTGGTGTAGGTCCTCATTGGAAGACAATTTATGATAGTTTTAAACCCTCCAGTGTCATAAAAACCACTCTAGGGGGATCATCTTAGGATGAGAATGTTTGGCCCTAAAATAATTATAGCACCATAGTCCATGGCATATGAAAATACACAAGGATTCATATTTCGAGCATTATGAATGTAGAATATATGTAACCATGTGGTCCATGTATTGTAAACCTAAACTCTTATTAACTTTATAGTTCGACTAGTATGACCATAAAATACAAAAGTATTGTGAAAAAAAATGTATGTGAGGTTGAAAACCATAATGGAAACCAAATCAAGAGTTATAATCCCCCTATCACGTCACTTCCATTACTAAGTAAAGAATAAAGTGATATAATAAAGAGGTTAAAATCTAATAGGGACCCGCTAGGGACCCCAGTAAAATCATTATTATTTTATTACAAAATTTTATAAGATAAAGAGAATGAGGGAATCCTAAATGAATAAATAAAAGGTTAAAAAACAAGTCCCCATGTATAGAGTAGATTGAAAAGAAACTATGATCATATGGCCATATCCCCAAATGATATATATGTAATATATGAGAAGATTCATATGTATAAATTGTTAAATATCTCACATTAGGATAATCATGTATAGAAATAGGTTTCAAAAATAGTATATAAATAGATACCAGAGCCATCAAAATAGAAATAAGTGTCAACTGACCGCATTGTCATGATGTGTCAAATTGATTATGATTTTAAGGTTGTTTTATAGAATAGGGAAGACCATAGGTCGTCTCTTAAGGAGCGTTGGTGGGATTAGAGTGTTTTTTAATAAAAAGTACATAAATAGGGGGAGGTTTTGAAAACAGTTTTAGGATGAAAGGACTTAATTAAAGACTTTTATAGTTGGAAAGAAAAGGTTGTGTTAATTAATTATGAGATAAAAGGGGTTAATTTTGAGTTCACTACACACATTTAAATCTCATTGTTCTTGGAGATTAATTACAGTTTGATGAAAATCTTTGGTTGAAATCAATCAGAATCCCAATTACATTCCAAGCTCTTATATCAATGCACATTGAGCCAAAACTTCACATAACAATCATATAGACATCTTCAAGATCCCATGAATGGAATAAAATCTTCCAAAACAAATTGAAATCTCAAATTAGTGTGGAAGAAAAGTATTCTTGTACTGCCCAATCGAAACAACACAACTCACACACTCAAAACTTCGCACCGATCGGTTAAAAGTAAAGAGCATTCCATTTGGTTAAATCAAAAAAAGATAAATCAAAGTAATATAATTATAAATGAAATGTTTTCAAACCCAAAATACATAAAACTAGTAGTAGTACATGTTTTGGAACTCCATTTACATGTATGTAGCTCCCTCACAATGAACACCCACCGTTAACTCGACATCAAGAGGAGGAGGAAGCTCGGGTGGAACTCCTTATCCATTCTTGACCCCCCTATGAGGATATGGGCCTCCAAAAGATTTAGTATGAGTGGGAGACTCCTCTAGGACTCTGAAATGGCAGAGCTTCACTTCTTGGTCGAACTTGAAAATGAGGAGCCCAAGGTTCCATTTTATAGGAAAATTGGAATGTAGTTTTGAGCACATAGAATTCTTAAAACCATTTTTCATAGGCGTTTCGACCTCTAGACAACCTTATCTCGATTTGGAGAAAACAAAAAGTTGTATCCCCACCTCTTGGATGTCTCCACCGAATGTTTGGCATTAGTTGGACACCTAAAGAATGAGTTATGGATAGATCATAGCACACCACTTTTGACTCCATGCAGATTTGGTGTGATGGATTGATTAGATCGGTTGGGCCACCATATGGCCGAATTAGTCTTTGGTTCCTTCATATGAAATGTATCGTAATGCATTTTGGACCATATCCCAAAATATTCGCCCAATTGGATGCACGGTCTAGTAGCAGTGTGCGGATTAATCCACTGGTGTGCTTGGATCAGGCGTAGTTTGGCCCATTTCACTAGGACATCATCATGGGCCCTCCAAATCACCTCCTCCTGCAATGGAATCATCAAAACAAGTAATATTTCCCTTTTTAACAATGATAAACAGAAATGAAAAGATTCAATAATGTAATGTAACTTGTCATTATTTATATAAATTTCAATATAAATCATGTTTAGCACATTGGTGTGAAGGTGAAAATTACACAGTGTATCGTGGTATGATCACACCCCTACACCTAAACATTTGTACTCTTGGGAAAAGTCACATATCCAAATAAAATGAGGCACATATATATTCCCAAAATCATGACGATTTAACATTTGAGAAAATTTTAATTCACTAAAGTAATGTGATCAATGAACGAACCAGACAAAGGAGTTCTTCCTAGTGAAAATTGAAAAAGATGTCTCATAAATCATATCACAATGAAATTCAAAGAGATTCATGACACCAATAAGAGAAAGGAATTCAAAATTAATCCATTCCACTTACTCTCCATGTGTGTGGGTGAAAACCATTCCATGCTATTCATTCCACTTTCAATCCAATAAATATAGGGTATTTTAGATTTATTCATCTTTAAAAGAATTTTCACTGAACCTGCCCTACATCCTTTGTAATCATATTTCAAGACACACTCATAACTGAATTCCTAGAAGTAAATCCATAAGCTCCCAAACTAGATATCCCCATATGTTGTACAATTCATCACTCCCCTCATTTATTATTTTTGTTTTTTAGAAGTTCCATTTGGAATAAATATCACACTCATCTCTCAACCCTTGTTTGATCTCCTTGTGACAGTAATTGCAATAATTATATCTAGATAAAAGGATGAGGAGGAGTGGTTTTTGACCAGCCCAAGACACAAACTTTTTTTTGAGGGTGTACAATAGTCGGACATTAGAAACACATGCATAGGTCAATCTGGTACAGTAATGAAACAGATCGGATAAGGAACGAACGTATGAAAATATCATTTAAAGTTGAAAAATATTAACCTAACTTATATTTACTTTATATTAAGTAAGAAATATTCACACTTCATGGTTTGGTGCAAAAATTTATGAAGATATTAGTGACATATTTTCCCTAAAAACTACTCACACAAGGGGCATCAATCATCTCAAATTTTTCACAGTGATATAACCATTTATATCAATGATAGTAAACCAATTCATTAAAAATAACTCCCTGATGATAACTTCATACAAATATTCTATTTCACCATTCTTTATGGTATTTTTACTTTCCCCTCTTAATTGTCAGTGAATCATGGAACTTTTAATTTTTTATGGGGAAAAATGAAAATACAATAAAGAAGGTGAAAAAGATAATAAAGAATAAAGACAATGGAAAGCCTAATGAACACAACAAGACTGGGAAAAGTAAAAAAACTATAAATTAGGTGAAAAGAGAAGAAAGAAAGATAAAAAATGATGAGAATTCCTATCAAACCAATAAATGTACCCATCCCCCCACACCTTGAATGTGAAGTATTCTCACTGAATAATTGAGAAGGTGATAAGGAAGGATAAAACCTGGTGTGTTTCACTTGTATGTAGCTTCTTGAACATGGAGTTCCTCCATTGGGAACTCTGAAAGTGCTTCGTGGAAGTGCTTCAGCCACAGCCCATTGATAGCAATGGTTTGTTTTGTTTATTCATTTTGAACATGTACAACACCAAATGGAGATACATTAATAACAATTTATGGGCCAATCCAGTGGGAACAAAGCTTACTTGGATGAAAATTCAGCCATGCATTATAAAGGAGTACCATCTTCCCAATGTGGAACTAACGATGAAGTATAAGATAGTCGTGGGAATCCATTGTTTTCTCCTTATAAATTCTAGAGTTTTCATATTCATCTCTTCTCATTTCCTCATACTCCTAAATCTGCAACTTCCTTTGAGAACATGCACTATAAAGATTATAATTGAATTTTATGATGGTTCAGTAGGCCTGTTACTCAATCTCAACTTGTAGGTGACAACTATTTCCAAACATAAGAAGATAGTTTGACATTACAATGGTAGTTCTGAAAGCAGTACGGTAGGCCCATAATGAATCCTCATGTCGAAGACTCCAATAATTTCTATTTGGTTGAACCATTATTTCAAAAATTTGTTTTGTCTCTCTATTTGACACATCAGCTTGGCCATTGTTCTATGGATGATATGTAGTAGACACTCTAGGACCAACCCCATACCGACAGAAAAGTGATTGCATTATTCAGTTGAAGAAGTGAGAACCCTGGTCCCTGATGATGATCCATGGTAAGCCAAACCTAAAGAAGATTTAGGTTCTCAAAAATTCTACAACTACCATAGAATCACCAGTCCTTATAGCTCATTCCTATACACATTTTTACAAACAGTCAACTACCAGATGAATGTACAAGTTACCAAAGGAATTGTTAAATGGACCCATAATGTCAATGCCCCAAAATTCAAAAGTGTCATAAAAGAGAAATGGTTGTTGTGGTATTTCATTACCTTTAGATACATTCCCCATTCATTGACAATGAGGACAATATTTTCAAAAATCATGGGCATCCCAAAAATGTGTTAGCCAAAAAAGGTGAGAATCAAGGACCTTGAAATTAGTCCGTTGGGGACCAAAGTGGCCTCCACAAGCAAGAGTGTGACAAAATCGAAGGACAGACTGGACCTCAATATCAGGAACACAACTCCTAATGACGTGATCACTACAGGTGCACCAAAAGTAGGTGTCATCCAAAATGTAACAACGAGACTCATTTTTTAGACGACTGGCTTGGTTTTTGTTGAAATCAGTAGGAATGTAAGATTCTGTCAAATAATTTAAAATTTATGAATATGAAGGAATAACATTAAACACTCGGTACTTTTTCTCATCAGGAAACATTTCATTAATGTGAATACAGGGGGATGAGTCAATTTCTGATGATGGAAGGATCCTACTGATACGGTAAACCACCACATTCTCTGCACCTTTATTATCTATAATTTCAATATTGAATTCTTGATGGAGGATAATCCAATGTAAGAGACATAGTTTGGCTTTTGGTTCCTTATGAAGATACAGGAGGGCTGCATGGTCTGAGAACACAATGACTTTGGGCCCAAAAAGGTATGATCTGAATTTTTCCATGGAAAACACAATGTCAAGGAATTATTTGTCAGTTGTCATGTAGTTTTCTTGGGCAGGGTCTAAATTACATTAGTCATTGTAAATGACATGTGATGCTTGATCGACCCTTTGTGAAAAGAATGCCCCGACTACATAGTTAGAGGCATCACACTTGAGCTCAAACGGTAAATCCCACCGAGATGGTTGGATTAATGGAGGTGACGTGAGACTCCATTGTAAATTATTAAATGTATCCGCACATTCTTTATAAAAAACTATTTCTTTTTCTTTTTGGAGTAATCAGGAGAGGGGGAGTGCAATTTTACTAAAGTCATGAATGAAATGATGATAAAATCCAGCATGACCTAGGAATGACTGCACATCCCATACATTTTTGGGCAATGGTAAGGAAGAAATCACATCCAGTTTTGATTTACCTCCTTGGATTCCATACCCAGAAATGACATGCCCCAAAACCATACTATGTATCACCATGAAATGGAATTTCTCATAATTTAATACAATATTCATTTCAATACCGTGATGTTGGACTGAACCTAGACTACTCAAACATTCATCTATAGAAGATCCATAAATAGTGAAATCATCCATGAATACTTCCATGAAATTCTCCAAGTAATCCGAAAATAATACTTACCATGCATCGTTGGAATGTACCCAGAGCCTTGGACAGACCAAATTATATCCTTCTATAGGAAAATATGCCAAGGGGCAAGTGAATGTTGTATTTTCTTCATCCTCGGGGGAAATATGGATTCGAAAGTATCCAGAATACCCATAAAATAAATAGTATTGTGACTTACCCGCTATCCTCTCGAGGATTTGGTCAATGAATTGAAAAAGTAAATGGTTCTTCATAGTGTGTTGGCTTAGTCAGCGATAGTCTATACAGACATGCCAACTATTCTGCACACGAGTTGGAACCAATTCATTGTTTTAAATTTTTGATTACTCTATGGTTGGTATTTTTAGGAACTAATTGAATGGGACTGAACCACTGGATGTCAAAGATGGGGTAAATTATTCTATAAAAGAATAATATTGTTACCTCAATTTTCACAACTTCTAGGAGGATTGGGTATAGACGACGATGTGGCTGCCTCACTGGTTTAGCCTCATCATTTGAAAAAAATATGATGTGTACAAATTGATGGGCTAATACTTGGAATTTCAACAAGTGTACATCCCTAAGATTGATTATACTCCATAAAAAGTTCAATCAGTCGAAATTTATGCTTAGGAGGGAGTGAACTAGCAATGATGATGAAAAACTTGCATCCATTCTCAAGATATGAATATTTTAAATCAAGAGACAATTGTTTCAGTTCCAATTCAGGTGGATTTTGGATTTATGGGAGTGTGTGTGAAAGGGAGAGGTTACTGATCTCATATAACTACCCAATGGTATCATCCTCAATAGAGGAATGAGCTTTTACAAGCTTAGAAATATCATCGATGGTCACTGGATCCTCTATGTTCATGAAATCATCAATTAATAAACATGCATGACATTTTTCTAATCCACAACATCAGTCAATGCATGAATAATTACCTAACATTTCAATCAATAAAGAATCCTTAGATAGGGGATTATGGAATGATAAAAAGTATTTTTAGGGGAATGAAGTATGTTAATTGAATTTACTAAGAGAGAGGAATGTTCTTCTGAGGGGTGCTTCATGGCATCAAGGATGTTGAAATGGACTATGTCACCACCAAATTCCATAGATAATGTACCATTATGGAAATTAATTATGGTTTTGGAGGTTTTTAGGAAAGGTCTCCCCAATATAATTGGGTCATTTCCATTCATCCTATCATCTTCCATTCTAATCACATAAAAGTCAATTGGAAAAATTAATTTTTGAACCCCCACAATAACATCCTCTAACACACCAGAGGGGTGTGTTGTACTATAGTTAGATAGTTGAACAATAATTATAGTGGGATTTAGTTCCCCAACCTTCAATGTTGAGTAAATAGAGTGATATTTCACACTTATAGAAGAACTTAAATCAAACATAGCGTTAGAAAAAGAATACTCCCCTATGGTGCACAAAATTGAAAATGTTCCAGGATCATTTCACTTGGTGGGAAGTGATGGATCTATTAATGCTGAAACATTCCTCCCCAAGCTCACATTTTCATCTCCATGAAGTTACCTTCGGTATGTACACATCTTCATTAGAAACTTGGTGTAATGTGGAATTTTCTTCACAACATCAATCAATGGGAGGTTAGCATGCACTTTCTTGAAAATTTAAAATATTTCCTCATCAAGTTCAGTTTCCTTTTGTTTTCTTGGTTGGGTGTCCCTTTGAGGATGTGGAAGAGGAATTGTTGGGCTAGGTGACTCATCAATATACATAATCTTTCCTTTGGATGCGATTCTCTCAGGACAAAGATCTTCAACATTTGGATCATTCTTAATAGTTAGGATGCAGGTTTCCTCAGAAGGGGATGACTCTAATGGAGGATTTATTTTACTTTCTAGTTGTTTTCCAATCCTAATGGTTATGTAACTAACATTTCCTTCATCCCTAGGATTAACTACTAGTTTAGAGGGAAGTTTACCTGATCGGTGACTTTGAATTTCACCCACGGAGTAAGCTAGTTGGCCTAATTGGGGTTTGAGGTCCTGTATTGTTGTCTGAGTGGTTTGTTGGAATGGAATATTGTTGGAATCCATTAGTTTCATAATATATTCTAGGATAGGATTGCGTTTTAGAGGGTATTGTTGGAAAGTCCGTTGGGGTGGTTGAGGAATTTTGGGAGGTAGGGGTGGATGACTACTCTACTCATATTGGTTCCATTGTTTTTGAGGTTGGTTTGAATACCCCCTTACCTATAGGCTTGGTTCTCCGTCCAACCAGGGTTGGATGGATAGTAAGGTAATTTCCTAAAAGGTTGGTTATAGAGGCGGCCTGGAAATATTACCCCACAACTCTCAAATGTTTCCCTCAATTGTGGAAATTGGTCAGAGTAGTGTGTGATAGAAAAACATATACCATAATGGATAGGAGGAGGAGATTGGGATTTCCCTTGGGAAATATCTAGTTGTCAAAGAAGGGTACATACCTCTTCGAACATTTTATCCACCTTCTTCTCGAATTCTATACTTTTCACCTCATGAACACCTCGAATCGGTACATTGGACCTTCAACAAATTTTTTGTGTTTTTTACGCCATGTTATCAATCAGGGTTCCTTAAGCAATTGGTGTGTTATCAACTTGTGTACCAATTTAAGCAGCATCGATCATATTTCTATCAATAGGGATTAATCCTTTATAAAAGTATTGTATTAAAAGTTGGTCACTTATTTGGTGGTGTGGGAAACTTGAACATAACCTTTTAAAGCGTTCCAAATATTCATGAAATGAATCCTCTTGATATTTTCTTATACCGCATATTTCCTTCCTTATTGTTGCGGTTCAAGTGGCTGGAAAATATTTTTCAAGAAAAAGGCATTTCATGTATGCCCAACCTCTAATTGGTGAATTAACCTAGTACAACCAATCTTTCACAGTGTCATCTAAAAAATTTGAATTATTTAAACTTTACATGTTCCTCATCTACATTAGCAGGTTTTAATGATGATCAAATAGTATGAAATTCTTTTAAGTGCTTTTATGGATCGTCTCCCAGAAGTCCATGGAATCTTGGTAACAGATGAATTAAACCAGATTTTAGTTCAAAATTGGGTTCCTTGCCTTATAATTGAATGTATGTGGGATGAATATCAACATTATGTGAGGTTACTTATTTTAGTGTTCAATTGTTTTCATCCATGTTATTCACGTTAATTTCAGTTTTAATTTTTGTTCCAAAAGAAGATGAAGGGTGAAGAAGAGTTTCAATATGTGGTGTGTCCTCCTTTAAAGTGTTGTCTTGTGTGTCTTAGTGTCGTTGACATAGGGTCCTCTCCAGTTCAGGTTCGAAAGGTGCTAAATCTCTCAGAGTAGAATGTGTCATGCACCAAACCTACACAACAAATAGATCATAACAAAAAGGGATTGAAAATGTATAAGAGAAAAGAAAAAAATATTCATAAAAATTACAAAAACCTTATAACAAACATGCACTAAAAACCAAAGCGCTCCCGGAAACTGTGCCAAAATTTGACCGTGTTGTCATGAAGTGGAATATTGATTATGATTTTAAGGTTGATTTATAGTCTAGGGGAGACCCTATGTAATCTCTCTAGTAGAATTGGTGGGTTTAGACTGTGCGTTTTTAATAAGAAGTACATAAATAGGGGGTGGTTTTGAAAATAGTTTTAGGATGAAATGATTTAATTAAAGAGTTTAATAGTTAGAAAGAAAAGGTGGTTTTAATTAATTATGTGATAAAAGGGGTTCATTGTGAGTTCACTGCACACATTTGAAGATCATTGTTCATGGATAATAATTAATGTTTTTTGTAATTCTTTGGTTGAAATCAATCGGAATCTCGATTACATTCCAAGCACTTATATCAAAGCACATTGAGCCAAACCATGAAATAACAATCATATAGATAAGTTACAAATCACATGAATGTTATAAAAGCTTCAAAAAAATTAAATCTCAAATTAGTGGGGAAGAAAAGGATTCTTGTGATGTCTAATCAGAACAACACAAGTCACACACTCAAAACTTTACACCGATCCGTTAAAAGTAAAAAAGCATTCCATTGGGTTAAATAAAACAAAGATAAATCAATGTTAGATAATTCTAGAGGAATTTTTTTCAAAACAAAAATACATAAAATGAGTAGTAGTACAAGTTCTATAACTCCCTTTACATGTGTGTAGATCCCTCACAATGAACACCCACCGTTTAGCTCGACATCGGGAGGAGGAGGAAGCTCGGGTGGAACTCCTTCATCATTTTTGATCCCCCTATGAGGATAGGGGCCTAAAGAACTTCTAGGATTAGGTGGAGACTCCTATAGGACACCTAAATGGAAGAGATTCACTTTTTGGTCCAACTTTCAAATGAGGAGCCCAAGGTTCCATTTCATAGGAAAATGGGAAGGTATTTTTGAGCACACAGAATTCTTAAATCCCCTTCTCACAGGGGTTTTGACCTCCAGACATATTTATCTAGATTTGGAGAAAATAAAAAATTTGTATCTTCACCTCTTTTCTATCTACAACGAATTTTTGGAATAATTTGGACACATAAATAATGAGTTATGAACATATCACAACACACCACTTTTGACTCCGTGCAGATTTGATGTGCGGGACAGATCAGGTGGGTTGGGCCCCAGATTGCCAAATTTGTCATTGGTCCCTTCATATGAAATGTATCCATATAAATTTTGACTCTACCCAAAATCATTCATCCCAATTCGATTCACAGTCTAGTTTCTATGTGGGGATTAATCCACTGGTGTTCGTGGATCCTGTGCAGTTTGGCACCTTTTTCTTGGACATCATCTTGGGCCCTCCAAATCACCTCCTCCTATAATGGAATCATCAAAAAAGTAACATTTTCCTTTTTAACAGTGATAAAAACATTCAAACATGGAATTTAACTTGTCATTATTTTTATAATTTTCAATATAAAACAAGTTTATCATAGTGGTGTAAAGGTGAAAATTACATAGTGAATCGTGGTACAATCATCAACAACGATTGTTTCTTCACAGACTTATTCTAAACATTCTTCGACATACACCATTTATCATTTGGACCTTTCTATTATATGAATCAAGATATAAAACGTATATAAAACATGTAATGTTCACTTGTTGGGTGTGGGTATAAAATTAAAATATGATTCCAACTTATTTCCACTAAACATATTTAGTGGTACAATACTATAGGCCTATGTAATCATCGTTTAGTGATTTATACCCTTATAAATGTGTAATGATAGAAAAACAGAATAAATTTCATACATGTTGATGGAAAAAAATCTTAAAATCCACTATAATTCATCAAAATTTATACAGAGCACCATATAACTCATACATACATGAATTAAGTCACTGATAGGTTAATCTTAGGGACTAGATACAATTTTATAGGTAACCTTTTTTCAAAGTCTACCAAGGAGGTAAAATAAAAACTAATAAATTAATGAAATGTAATTTCTTATTTATTAATGAAGATTAATGTAAATCCCATATAATAGTAGGGTACCCTCCTTCCATAATCTAGCAATAATGGTAAAGTACCTTATATTATGAACAAGTTTAACCTCCTTTCAAAATAATTTTATAATGGTATATGATTAACATGGAATTTTTTAGTTTAAACATAGGTAAACACCAAATCATAAAACACATAATCATATATGGCCATATAATCAAAGAATCATGTAAATTTAACATTTCCCTTAAATATAATGCCTAAAAACACAGAGCCATGTTGTAAATTAAGCATACTATGGGCGCCTATGGGAGGTGAGATGAGGGATGACACAGTAAGGCATGACAATGGATGATGATGCGAGGCGCAGTGAGGTCTGGAAGTGAATGGTGATAAAAGGTGTGGCGAGGTGTGATGAGGGAAGGTGAGTTATGGTGATGGGTGGTAATGAGAGGTGATGGGAGATGATAGGCGATGATGAAGCTTGGGCTTCGAGGAGTCGGTGGGGGGGGGGGTGGTCGGGGGTTTCGGGGGGAGAGTGTGTGGTTTGTGAAAATATTAAACTCTATTGTGGGAAACTATAAAAAACTGTTGTGAAATGATTTTTTAAAAAATTATTTTTGGTTTAGTAAACAACCCCTAAATGCATAGTTTGGGGTTGTTTCAAATGGTCTCTTCATATTATCATCATATAACTTTTGGTGATCTGGTGATACCTTCATCCACTCAAGAATCACCCAAACCATTACTACAATATTCTTTATTTCTTCCAGCATGATAATTTTTGACTCTCCAACCCTAGTCCAACATAATGGAGAACAGTAAGGCCAACAATACAATGCTTCAAATAGTACCATACCGATGGTGGAATAATAAATATTTTGGTAATAAAACTCTAACAAAGGAAAGTGTATCATCCAAGAACCTATAATATCCTGTAAACTATAGCACAATATATCAACAAGAGTCTAGATTGGCCGTTTTCTCTTATCGCCTATTTCTTGATGAAAAGTAGTGTTATGAAATGGCTGAGAACAAAAATCATGCAATAGACCACTCCACACCCTGAATGTAAAATGAGGATCTCAATCATAATTGATCATCCTCGGGACTCTGTGGAGTCTCACCACCTCATCCAGATATTTCCACAATAGAAACTCTATTGATTTCGACTCCTTGAGAACTATTATGTGGAATTATTTTACCAAACGATCCACTACTACCCATATAACATCACATACTACCTATAATTGAGGTAAAATAGTAAAAAAGTCTACCAAGATGTCCCAAAACCTCTATTGAGGAACATATAAGGGGTGGATCAAACCACCAGTAAATCGGTTCTTATCCTTGACCATCTGAAAGACAAAACATCCAGACACAGACTCTGCAACTTCAGGCTTGAGCCCTAGACCACAAAATTAACCTCTCAATTCTTGGTACATCTTATTCATGTTGGGATGTAACCCAAAGGGCGAAATACGAAAATTTATAAGAACCATTAAATCTGATGCCTATTGAATGAATATAATTCCCTGAAACAACACATAGTTTTTTACATCCTCAAATATAGCATCAAAATATGTGTTAAAAACAACATAGTCCATCCAAACCTCCTCCTGAAGATCCGCCAAATGTGATTCGTCCACCTACTACACCAGAGATGATTTCCCAATTATTTGAAAATGACAACATCTACCCCCAAATTCTCCAATATCCAAATGTTATACTGAATATTATTGCATAACTATATAGAAATCACTTGATTCACACACTATATCACTACACAACTTCTTTATCAACGCATCGTCTATAACATTCCCATTCTAGGTGTATAAAATATTTTGAAGTCATAATCTAATAGGAACTCCATCCATCGATGTTGTCGTAAGTTCACGTCCTGCTGGGAGAAAATGTACATAAGGCCCTTACGATTGGTGAAGACCACAAAACACTCACCAAGGATGTAATGTCTACCTAACATCAAGGAAATCACCATTGTCACTATCAAATGAATGTGGATGGAATAATTATGTTTGGGGGGAAACAACTGATGAGACCCATAAGAAATGATTGATCTCTGTTATATTAGAAAACAACCTAACCCCATAAGCGAGCATCACATAAACCCAAAAATTTAACTCTTTATTTGGGGGGAAATGAACCAGAGAATAGAACTCCATCAGATACAAAATGGTTCTTAACACTTTTCAGTACCCAAAAGCTCAAGATCCTTTTTGGTTAATTCTATTAGAGGAGTAACAGCCCATGAGAAAACAAGTAGGAACCTATTATAATATCTTGGAAGACCATGGAAACATCTGACTTCGACCACCGTCATGGGGCTACCCACGAAACAACATCTTTTATCTTTGATGGATTAAAAACTACTCCATTTTTCTATAAAACATCCCTCTAATAAAAGGACATTTCACGCCCAAAACACATAGTTCGAAAACCACCTCAAAAACTAATCATAGAAATGAAATCCCAAATTAGCACACAAATGTCCTATAGTCTCCTCCTCTAACGCGGGGTACACATAGATTTCCCCAATGAAAACAACCAAAAACTTATCTAGGAACTCATGGAAAATAATGTTCATCATCCCGATGAACACAACTACAGAATTTACACATTGAACAACATCAAAAAAAATAGTAATGCCCATGACAACAACGAAAAGTAGTCTTATGGATATACTCAGCATTTACACACATATAATGATATAATAGTTGAAAATAGACCTTCGATAACCAACTTACACACTTCATTTGATTGAATAAATCATTGATCCATGGAATAGGATAGCAGTTCTTCACTATCACATGGTTTAAGTGATGATATTCGATACATATCCACAAACATCCATTATCCATCATCATGATAAAAAACCGGTGCATCCCCTGGGGACACACTTGGATGAAGAAAACTTTACTAAAACCGACGATCCAAATATATACATAGCTATCAGATCTATGAAGGTTATATCCAATATAGATATATCATGATAGGAGACACTCTTTGGTGTTTCTCGATCCAGAAAGTGATCTCTTACTAATGGGGTAATGCTAAAAATTCTTCTCAAAATACATAAGGCTACTATTTCAAAACCCTACGAATCACCAACCACTAAACCTTCCAAAAACTCAAAATCATCATAGACAATGAGGCTGATAAAAATGAAACTTGACTTTAACCCATTAGAGACACTCTTTTTCCAAAAAAACTGTTGCCTCTCCCTCAACATTGAAGAACACCATCTTCTCCCAGAAGAAATCCATTATAGAGTACATGGAATACACAAAATCCATGTTGAGGATGAAATCATGGGGTTGTATTCATAAACAAAAGAAATCCCCCCTTGATTGGTGCTACCCTAGCACTAGCTCAATGTCTCTACATTCTTCAAACAAGTCATCTCATCCTCCAACTAGCTTATTTAATGCCATGGGCACTTGAAGTCTCTCTAACTAAAGTCCAAAAGTATGGATAAGGTTATGTGATATGAATGAGTGTGTCACTCATAAATCAAACAAGACATGAACCCATGTAGAAAACATCCAAAGGGTGCCTCGAACGACTTCTAGATCACCTAGAATTGGAAATGCTATAGTAGGAAGCTGACCACGACATGATTTGAGGCCTTCATGACCATGATGATGACCACCTCCCAAGAAATTCTATAATCTATGAGGTTGGAGAGTATCCTAGGGTTATCCTATGCCTTCCCTATCAGCTCTCAGCTGATACCAAACTTGAGAAACCTACTACTACTGCCTCGGATAGAACTACCAAAATGGGGGAACTTTGATCAGAACACATGGTGCACGCTGATTAATTAGAATGTTCAGGTAGTCACGCCGCTGATACCTCAACCTCAATATAAATAATTTCATCTGATCCCTTGGAATATTACTAAAATCTTCTTCCTCTAGAGAAACGAGATTATGAAGGTTAAGACCTATCACCGGTATATCGAATCCTCTTATTCCATGAAATTTGGGTACCCCAGACTATATATATTCTTCATGAGGAATCCTAAAAACACCCATATAGTGGGGATCTGTTTATGGATAATGTTTTCTCAATGACCAATACTATTTCCAACACCAAGAGATAGGCTTTCATCACAAATAGGTGGACTTTCTGCTAGATCATTAGATGCAAAGCCTCCCCGAAATGCCTCACCCTGTCCTCCTCAATTGGAAATAAGTCTAAAGCATATCGTAGATTTTTCTTGAAATAGACCTTGAACTCTCTCAAACTGTACCTTCAATGTTGAAGAGTATGAATCTTCTGGCGGTTAGTGGAATTCACAGTTAAAATATGAAACTCATCCCTGAACTAGTCTCATAACATCTCTCATGAAACTTTCAACTCCTATCAATTCCCATGAAACAAGAACCACCACTACCTCGCTTCCCCACGTAGAATCATCACAAAACATGACACCCGGTTCTTATTTGTGCATAGATAAAATTCAATGCTATATCAAACTATTATAACCAGTGTTATGTGACAAAAATTGAAATGGATCCCTCATACTTCTACAGAATCTTTCACTATAATTATAAGTGATCCATCCTCCAAGTGTCTTCATCATCAACCTCTACTCTGAAGTGATCTTCTGCTGCAACCTACTGAACATATTTTACACAAACCTAATGAGGACGTTGACCTAGATCCATTCATTAAAAAAGGAAAAACAGTTGGATCTCCTAAAACTATAATATGGATGTTTTAACCATAATTAATTCTTTTCTTTTATTCACTTAAGGTTAACCTATCCCTTGGTATACCCATTCTAACACATGAAAAAATAATAGTGATTCAGGATCATTACCATTCTATCTACCCTAAAATATGTATCACCACATTTAGTAGTAACTGTATGCTAGCTGGTTTGTGCATCAGATCATTGGGGGGCCTAAATACCCATGACGCAGCTAGCCACCCATGTATACAGTTCTTTATAATAATTTCTAACCTTATTTCCCAATCAACCCATGCATCATCACCTAACCCTAACTCCACCTCCATCATATCTGTCAACCAGACCTCCAATAACACTTTTTTTTACAAAACCCTCCCCTCTTAGTGTACCCCTCTTAGTCAGGTAATGGAAGAAGAGAGATAGTGACACCTGATTCATGCCTCTAGTAGGCCCCGGTCAGAAGCTATCACCAAGGGTATAATGTACACATATATGGGTGGAATTTCCCTCTAATAAGAACACATGAAAAAGAGAGATATATTAATGACACCAACCAAATCCTATTCAAAATATAGTATAAATTAACGAAAATTACATGTATTTAATTTGATACAAGAACTACTACAAATTATTTGGAGAAATCTAAGTACTAAAAAGTGTAAAACTGCAACCACCACAATACCCGAACAACTCCAGAAAAACCTATAATTCAGTAGAAACAAAACTGATCTCCAACCTTCTCCAACTGACTTGAATAATAGTTTATATTAATATAGGGTGAGTATAATAGTATACATAGTAGAGACCAACTCGAATCCTCTTATTAAATGTTTAGAAATGATGAAAAATTACTGTGAACAATAGGTAAAACTAACTCATTACCTAAACATGTAAACTATGTTCACATCCTCACTATGGATACTCTCACCAAGTATCATGTAAAAGTGAAAATTATAAAAAATAATAATATCAGGGGTACCCTGCTACCACCTCCTCACTGGTTTCCCCCTTTTATCCAATTTCACACATCCTACGAGTCTCTCTCAAAAAATGATATCCCATAGACACTTGGGAAAAGCACCACAACATGCACCTCGTGGAAAACAACCACCATGTCCACATATCCAAAAGTATCCATGAAGTTTCTAGGAGACTCCATTGCTTTCATAATGTGTATCATATATCAGGTATTATAACTCTTGAGGTTATAACCCATACATCGAGTACAAATCCTCCAGCCATCACAACCTATTCATGTTACACCTATAGTAGTCTATAGGAAACATTATCCTGAATATATGTGCCGGAAATAACCACAATCCATTACAACCGTCTATACACATATTTGGTGAAAACTGAAAACCTTGAATACCAGCACAATTAACTACTAGGAGAAGAGTTCAAGTTTAATGGGGGTAGTCATCCATCTATTCTCCTACCTAGATATTGGGGAAAACACCCCCAGGGCTCAGATTCCTCAGGTTTTCATTTTACATATCTGATAGGTAGGATTTGTGTATTGAAATAAAATAAGTACACAATATAATATAACTCAAAACCACGCTATGCGAATAGAATCATATTTGACTCTACTACAGTTCATGTCAATCGGACTCCTAGCTATAACTACTGAGAATATATATCTTGTAAGAAAACAACAATTTTAATGAGTTTCATTAAGTTACATTATCCATTTCAATCAGTTTTACTTTATGTTAATCAATTATTTAACAATTATTTACCAATAATAATTTTTCAAATGCCTTATAATAACATTGAACCAATATCCATGCTTTTTAGGAATAACCAAAATGAGTCCACCACTTCTTGGAATCATAAACACATCATTGCATCATAGTAAGCTCCAACCGCATTGGTTTAAAAAAATCATTTATTAATAAATTGACCAAATTCCATATTTATATATTTCCAATTATTCTGGGAAAACAATTAAGCTATCAAAAACATGTATATTTACACGTTGAGTAGAGGAGCTACTCGTTGAGTCTTTTCCACATATAGCAGGAGTGTAGACCCATCCATCATTGGGATGAAAAACAATAAACACACATGGAATACCCCGTGTTTATTCACCTCTTATGGAAGGAGAGTGACCAAAATCAGATGCCTTAGGAAGTGGATAGTGTAAATAAGATAAAAATTAAATAGTTTCAACAAGAATCAAACTTTTATATCAATAGTTAAGCCAAGATTCAACCCGTTCAATTATATCTGGTGTATTCACCGACTTCAAAAAAAAACACTGATGTATCTCTCCATAATAGGCATCAACTGCTTCCATAATGACTAGGCCTCTCTACCCCACATATCAAAATAGGCATCCAGGTTCATCTATCCGAGGCCCACCTCACATCACAATCCGAATGAACTAAACAAAAATAGAAACATGGCTCTTGGATCTATTCAAGGAATATAGCCTTCACAAACAATGAACTATCACATATCTAAAGTACAAGAAACATTCTATTACATGAAGTGGGAAAATCATTCACTATAAATGAATAATATATTATTCATACAACCGGTTATTATTCCATCTTGAATTAAATTATTCATTATCACAGGTTCGAACTACGGGAAAACTAAAAACAAGCTTCTCAAGCTTTCACATGTTAATCAAAACCATATTTTAACATGCCAATAATACTTTTAGCAAAAACCATTGAAATGATTCAGAATCATCAACGAACTCTTTTAATCATCCATATCAACATCAATTTTATCAAATTATAGTAGAAATTGTATTCATTAACAAGTCTCTTTAAACAGTTATCCAATTAATCATCAACTAATTCCAGCTTTACATTCATTACCAATTTCAATCATGAGAAACATT
Organism: Viscum album; assembly: GCA_963277665.1. NCBI lineage: Eukaryota > Viridiplantae > Streptophyta > Magnoliopsida > Santalales > Viscaceae > Viscum > Viscum album. Next base: position 901,746,877 of record OY728137.1, on the reverse strand, counting down.
CTAAAGAGATTTAGGCTTGGATATCACAGTATATAGAAAAATTATAGGCAAACTATTATCATGTTATAATGAAAAATCATCACTATTCAATCGATACCAATTCCATAATCCAGGTCAAATAATTATTATCTTTTTTTCATTACGATCCAAAGTGGTAAATCATCCTCTCTTTATGGTTGAACATAAATAATGAGATATGAAACTAATCCCCTACCTAAAAAGGTGTTCAAAATTATTTTAATATGAATGATCCATGAAATAGATCATGATCACCTCTCATACAAATACTACATCTACCTGACCATGTCGTGAAACCACTTCACCAACCGACAACTGAGAATACTCTTTTAGAAACATGGAAATCACATTCCATCACCAGCAAAGGATAAATGGATGGAAGAACACTAGGTGTCCTGTACTAAGGAAATACAAGAAGGACGAACATGGGCATAAGGTATCCTGGCCCTTTGGAAATCTAAATGGGGGAAATGGGTTAGATATGGTAAATAATTTCCATTAAAAGTGGGTCTACTCAATATTACAAGATTTTATTGATTTAAGGCACCCGAACACTTATGAAAATTTAGATATGATTTGTGGTATTTTAATCCACCTTAAATCCTCTAAAATAGGTATTTGATTTCATTTTACTTGTAATATAATGTCCAAGGGGTGAAACTATATGAAATTGGAAACAATGCTCATGATCACCATTGGACCTGTCCTTATTGGACTATTCATCATTGGATGACTCACCATTGGATGACTCACCATTGGACGACTCATTATTGGATGATCCACCATTGGACATGTAGTCATTGGATGACTCACTGTTGGATAAGTCACCATTGGATATATCACCATTGGATGACCCACTATTGGATGAGTTACCATTGGATGACTCGCAATTTGATGAGATACCATAGGACAAGTCATAGTAAGATGAATCACAATTTAGTGAGATACTATTTAATAAGTCACTGTTCAGTGAGCTATCGATCGGCGAATCACCATTTGTGAGTCACTATTCGACAAGCTACCATTGTGTGTCACCATTGCTGACTCACCGCTCCAAATGCACCATTCCTAACCCATTAGTAAAATGAGCTACCATGGGAAAACAACAATTTTGGAAATCTCTTGAAATGGGTCACCTTAACCTCCATGAACACCGCAAACACCATATTTTCAAAATGAAATGGACCATAGACGTCTGATCCATTACACATTGAAAATATTATTTCAGTTTTCTAGTATTTTCATGATTTGTTCTATTAATTCATTTAGTTACATTCCAACATGTTATTAAATTTTCCTTATATATTTATTAGAATATTTAGTCGGTATTATTTTGGTCTCCCCAATATAATATTCATCCCCCACGACTAGTATTCAGCCTTTAGATTAGGTGGAAGCAGTTTGAAGTCTTATAAAAAAATTATTTTGGTCATGTGAGAGAGTTCCAGGTTAGGGGATGTTAAAAAGTTGTATCAGGGAAGAAGGTATTCTTTTCTCATGACTTACAATTTTTGGAAAGTTAGAAAGGAGACTAGTATCTATTAGGACATGGATATTATGTTTTACATGTGAGTAGAAAACCCATGTACAAGGTAAAATCAGGGTACCCAGGGATGAGATTTCGGTTTGTGACGTGTTATAGTTACAATTGATGTAATTTCACCTTTAGTGATTCACATGTTGTGTGAGGATATTGTTCAATGATCTTACCGATTATTGAGATTTGTACTCATGGACCAGTATGGTGCGTGATAAGAATAAATCCATCATAATAAGAACATTTGGATGTACTGATATTCATTAATACTGATACAAACATATGTATTTTTTATGTGATATATACATTCTTATTGAATTGTAAAATTAGATATTTATTTAAGTGGATATATGAAATGAGTTTTCAGGTCGTATTAAAAAACTTATAATCCATGTCTATAAGGACTGAGAGATAGTGTTTCTTAGTTGTAGTCACCTATAAGAGTTAACCTTCTTTGTAGCCAATTTTCAAAGTTGTGAATTATTCATGTAGAGAAAATCCTTCATAGTCATCTTCAACTAGAGTATCAGGAGAGTGGAAATCAGCATTCTCCTAACTTGTGAGTGGATAATCAAAGGTTGAGTGAGATGATGGCCAAAAACCAATATCCTATTCCTTAAATTGATGGCTTTTTTGATCAGTTTATTTGTGTTAAGATCATCTCTATGATAGATTTGAGAGTTGGATATAACTATATAATGGTGACACTATCAGACAGACCTCATACTACTTCTAGAAGAATTTATGATTTTTACGAATTCTTTGTGATTCCATTGCAGTTAACCAATTCTTATATGGTATTCATGGACATAATGAAAATGATATTTTATATTTTCTATGAACAATTTTTTTTGTTTTCGTAGATGATATCATTATATTATCCTAATAAGTGGATGATCATTCCAAACATCTTGAAAATATCCTGATTAGATTAAGAGAGAAACTACTTTACACCAAGCTAAGTAAATGAAATTTCTAGATAAATGATGTGCACTCTTTAAGAAATGTCTTCTCAGATGCTAGTGTGTCAGTGGACCCAGAAAAAGTTACAACTGTGGTAACATGGAAACAACCCAATAAAAACATCAAAATTCAATATTTTTTTCATTAATTAGGTTTTTATTGGCATTTTATGAACGATTTATCATATTTGGTAGCACCAATAGCTATGCTGAGCGAAAAAGGGGTAAATATTGTTTGGAAGTATGAATAATAGAGACAATTTGATGTGTTGAAAGAAAAGAATAACTCACCACATATCCTCACCACTCCTATTCTAGTTGAATCTTATACTGTTCATTGTGACACATCTAGAGTTAGACTCCGATAAATTCAAATGAAGTGGGATCTAGTGGTTTTTTATAGATATTGATAGCTGAAACTCCATGAGTGTAATTAATCTACTCACAATCTAGAGTTTTCAACTGTGGTACACACCCTTTGATTTTGGAGAGACATTCACATGGGTGAAAGGAATATGGTATACATGGATCAGAAGATCTTCAAGTACATATTTTCTCAATTAGACATGATAATTCGATAGAGGAGGTGGGTTGAGTATCTACAGTATTTTGACATTTAATTGCCTTAAGAGCCATTAATGGGTAACATTGTTGCCGATGTTTTGAGAAAAAAAAACAAGGATAGAGGTGGTTGAGAGTCCTATGATGATCGGTGGAAAATGTTCCTTTTTGTAGACATAAAACTGAGTATTTATAAATCTAAGGGGTGAGTAGTTATGTCTTCGACAACAGTTATGAATGTCCATTTAAATAATATTAAGAATGAGAAATATTATAATATGTATGGTTCAATTCCGAGAGAGAAATTATATGTTTGGGAGATCCGATCTAGATTCCCTCTTGACTATGAAAATTATATTATTTCTGATGTCCATGTATGGGTTCTTATTGGCTGACGTGAGGGGTTTATGAGGGAGTTTCATAATATTAAATGGTAGGGGAATCATGGTTTAGCAAAGATGTATCGTGATATTCATAGACAATACTGGTGGTCCAAAATGAATAATGAGGTGGAAATATTCATGGATAAATGATTTACATTTTAGTAGGAAAAGGTGGAGAATCAGAAGCTTGCGGGGATTTTATAGCCTTTACCCATCCCATAGTGGAAATGGGATTTTGTAATGGTGGAATTGTTTATTGTATTATCGAATAAATTCTAGAATAATGATTTTGTATGGGTTTTTTGGATCGACTAACTATGGTATCCCATTTATTACCTATTAGGGAAACCATCACAAATTAAGATATGATAAATCTATATATGAGATATGAGGTTTGGTTTCACGGTATTCTATTGAGTATTATTTTAGAAAGACATCCTCATTTTACATCACTTTTATGGAGGGTATTCATAAGGCCCTAGGATTTAATGTTCTTTTATTCATGACTTATCATTCAAAGAATTATAGTCAATCTGAGAAAACTATTGAGGTTTTTGAGGACATATTATCATCCCGTGTTTTGGATTTTCATGGTTAATGATGGAAACATATGAAGCTGTTGTAGTTTTATTTAATAATAACATACAAGAATTAATCCAAATGGATCTTATTGAGACCTTATATGAAATTCCATTACATTCTCTTCATTGTTGGTAGGAGGACGGTGAGTCATCACTTGTTTCGCCTAGTCTCATATAAGAGAATTTTTCATGGGTTTAGTTGAGGATAAAATGGTTAGTGATTACCCAGTGTTGGCTGAAATTATATGCTAACAATCAAAGATGACCTCTATAATTTGAGACTTTTCAACATGTTTTTCTTCAAGAGTCTCCTAGGATGGGGAAAAGCCGTATCAAGAACTAATGAAATCTAGATGTTTTGTTTTTTGGTCCATTATAAATAGTGGAATGGGTCGGTCTGGTGGTGTAATGTTTATACCTTCCACAGTGATATTGTTCCATGCAATACATGTTACAGATATCACAACTACAAAGATATAATTCAGATCTTTACTACATGATAGACGTACAAAACATCAATCTTTGTGGTGACACATCCTTTTGATGAGCAACTGTTACGAGTTTTGGATCATAGTTAGAAATACTTTCGAGTTTATAATATATTTATGGTTCATGTGCATTGGAAGTATGAGTGAGTTCTTGAGGTGACCATATATAGGGAGTCTCATATGAAAACAAGGTGTCCAAAATTGTTAATTAAGATATCACAGTGACACTTTTACAAATTCTTAGATGGCCTATTATATGGTGGGGATGTTTCAAAGTCGCATCTTTTTATAGGTTTATCTCTCTCTGATTTTTTCATTTTAGCCTTGGTTGCCAAGTATTTTTTGGAGGTGGATATACTTTTTTGGTTTAAATTTACTAATGTTCAGATATATATGCTCAATTCAATTAACGGTGTCCACGAATAGAAGGGACTAAGTAATAATATAGGTTAGTGGTAAGTTGAGAAGTTTGAAACATGGTGTGTCTTGTTCAAAAGTAAAATGGGATGAAAATTCAATTATAAAACATTTACACGTTGTGTAAAGGGGTTAAACATTATTTAATTGTTCATGTGTTGTAATACAATAAATTTATGATGATGGGTTTTTCAGATAATTCCATTACAAAATTTTACACGACATATACCCACATTATGTGCCATGTTAATTCTAGAGATGTAGTTTGAAACATGCCATGAGGCTGAAATTCATTCTATTTCACTACACCTCCTCTTTAGTTGAAAATAGGAAATTCTCTATGAGTTTTTTGAGAAAAAAAATATCTTTGGGATATTCCTTTAGAATCTTCAATCCAGTGTTAGTTTGTCTGGTTATGATTTTCTTCCCTATTTTTGGTTCCTCAACCATTGTGGTGAAATACTTAGAACGATTGCATTGTTGGTTTTGATATTGATAGAATTTGATATAGGAATATTTTTTGAAATCATCCAGAACATCCTCTTTATGAGAATTATTCATTGGAAGCATTTTTGGATCATAGGTTAAAGGTAGGGGTATAAATCATAACCATATGGGATCATTATTTTCTTGTATATGTAATATTATGATTGCTTTATCGTTGCATGAAACCAAATCGATTGAATAATTGAATGATATTATTACTTGAATTACATTGGATTCAAATGGAATTAAATTGGATATTATCTTAAATTATGTTTACCATGACATGTTACCTAGTGTGATTTATTATTACATAATCCAAAAATTGTGTCTTACTTCTTACTTATATAATTTTTATTTAATAGTGATTTTAATTGCAAGTGGAATATGAATGAAAAATGGAATTTCACATAATTAACCATTGAGAATTGTGAGGGGACATTGTGATATCCATGTTTTATAGAAGGGAATGTGTTATATTTTATAATCCTTATATATTAGACTCAAGCTTTTAACTTCAACACTTATATGCAATATGGTTGATATTGATTAGTCTCAGCCTAGTCTCATGCTATAATTCTTATATAGAGTGGTATATGTCTAGTCCCAGGATGTAATTTTTATAGGCACTTGACCTATAATGTTGTAATTTAAATAGGTATTTGACCAAATTTTTTTAATATAACATGGTTATATGTTTGTTGATTTCACGGTCATAATACATTATCCACGATATTCTAGAATGGTGATAAAGCATGTTAATTTACTTTAGTAATACTATTGTGGTTTAGATGGTCATAAGGCATTCTTAGAGATATTCTGGCCTGGAGACAACTAATGTTTTTATTGTATTTTATTAATTGTTTAATTAAATAATACACATTTCTATCTCTTTACTGAATACACTTATTATCAACCTAGTTATGTTTAGATATGGTGGCTTCCGCATTCCAAGTTATACTCACACCAAATTTGGGCCACTGTTTGATCCTAATAAGATTATGTAGATGTAGGTTTAGACAAGGGAGAAGGAATTTTCATTATATTTATTTTTTTTCAATTGGTATTGAGTTCAAATATTATACTAATGTGGGGATCGAGACATGGGATATTGAGTATTTTATTTGATAATTCTAGTATTTACTCATGTTTTTATAGTATGTCATTTAGTTACATCACATCACATCCTTACACTGTGTTTTATCTATTTATTAGAATATTCATCTATTTTTTTTTACGTCCACAATGTCCTTACTAGAATTATTTTCATTTATTTATGAATTTCATTTACTTCTATAACTATTCATAACCGGGGGTATAGTCTCCCACTATACTATTCATACCCCCACTGTTGGTCCATAGCCTCTGGAATATGACGAGGTGTGCTTGAGGTCTTATAACCAATCATTTCTATCCATGTGAGTGAGTTTCACATTGGGGGATGTTGCAGATTGTGTCACACCCAATAGCAAGCATAGTTGGTGTTATATGAAACACCGTGTTTAATTTTTTTTCCATATTATTAAAATATTATTATTCAATATGATATTTATCACATATACATTAGAATAATGGGTACTAATAGTATTATGTAAATAATGAAAATTAATAGTTAACACGTGTATATAGAATTAGTTTTTGGTGAGAAATTAATGGAAATATGAAAATAAACAATATTTGAAAATAATGGAAATATTATTCTAAAAAATAATGTTTAAGAAAAAAAGAATGATTTTGATATATAAATAAAAAATACACATTTTATAATTTATCTTAATGAAATTTTTATAGTATATATTTAATAAATTGACTAAAATTATTCTTATTTTTTTTCTAGGAAGGAGATTTGAATAATACAGATTTTATGCTTACAACTATATTTTTGTAAAGAGCAATTTTGTGGCCATTGGAGAACATATTATAAAATAATTTTTGAAATTTTTGGAAAATTAATTTGATAAAATAATGATAATTTTTGATATCATAATCTCAAAATTATTCTTGTGGTTAATATTTGGGATTGTCAAAATAATTTTATTTTTTGAGGAATAGTGAAAAACACTGCATTTTAAATGAAAAATGAGTTTTTGTTTAACATATTTATTACGGTAAATTATATTTTAAAATGTCATTAAATTAATATTTTTACAATTTATACATCAATTAATCCAATTAAATTCATTGTAATCAATTTAATATTTAATTGTTATATGAATCCTTTGAAAACGTTTCAATATTTTCTCTTTAAAACCACTCTTTCTCATCATGTCTACTAGTTTAGTATTAAATTAAAAAATTTACAAATATTTATATGAAAATTTTAAAAATTTATATTATATTTAGATTCATGATACATTATAATATGTAATAATTTGAAGATAATATTTGACCAAAATGAATAGGAAAGGCAGTAAAAATTATTTATCATGGTTAATGTAAAACTCAATTTATCGGGGGTTAAACTAAACGTATAAGGGTAGAAAATGACCCAAAAAAATATAAAATACCCATCTTATATCCATATATAGACCATAATCAATATATTATAGACAATGGTTCACTATTGGAGCCTTCTGATATGAATAAAATATTGGTATGGTTGAATATTTTAAAAAAATTACAACTGTGCTAGTCACCTCACATATAAATGGAAACCCCGATCCTATACTCATTGAACCTTAATAAACATTTGGTTCATAGAATACCAAAACAATAACTTACCTAATTTCCAAAAATCAACCAATAATCCATATTTTAGTCAAAAATCCCACCTTGTATTGATTTTTGTGGAAACCTAATGAGGAATCCCAAAGAAGTGGTAACTTTCATCAATGAGTGGTTTTGTATTATTTACTACTCCAAAGACATAAATTATTATTATACCATTATTATATAATAAAAAACGTATATAAAATATAATTACATGTTTTATGTTAATTTAATTACCTACAACCATCTCCGATTCTATCGAATTGGTTACGAAGTCATCATTCATGTGTATGGATGAATATCGCCTCACGAACTAATGTTGTTTGTTTTTTCCATTAAAACATCTCATTGTTTTGAATAATTATTTATTTATTGTTTTTATATCATATTTATTATATTATTATTATCTTTTAATTATCATATCACAAATACCTTCGTGCTCTCCATTTTGTAGGATAACAATAACATCGCTTTTGTTTACGGAGGACTACTCCCTTACGAAGGGATGAGATTCCTTCACACTTTATATGGATGATATTATGGATGTATTTAAGGATAACATGTGATATATATGAAATTAAAATTATATTTTAATTATGATATTATATTTGAATTAATTCATTTCAATCCAATGAGAAAAAGGAAACAGTGACCATGCGTACATGTGACATACCATCTCCATGAATAATGTATTTCATTTTATTTCAGTAAATTTTATTGATTAATATAAATACATATATAATGAATATATATGATATTTATATAAAGGATAAAATTATGGAGATTATTTAACCATTATTTTATTAATATTAAAAAAAATACAAGTCCAAACAAACATGAAAAACGATGTACTTATTTCCCGAAACATGATTTTAACATAGAATTTTTAATAAAAGTGTAATAAAAGAAAACAAAAAAAAACATATATGTTAATATATATACGAATATATTTATTTAATAGATATATAATAAAAATATAATTATTATAATGTATTTTTAACATGTACCGTGAAATTTAGCACTTATGGTAAGGGATATCTAGCGTCTCTTTCATTTTTGGGACACATATGAAAAGTAACCACATGAATATTTTGTGTGGTGTGTATATTTACCATTTTACATGTTATATCAGGATTACCATTATTTCAATGATATTTAATGTTTTATTTGACATTATTATCCGTTGGCGTTTACAATTCAAAATATTATTAAATAGGTAAGAGATTTCTGTCTGAGTTTTCTTTATTTGAGATGTATGTTATGTTATGCACCAATATTAATTTATGATGTTTATATAAATCCCAATTGAAATGTAATAGCATGAATTTAGTTATAATCATGATATTTTATGTTTCAATATATATTATTCCTTTTGTGGAATTTCGATTCAATTTGACCAATGCTATAATGATTTTACGATGGAATCTCATCATTTATCAGGATTTTTTATAATTATGTTTTTGATGATAAAATTATATGATCCATTTATCAATAAAGATATAAATTTTACTATGGTTATTAAACATATTTTCAATTAATTGTACCATTTTTCACTCATTGACAAAAAAATTAGTTGAGAACTTTTTTTAAAAAAATCAAAAATTATTTCAATATTCAGTCTAAAATTAATTTTTTAAACTATTTTTGTCTGAAAATATTTAAAAATATGAACTATTAGTATCCTATTTTTTAAAATAAATTTCCACCCATGTTTTACATTTAAAAAAAATTGAAAGGAATATTCGTGTCATTTTTCAAACAATTCCCACTTGGATTCTACCAATAATGTGAAAGAATACATCAATTTATCATGTACAAAATAAATGCTATTTTTAAATTCATGACCATTAATTTCATTGATGATTATGTTATTTTAGTTAAAGGTTATTATAGAAAAATATATGTTTTTTTAAAATTAGTTTCAAAAAAGTTTTTTCCAATGGGAAAGGGATTTTTTCACAAGATATGATTTAAATGATATTTAAATCATAGTTTAAATGTGTTAAATGTTATTTTAAATGAAAATGATTTTGAAACTATTTTTTATTTTAAGAAGTGTTTTTCAATGAATTTTTATTTTCCTTAAGAAATTTCCCAAATTATATTTCAAAACTTTCTGCAATTAAGATAACAAAATTGGATATCAATTATGCTTTAATGGGAATATAATCCAAGAATAACATTAATATTATTTCATAGATTATTTTATATTTATGATGAAGAGATTATCATGAAACCAATTTATCATCTAGATGATACAACATGATAAAAATCTAATTAAACCAAAATATTTTAATGTGTAATCCTATTATGAAAATATTATGAAACCTTATTCTATTTCATAGTTTGTGATATGATGAAATTTATATGAAACAATTTTCATTTCTTGGGCTATGATATGGTGACTTTTTTATGATCTTATGCCAAATATATGTATGTGTTTCATTATGTGATGGTGGTAATTCTATAACCATGTATATTGGACACATTATAACCATGGATTAATGTTACGTTGTAACCAAATATGGGTGGGACGTATATATCCCAACAATGCATTGGGAAAGAATTAATATATCATGATATATACAAGACTAGAATGTAGAGTGAAATCAGTTAAGTAAAGGAAATGTTTCTACTATGATGGTCTTAAAAGAGAACCTTGATTAGTATGATGTTTTGGGGTGTGAACCCATTTTACTTTGAGGGTTTCTTATGGGGAAAACAGTGTCTCTTACACAGGAGATGTAGCCTCCCATAGAGTCCCCTGATAAGTTATAATAATGATCCTTGAGTACTATTGAAATGATTTTCTATACCTATGTGTAAGTCGTTATTCAATGTGTTATAACTATTTAATGCTCCCTTATCTCATGTTATTTGATTACCATAAGATTCATATATTTTGAACCACCAAACATTATTTCATAACTAAGGTCTCTTATGTTTGATACGAATGGTATGGTTCCAAATGCTATGATCAAGTTATCATACCCTTATTTTCATTTTGTTCTCACTCGTCGCTATTATTTACCCTTACATAGCATCTATGCTCACCTTTTATTATGTTTATATTCCTTAGGTTATAAATAAAATGTTTATAGGGTATGATCACTATTAGTGACATTGATTATCTTTCAAGAGCTGGGAAGATTGTGTTTTATGATTCCAAATTCAGTAAACTATTACAGTACATTGGATGGTGTTTTTATAAAGTAATTAATATTTATCTAAAACTCATAATATCCTTGTATGAAAATCGTAGGTCAATATAGTATATCAGCATGGGGGACTGGCATGGGGAATAGACAATGTATAATCTTTTTGGAGCCTGTTTCATGAAAGTGTTAAGATATTATGATTTATCAGCCTGATCCATCTCTACTTCTGGATACTGATGAGATATGGGTTATGATCTTAGTATATTTTTCTTTCTCACATCAATCATTTTTTTGATTATCCTACAAGAATAGTGTTGCTACATTTTTGATCGATAGTCTGTGGGGAATTGGTTAGGGTATGACTTCTCTATACATGTTGTATGATTATTATTGTTGTTTAATATTTATTATTATCATAGAATACAACTGTTAAAAATGTTAAGACCTATTAGCGAAGCATTTATGGTGTACTTCTATTTTTATTACTCACACCCTACTGGGGTATCTAGATGTGCATGCCATCATTAGGAATAGTGTTATATGCAAGGGAAATTGGCATGTAGATGATGACTGAGTAGAGGAGAATTGAGTTTGTAATAGACTGAGGTGGCTACAAAGCACCCCATATCACAATTTATTTATTAAACATCGACACATTTCTAGTAGTTTTCCTCGAAACATCCAGGGATAATTATTATTGTATTACATGTATACAAATTAGTAACTTGTTTCATGATTATTATGATTGTTAATTATTTTTTTACAGTTTATTATTGTTTATGTTTCATGATACTATGGATTTAGAGCATTGCAACTAGTTTCCTTGATATTGAATATGGGGAGACTTAAACTAGGTCATGGGGAACTCCAGTTTAGACTTCAAGGTTTCAGTTAGGGAGTTGAAAATTAGTATCAATGGAATATTTTTCGATTTTACATTTTGGACTAACTTGGGTCATGGTAAAAAGAAGATAACTATATGGGAAAATGGTAGGGGGGTTTTTATTCTTGTTTATCTCTTACATAACAAATATTTGAGTTTCCATTTACACGATTCTTAATATATTTTTATGTTATTTCTTTGAACATTAATTCATTATGACTAGGAACGTAGCTAGGATTAAATTCCATAGATATATATTGTTATGTTGTATATTAGTTTATTAGTTTAATGCATTAAATTGTGTTATCTATTAGAGAGTTATTTTTATTATATATTTGTGATATATATGTCTTCCTTGTTTTTATGATATATCATTGTTGGAATTAATTAGTTAAACTGAACATGACAATATATTGAAGTGAATAAGTGAGAACTGTGAGTAAAGTGAAGGGATGATACATTGTTAAGTGATAGGGGGTTTTTCCCTAGGTTTTGAGTTGAGTCTTAGGAATATTATTTTTTGATACATTATACTGGTTATGATATAATAGATTATGTTCAATTTTTCACCTTATTATTATAGAATATGATACATCAAAGAAGATTGATGGGACCAAAAGCTGACAAGTGAACAGGTTCCCCAGATTCCCATATAGTACAACCTTCTTTTTAGGAGGGTGTTATAGAGAACACTCCAACAACTACTCCAGTAGGGTAGGATGTAGGCACACTCCTGAGAGTCCTTATACCTTCATCCATGTCACACTACGCCATAGACTTCTAGATTCAGAGTTAGATATCCTTTTAGAGAGATAGGGGACCAGATGATATAGAGGGCTGTATTGATATCATTTATGGTAGCCTCAATGTCATTGAGACTCCAATAGATATTAATGTGAAGATGGAATCATTTAGGTTATAAATACCAACCTGGAATTGGTTGGGAGTCCTAGGATACCCTTTTTAACATGAGATATTCAATTGGAAGACCATCAAGGACCTATTTTTTATGGATTTCATTCCTAATATTCTAAATCTTGACTATGCATCGGATTTCCTATAGATGTAGTAGGGTTTCAAAATAGTGCCTTCCTACTCTGATCATTTTACAGATATTATTTTCCCTTCACCCCTTTTTGTTAGGAATAAGGCTTTGAAAGCTCTTCATTTTCATATTATACTTCATCCTAACATTAGAATATAGGCCTCTATATTTTAGCATATATCATTCTGAAATTTTATACATAATCCCTTGATCATTTAAAATAACATTTAGTAGATTAAAGCAGTTTTTATTATTCTAATCATCAGTGATCAGGTTGGTGGACCTCCTATGTAAAGACCCGAAGCTTATCGTACATGGACATTACATTACTTTTGCGGAATACTTAGTACAAAACAAAAACACACACACAAGGATCGTAATAGTTTAGTGTCTTTGGAAACTCGGAATAAAATCTTCTAATCGTGGGGAAAGATCTTCAACATCTCCCATAAAGATCTTCCTTTTTTTTAACCTAAAACCTTTCTTTATATCCTGAGGAAAAGAAAACATAAAAGGGTGAGCTCAAATGCTCAGTAAGGGTAAACAAAGGAAATATCAATCACATAATTTTCATAAGAACATAATATTTTTGGAAATCTTAACCTGCAAAAGAGAGCATAATTTCATAACATGGGATAAATCATAGTAGTGAAATGAAATCATAACTTAAAACATTAATCATTGTGGCATACACACATAATCATAGAGAATCATTTCTTGTTAGTCAAGACTCATTGCCAAGACTATCTTAGTGGACAAAGTCCCTTTCTGAATCGAGTAATCCTCGTTTCAGTCCTGTTTCACTGAACTGGTATAACCTACCATTCCAGCCATGTCTATCTCATGAGATATAAAATCTTTACCCAATGCATTGGAGGGAGATATAGGTCCCACCCATCTCTTAATGAATCCTTTCTTATGTGTGCCACAAAATCATAAATCAGACATCATTGCATAACCCATGTAATAAAAATGGGATTCTTAAACAACATGACATCATAAAACCATTCATATAAGATAAAGGAATTCATAAACATAATTCCATCACAACATAGTCAAATCAATGTAAAAATATGGATAGAAACAGAACCCTTTATTATCTTAGATGCAAAATAATTTTGATAAAACACTTGAAATGAATTCTTGAGGAAAATATCCTTTCTTCTTCAAAATCAATTTCTTTTCACAAAACATCATACAATTTTAAAAGAGATTTTATTAAAAATAGTCATGAAATATTTTGGAGGAAGGTTCATGAAAATAAGGCTTTATAAAACCGTAAAAATCCGTCCGTGCCGTATAAGTTAAAAAAAACATTCTTCGTACTTTTGTCGGAAAAGTCAAAAAGTACCTCGTACGGAAAAACGACCAAAGATTCCTTTCATATTCTTTACTAAAAACTCACCGAAGAGTAAAATTGGATTTAAACTATTGTAAGTGGATGGAAACAATATTACATATTGAAGTAACATGGATGTGGATGATAAAATACACCCCAGTAAATACTTACGAATAAACAATCTCGGATAAAAATGAGATTGTGATATTTCCCTTACCTTTGGTCCAATTTGCTTCGTATGTGTCCGAACCTCCTCTTCTTTGAAGCGCCTTTTGGAGACCTCCACTTAGGGAACTAAAATTGGTCTTTGAGTAAGACCAGAACCTCTAGGATGTTTCTAGGGAAGTGGAGAAGAGATTTTGGCAGGGGTTGGCCGAGCTTGAGTGCTCAAATTGGTGTGAGGAGGAGGGGGAGGAGGTGTCCTTTTATAGGGGAGGAGAGGGGCACCTTAGGAATTCTTAAAAATATTAATTTATAATAAATCTAACCCCACTTAAAAACTTCCAAAAATGACTCATATTCGAATATTAGATGAGATATGGTTGTAATCTCATCAACCAATCAAATTTAGACATGTTTGGATATTATTTTAAACCTTATCAATTAGATTTAACTCTAAGTTAAATAATTTAACTTTTACCGTGTCTTTTTGTTTTCTTTCACTATATGGTTAATACACTTACTATAACATGCCAAACGAACCCCAAATTGTTTATTATTAATATATATATCCTTATCTAAGTCATTTGGCCGAACCTTAGATTTTTAGGAATAAAATAACAATTAGTAATATAATATTTGATTTAAAAACTATTTTGTGTCAATTTTGACACTATTTGATATATGATTTTTGTGAAAGTCATAACAGAATTAAATGTTCGAACCAAGTTTATTAAATCAACATTAATATATCATAGTAACTTAGAAAATTAGTGGAATTCATAAAAAATCTCAAATTACATTTATTTTGGTGCTTATAACATCAATTATGTCAATATTTCATTAAAAAGATAATTACTCCATCATCGTTGTGTCATAAATAAATTAAATTATTTGATGTCTAAAAATTACAAATAAAATACCATCATGTAGGAAATCCTTTTAGCTTTCTAATTAATATTTACAATCGAATTTATCTTATGTATAACCCCATATTAAAAATGATTTACTTATTAAACTTTGATTTTAACTATTTTAACCCTTCTTTAAATAAATTAATAATAAATGTTCTAATCTAATCCAAGTGGGCCTAAATGGTCATATTTTATTCCTAAGTTTGTTTTTGGTCGAAATACACTTGTCCAATAGAATTAGGACATGTGTTAGGGTAATAATAATATCATCTTTACCCTTAATTACCCTATTTACTTTTAACCGTGGTAAAAAAAAGTAAAAAGTTACTATTCACCAAAAATTATTTTCATCTCATTGAACCACATTTTAGTCCTTGATATTAACCGTGTCTGTCGGATTTTCGAAATTCCATTCACAGAAGCGGTAAAATTAAGTTTTATGCAAAATTCAGTTTTTAACCTACCACTTAGTGGTTTCACTATTCATCAAAAATTGAAGGTTTTCAGAAAAATGCCAAAATTTCATCCTAAGCTATATTTCATATTCCGAATTCAAAAATGAAATCTATTTAACCAAATTCATAACATAGAAGTTGCATTAATTAATTTTATAATTAAATCCCGCTGTTAAAACAAAGTGTGTTTTTAAGAAACAATATCTATCAAAAGATTGACACTTGATTATGTCTGGTTTAAATGTGAAATTACATTCAATGACCAAAATTGTATTAAATTGTAAAAATATATTCTAAATATACTTTAAAATCACTCAAATTAATAATTTATCATTATTAATTATTTCGATTAAAAAAGTTGTTTTTAATTAAAATTTAGTCATTTTCACTATTCATCAAAATATGAAAGTTATCCGAAAAGTACCAAAATTTCACCTTAGGCTAAATTCGATACTCCGAATCCAAAAATAAAGTTCATTTTGAAAAATAAGATTTACTGGATTTCAAAAAGTGGTTATTACTATTCATAACGGCTAGTTTTAATAATATTTTTATAGCATATCGTTGTTTAGTGAAACTCGGTATTGCGTACTACACACGCTATCGAGGAAGGTCGCGATTGCGTGTAATGCAAGTCAAGTCAAGGATGTGTGTTGTGCAAGCTCCTTTTGGTGTAGCGTACAACACAAAACATTAATAAAATTAAAAAGAATATTTCTTTATAAAATCTTGGGCTGTTACATTCTACCCCCCTTAAAATGAATTTCGCCCTCGAAATTCGTCGGGGTTATAAATGGTTTACTATTCGAAAGTTTCGTTAATAGAAACCCACATCGTAAAAAGGAATATCAAAACCAATCTTTAAAAACAAAAGTATGAAACGTAACGGTTACCCAAATAAACTAATCACTGGGTTTCCACATAGGTGAAAATATGGATATGGAAGAGAAATCTAACCATCATGTTCTGATGGAGAGTGGTAGAGAACATGGCTATGGAAAAGCTAGCAATCACAAATCCATAAATTTGTGACGATCTAAGGTACCATCGGATTAATCAGATATAAGAGCACTAGGATGACAGTTTTGGTTTTCAAGATCGTTTCCCTAAAGTTGAAGAATTTGAATTAGAATAAATACTTACTTTATTTTGGTAAAATCTCACTATTGTTCGTGCCTTGAACAATTTCTACTTCATCTCTTAAATAAATGAAGTTGAATTTGTTATTCGTGAATTGTTAGCAGATCATGTGATAGAATGATGGGTCATTCCATCTGTCTCAAACAAAAGGTTAGAAAAAGTTATTAAATATACATAAGTCATTCTATAGTGAGATTAATCACATATGGTTCCTAAAATGAACTTATACATCACATATCATACTGCTTAATATAATAAAACTAGTTTCTACTAAACAGGGACTTCCTGTAGGTCAGTGGTAGGCGATAAAGGCCAGTCGCACTTCGGTTGTGGGTTCAATTCCTACAGCCTTGTCCGAAGCGATGGGCTGTCGCCCGTCCTGCAGGTTGTCTTTTTTCTAAAACTACTTTACTATAACATCCCATCAATAATATCAAAAATCTTCTATCCTTAAACAATACTAACTTATGTACAACATAATCCATTCTAATCTTTAGGCTTATCCATAATACTACAGTCCACTCTCATAATATAGTGAAAACAATTACCAGAGATTTAACACCATCGTCGATCCCCATATATCATAAGATATGTTTTGTTGGTCACACTCCAAACATTCAAAGTCCTTAATCATGTATTCTCTTGAATACCCATTGAACCTTAGTGAAAACATGAATGCAGTTAAAAGTTAACTCTTTCCAAAAATTCTCTATACTCAAACCATGATATAACCTTCTCCTTATATCAGTCATGAGCTCATGAATACAATCAAACACCTCATTATCTTATTATTCCTTCATTATGCGCATATCATCTAAATTCCAAAAATATCTGAATAACCTTTCATGGATAGTGGTACCATTAATCATACACTTTCATAACTCAAGGAAAGACAACATTGTAACAATCCTTAGATGTCTCTTTATTCCATAGTACCATGAGATTTCTTATACAACATTACACATGATAAACATGTAATCATTCCACTACATTCTTAAACCATTGACCGAGCTTCAAAAATTCTTTCATCTCACATATCATTTGTAGTCTCTTCATCATCATCCACATAAATACTACCCATATGACCATACTGATTCTCTTCATGGGTCTTTCCCTTAGGGCATCTGTTTGCATAATGCCCATACATTCCACATTTAAAACACTTAACCATTTTTGATGTCTTAGCAATACCATTATCCTCATCCATGGTGTTAACTGAACCTTTTCCTTTGCACTTACTTGCTTTGTGTCCTTCTTTTCCACACCCAAAGCATCTTCCAGTTCCCTTGAAACATTCTCCTTGATGCCTCTTCCCACATGATTTACATAGGGGAAATTTAACTTTCTTTCCTCTATGATCATCACGAAACTCCATCTTTCTCTTATTAGCCGAGTCAGGAAACTTACCAAATTTTACTTTATTGATCATATTATGAGATTGCTGATTCGGCATAATAATGATGTTTGGACTTCCAAATCCCATTTCATTTGGTTGCTCATGAATAATATCATTCCATTGTCCATCATATCCTCCATTATCGTGAATCATCTTGTTTCCAGCCATATTCTAAAACCCAAAAAAGAATAGTGTGAGAGGCAAAAATCATAATAAAGGGGGAGTAACTTAAATATCTATCATCTTTGGTTTAATCTAATATCGTTACCATAGTTCTAGAACTATATCCTATACGTATACTTATCCTTAGGGGAATCCCTAGACATACCTTAGAAATATCTCTAGGGATCTCACTAACGTTTTCGCATCCTAGTTTCCAAAGGTTGACTAAACCTTTCCTCTGATACCAACTGTAAAGACCCGAAGCTTATCGTACATGGACATTACATTACTTTTGCGGAATACTTAGTACAAAACAAAAACACACACACAAGGATCGTAATAGTTTAGTGTCTTTGGAAACTCGGAATAAAATCATCTAATCGTGGGGAAAGATCTTCAACATCTCCCATAAAGATCTTCCTTTTTTTAACCTAAAACCTTTCTTTATATCCTGGGGAAAAGAAAACATAAAAGGGTGAGCTCAAATGCTCAGTAAGGGTAAACAAAGGAAATATCAATCACATAATTTTTATAAGAACATAATTTTTTTGGAAATCTTAACCTGCAAAAGAGAGCATAATTTCATAACATGGGATAAATCATAGTAGTGAAATGAAATCATAACTTAAAACATTAATCATTGTGGCATACACACATAATCATAGAGAATCATTTCTTGTTAGTCAAGACTCATTTCCAAGACTATCTTAGTGGACAAAGTCCCTTTCTGAATCGAGTAATCCTCGTTTCAGTCCTGTTTCACTGAACCGGTATAACCTACCATTCCAGCCATGTCTATCTCATGAGATATAAAATCTTTACCCAATGCATTGGAGGGAGATATAGGTCCCACCCATCTCTTAATGAATCCTTTCTTATGTGTGCCACAAAATCATAAATCATACATCATTGCATAACCCATGTAATAAAAATGGGATTCTTAAACAACATGGCATCATAAAACCATTCATATAAGATAAAGGAATTCATAAACATAATTCCATCACAACATAGTCAAATCAATGTAAAAATATGGATAGAAACAGAACCCTTTATTATCTTAGATGCAAAATAATTTTGATAAAACACTTGAAATGAATTTTTGAGGAAAATATCCTTTCTTCTTCAAAATCAATTTCTTTTCACAAAACATCATACAATTTTAAAAGAAAGAGATTTTATTAAAAATAGTCATGAAATATTTTGGAGGAAGGTTCATGAAAATAAGGCTTTATAAAACCGTAAAAATCCGTTCGTGCCGTATAAGTTAAAAAAAACATTCTTCGTACTTTTTTCGGAAAAGTCAAAAAGTACCTCGTACGGAAAAACGACAAAAGATTCCTTTCATATTCTTTACTAAAAACTCACCGAAGAGTAAAATTGGATTTAAACTATTGTAAGTGGATGGAAACAATATTACATATTGAAGTAACAAGGATGTGGATGATAAAATACACCCCAGTAAATACTTACGAATAAACAATCTCGGATAAAAATGAGATTGTGATATTTCCCTTACCTTAGGTCCAATTTGCTTCATATGTGTCCGAACCTCCTCTTCTTTGAAGCGCCTTTTGGAGACCTCCTCTTAGGGAACTAAAATTGGTCTTTGAGTAAGACCAGAACCTCTAGGATGATTCTAGGGAAGTGGAGAAGAGATTTTGGCAGGGGTTGGCCGAGCTTGAGTGCTCAAATTGGTGTGAGGAGGAGGGGGAGGAGGTGTCCTTTTATAGGGGAGGAGAGGGGCACCTTAGGAATTCTTAAAAATATTAATTTATAATAAATCTAACCCCACTTAAAAACCACCAAAAATGACTCATATTCGAATATTAG
This sequence comes from Viscum album, assembly GCA_963277665.1. Lineage (NCBI taxonomy): Eukaryota > Viridiplantae > Streptophyta > Magnoliopsida > Santalales > Viscaceae > Viscum > Viscum album. The sequence goes on along the minus strand of OY728137.1, from coordinate 901,726,254 downwards.
ATGAGATAGGGTTGTAATCTCATCAACCAATCAAATTTAGACATGTTTGGATATTATTTTAAACCTTATCAATTAGATTTAACTCTAAGTTAAATAATTTAACTTTTACCGTGTCTTTTTGTTTTCTTTCACTATATGGTTAATACACTTACTATAACATGCCAAAAGAACCCCAAATTGTTTATTATTAATATATATATCCTTATCTAAGTCATTTGGCCGAACCTTAGATTTTTAGGAATGAAATAACAATTAGTAATATAATATTTGATTTAAAAACTATTTTTTGTCAATTTTGACACTATTTGATATATGATTTTTGTGAAAGTCATAACAGAATTAAATGTTCGAACCAAGTTGATTAAATCAACATTAATATATCATAGTAACCTAGAAAATTAGTGGAATTCATAAAAAATCTCAAATTACATTTATTTTGGTGCTTATAACATCAATTATGTCAATATTTCATTAAAAAGATAATTACTGCATCATCGTTGTGTCATAAAGAAATTAAATTATTTGATGTCTAAAAATTACAAATAAAATACCATCATGTAGGAAATCCTTTTATCTTTCTAATTAATATTTACAATCGAATTTATCTTATGTATAACCCCATATTAAAAATGATTTACTTATTAAACTTTGATTTTAACTATTTTAACCCTTCTTTAAATAAATTAATAATAAATGTTCTAATCTAATCCAAGTGGGCCTAAATGGTCATATTTTATTCCTAAGTTTGTTTTTGGTCGAAATACACTTGTCCAATAGAATTAGGACATGTGTTAGGGTAATAATAATATCATCTTTACCCTTAATTACCCTATTTACTTTTAACCGTGGTAAAAAAAAGTAAAAAGTTACTATTCACCAAAAATTATTTTCATCTCATTGAACCACATTTTAGTCCTTGATATTAACCGTGTCTGTCGGATTTTCGAAATTCCATTCACAGAAGCGGTAAAATTAAGTTTTATGCAAAATTCAGTTTTTAACCTACCACTTAGTGGTTTCACTATTCATCAAAAATTGAAGGTTTTCAGAAAAATGCCAAAATTTCATCCTAAGCTATATTTCATATTCCGAATTCAAAAATGAAATCTATTTAACCAAATTCATAACATAGAAGTTGCATTAATTAATTTTATAATTAAATCCCGCTGTTAAAACAAATAGCGTGTTTTTAAGAAACAATATCTATCAAAAGATTGACACTTGATTATGTCTGGTTTAAATGTGAAATTACATTCAATGACCAAAATTGTATTAAATTGTAAAAATATATTCTAAATATACTTTAAAATCACTCAAATTAATAATTTATCATTATTAATTATTTCGATTAAAAAAGTTGTTTTTAATTAAAATTTAGTCATTTTCACTATTCATCAAAATATGAAAGTTATCCGAAAAGTAACAAAATTTCACCTTAGGCTAAATTCGATACTCCGAATCCAAAAATAAAGTTCATTTTGAAAAATAAGATTTACTGGATTTCAAAAAGTGGTTATTACTATTCATAACGGCTAGTTTTAATAATATTTTTATAGCATATCGTTGTTTAGTGAAACTCGGTATTGCGTACTACACACGCTATCGAGGAAGGTCGCGATTGCGTGTAATGCAAGTCAAGTCAAGGATGTGTGTTGTGCAAGCTCCTTTTGGTGTAGCGTACAACACAAAACATTAATAAAATTAAAAAGAATATTTCTTTATAAAATCTTGGGCTGTTACATCCTACTACTGCAATGAGGGACATTTTAGTAGCATGATGTTAAAGATCAGAGATGTGAATCAATGTATTGGAATATAAGTGATGGAAATATCATATTTTTCAACTCCATTAGGATATGACACATAGTACTTCAACTATGGGAAGATCAAACACTATTGTAGGTCCTTATAGAAACCATAGATAAAGTGATGGTAATGTGAAAGGATGGGTAATATCAAATAGTTTTTCTATAGATATTTTATATTGTGATTTCATAAAGGGAAAATAAGGAATTTTTAGGGAATCATGGATCCAGTTTTGACCTTTAGTAGGAAAGTTAGATGAAAACTCATTCAAATAATGTGTCTTAGGGATAGGTTCACAGAGATGAAGAAGAATATGTGTGTAAATTGTATCAGACTCTAGCATATAGTAGTGAGGGACCATCTAATTTTCAGGGTATTATTTTTATCACATCTACTATATATAATACCCAGTTTGATATCAATTATTATCATTCTATCATATCATTAAAATTATTTTTGGGAATTGACTTATGGGTGAAGATATCCACTGAGTTACATTCTCTTGATTAACCATTGTGTATGAAAGTAGACTATAGTCAGTGATTCAAAGAGTTCCATATAGTCTTCATGGGGTATGTATATATTTGGATCTTCATGTTATAGTTGATGGAGAGATTAGATATAATTCCAGGTATTTATTAGTTTCCTAGATTTAGATCACAAATTAATATCTATTGGTGTTAGGTTTCCATTACAGGAGATGTGATAGATATGAACCATTATGGAGTCATCTCAGATTGATAATATAATAAATGGAAGGATCATAACTTTTAGAAGGACCAATGACATCCCTCTTATCCATTCCTCTAGTCATGGATTTGTATCAAGAAACATTTCTAGCCAACATGATTGGAAATCACCCTGAAACAAGATATAAAATTTATATAGAGATTTTTTTCGAGTGTGTATCCCTTTTTGAAAACCCTCTTTCATATAATCTCAACCACGAATAAGGAGATCATGGGATAACCCATGGACATAGAGTGTAAGTCTTTGATTAGGAAGAGTACATCAATATCGGGTGAACCTATCATGTTCAGTAAAAATGTGGATGATATTATACTACTCCACATTGATTTTCATAAGTTGTTCTAGGTGATGATGAAGAACTGATATCCTTTTACTTGGATCAATTATCTTTTCCAATTAGTTATAGGGTTCTCAAAGGTTCTCCAAAATTAATATTTTATTGAGCTATTATCAAACGCATGTTCGAGAGGAGGAAATCCAAATGATGGATTTTTTAGGAGTAAGGGTTTTTAAATGACATAGTGAAATCCTTCACATTGAAAACTTTCATATGGTGTTCATAGATATCATGAACTTAATATTCCACCATATAAATACTAGTTCATCATTTTGTTTTTAGATTTCATCCTCATCAACTCACTGACATCGGTGAAAGAATCTAGACCTATTGAGATTCTCCGAAGTATGATTTGAGAACATTATATTTATGAAAAGTTGTTGACATGTATATTATATATTATGGAGGTGAGTTTTTTTTGGAACATTTTGTATTATATTGGTATTTAAATAGACCAAATGAAATTAAAATCAGTGATTTCATAGACTCATTGTCATAACATGTTTGAGATCATTAGATTTCTGGGATTACCAGGATGTTACTGATAATTTCGCAATAACTAGTCCAATATATTAGGACCCATGAATGTGATAATAAATTAGTTATTAATTTTCTAATGGTCATACTAGTGTGATGAGATATTTCTAGATCTAAAGAGGATGTTCACAATATCTCTAGGTTTGATACTCCTAGAGCCAATGATCGGTTATTCCATGTACTGGGATGGATCAAGATTTGGGTTGAGAGTGTTACTAATACATAGAGAGTAGGTAGTAAAATATTGGCCATGAATTCCATCAAACCATGTGAATAACTACCCCTATAATGTCCTAGTACTACAATACATGGTTCACGCTATGATGTGTTGGTGATTTTGTCTCTTCAGCGTGGTGTTTTCTGTCCACATTGACCATAATATCCTCTGTTAGTTATTTACATAGGAGGACATAAACATGAGATAGATGCACTGGGTGGAGTATTTATAGATGTTTTACATTTATATTACATATATACCTAGAAATTTTAACATCGTAGTAGATACTATTATATGTAAGATGAAGGAATCCTAGAATATTTGTGATGGCCTTATGAGGAATAGTGATTCTTAATGAGTTTGTTGGTATGGTGGAGGTGGGATGATTCTATAGATCAGGGACCAATGACTTGTGCTCTAGTGGGTGAAACATCTTCTATCACACACCAGGTTACATTTGTACGGACTCTGAGTTATGATGTTGGAACAACTAGCTGTAGGAGACCCAATACTCCAGTGGTCATTGGGCAACAAAGATGTGATTCTGGTTAATGGGAGTCTATTAATCAATCCTTCTATCATAGTGGAGTGGATGAGGGACTTCAAAAAATTTATATGGGTTGTATATCAAGGTAAAAAAATATGTACATGACCTCATATTATTGTTATGGTTCCCTATGATAAAGAGGAATGTAGTGTCAAATATTTATGAACTGAATGAAATTCCAATAGAATATGAATTTGAACATTTGGTGGATGGTCAATTTTGTAAACAAAGATTTGAAATTGAATTATGTGAGTTAAAAATCTTAAATGTGTTGTTTCTAGACTTATTTTAAGGCTATGCATTGAACACTTAAATGTGTTGTTTCTAACATTGTATATGGAGGATCAAGGCCATTCACGGTGTCTACAGTTTGTAGCAGAGGGTGAACACGAGTTGTGTAGATTTATTCCAAATTGTGAACCTATCCCGCCTGCTTAGTGCCATTTAGGCATTGTGTGTGTACTATTTAGCACATTATTACAACATTATTGGTCAAATCAATAGGGGAAACCATGAATGGTGTAGTCCTAAATAAGTGAGGGATGTAGGACTGGTGTAAGGTTTGGCTATCGATGATTCCAAATATTGTGACCCTATAGAGAGGAGGAAATGGCCATTTCCCCTTAATGAGTTGATTTATTTAATTCCCTTAATTCATATCTCTACATTACAATGGATGATATCATCCTCTCCTCTTGTGTGGGACATATCCAAATCCTAATTGAGGCTTTTTCTTATCTCCCTCTATAAATCATCATAATCGAGAACAAATGTTTCCTACAGGTCTCTCTTAGTATGCTCTAAGATCCTCTATCTCCTTTTTCAGCTCATATTATACTCATCATTGATATTTTGATGTTACTTAATTTTCACAATTTTATGGTGTTCATCTATTTCTCCAATTTTTCTTTAATATGTCCAAAACAGGCTTCGATATTGAGTGTAATTTTCATCCATGGTATATGGAATGTGGTATATCATCTTTCACAATGTTTTTTTTTGAGTTTTATAAGGTGATCGATTGAATCAGGTTCCAAACTCTTCTAGAAACGCCTATATTTTTTCAAATGAATTAAATTGAAACCATTACAATGTCTAACACAACATTTTTGATTGACTATTCACTATTTTGGGTGATCTCTAGGAATAATTCTACTTCAATGGGCATGGTTTCTACTTAGGTAGAAAATTCTATTGAGCATTGATTTTTTGAACACCCTTGAGAGTGTGTTTCACCCCAAATAAATAACACACAATAATTAAATGAATTAATATTGATTATTGACCAAGGGTTAGGACTTTAAGAATAATTCCCATTAATTGTTCCATGGTTTGAATCTTTCAATTAAATAAATTTGATTAAGATGGATGAAAACAATATTGTAATTCCTTATTTGTTAGGTTTATGTCGTATACATTTTCCTTGTGCTTATGATTCATTTATCATAGTTTATTTTCTTTCTATATTTCTTATGAATGTTGTTAATGATTATGAATGTGAATATTTCCATTCTTATATCATTGTCTTCTCACTTATTCTCTATGTTTTATTTCTTATTCATTAAGCATGTCTGATACGATGTGTTTTTTATTTAAGGATTGTTGCTTATTTATGTGTTTTTATGATTAGTTCCTTGGGCATATTTCATTAGGCCTCTGTTATTTGGATAGGATTATGTATGGATAGCTTGTTTAACTGTACATGATATGCCTTGGTGATGGTATGCTATCTTGGTTGTTATGCCTTGACTATTTATGGGATGAGAGAGAACAGGGGTACCCATTTAAGGACATCGTGGATGGAAACACTACTCTCATCATGGTACTAATTGACATTCTAGGAGTGGTACTTGGCTTTGTTAGTATAGGATATTAGGGTTTTTTATTATATTCCTATGTTAAACTAGTTCCCTAGTGGAGAAACTATGGATGGACTCATTGGCAAGAAGGATGCGCCATCCCTCAGGTGATACTCAGTCCCATATTTGAGATACCTGATATGGACTCATACTTTACCATACTAATATTGATATAAGGGATATAGTTTTGGGTCACCTCGGATGGAATCTGTTGTATTAGTTATATAGATGGCTCTTTTAGTGACCACTAAGACTTAATTATGGATCTCCTTGGATGGGGTCATGATTCCATTTCTGGATTTGATGGATTAATTATATTGATTACCAGCAGTTCTTTATTATTAATATTATTAATATTATTAATATTAATAATATTATTATTATTTGAATTATTATTATTATTATAGGAGAATGAATGAATGATTTCATAAGGGTGTGTCTACCATGAAAAAAAGCATAGGGTCATCACAATTATTTTTCTTTAAATATGATTCCATGTATATACGATATTAAATCTACCTGATCCCTTGGTGAAGACATCTGGATTAGGAGAATGAAGGTAAAACTGGTTAGGTGTCTATTTCAGAAGTTATACCATGAGATTACTCACTTATTTTTTTAACGTATTTTATTCAACAATGTTGGAACACTATTACTTGTATAGTGAACGAGAAAGATTGATCTAGAAAACATTGGTTGTGGCATACTGTAATTCTATCTCACATCCAACTGTAGCCACTATTACACTATGGTACTTCAACATATCTTCATGTTTACAGATCCCTGGATTTATTTCTTATATTGTGCTATGTACTTGGGTGCTAGGGATAATAAGACTGACCTAGAACATAAGATGCTCTAGGATTTGTCCTTAGGTATATTTTTCTTATTATTGTTTCAATTCTTATTGTAACTCATTCTTGTATTCAATAGAATCCTATAAATATGAATTCATTATTATATATATTTTCATTTTCCATTTACATTTACATTATTTAGAAATTGTATTTAACTTCTACTATTTATTTTATTGATTATTATGGATTCTTCTATTACTTATTGATTTACATCTTATATAATGTCTTCATACTCTGAATATGAAGGTAATATCTCCCCACCGTACCACCATTATACCCTCACTGCTACTCGGTATCATCTGGCGTATGGGGAGGCGGGCTTGAAGAAATTTAGTGACCGGTCTAGCTATTGGATTAATGGTCCATCACGTCGAGATGTTACAAAGTGGCATTAGAGGTTAGTTTTTTTCCTTTATACCACTTTTTTGTGGTGGTATTTATAAGTCTGGGAATGTGTCCATGCCAGGTAAATATTTATTCCCAGGAGTGATCAACCCACATATGGGGAAAAGACCATGTGACCAGGGATGGGACTGTTATTCATGATGTTCATTATTATAGATTATTTTTATTTCACCATGTGTGATTATAACACCTTATACTTCTTACTGATTTATGATATGTTTAGTATTTACCCTTATAATAGTATGAAATGTTTGAAAGATTACTTGCATCATAATAGACACCTAGGAAATCACTTAAAATGCATGTTCTAGACCATATAGTATGATTTGTTAGGCTATTGGCATTTTTTTGATGTGCCTTGATTCAAATTTTACTTCTATAATATACCTTTTTTGGTAATCTTAGTGATATTCTTATTTTTATGTCATCCTATATATTTAATAATGGAATTGTTTATCTAACATGATAGGTGATTTATTATCCTGTACAATATGATTCATTGATTCAATTATCATTCTTTTCTTTTATTCAACGTTAAATTGATTGATTAATATGATTTCCCTGAGTGTTATGACATGATTTTATGATTTTAGTGTAATGATCAGTATGTTGTTTTTGATTCCCGAGTTATGTAGCGTCCTTACCCTTTTAATTATTATGATTCCATACTTCCTTACCATGTTAGACCATATCAAATTACTTTGTTTAGAATGATAAAATATTAATATTTCAATTTTCAATTGTTTATTGATAGAAACACCTCACTATTCAATATTGACATTTTTGAGCCATGAACAATTGGTTCCATGGGATGAAAAATTATATTTATAATTAAATGGGATCTATTTTCAAATTTGAAAAGTATATGGTCACTTTATGAATGGGAATAGGTTGAACTATATAATCAAACCACTTTAGATTCACCTTATATACTTAAATTAGATTACATAACTTTTTAATCTATTGAATTCATTTTATCCTAAATTAAATGGTTTTGGTATGATGGGAGCCATGATAAATATTTAAAGTGTTTGGGCGCTTCATAAATAGAGAGGTTTTAACCCATATAATTAAACCATATTTTAGGATCCTTATACATAGAAACAGCTATGTAAATACACAATATTCGGACATTAAATGATTTGGGATCATTATTAAGGCTAGTAGCCATATTACATTGGAAAAAATTATACATGGGATTAAATTACTGAATGCACAAATATACCCAAGTAGGTCTGTTGGGGAATGATTCATAGGAAATGTACCGTTAATGGTGTTTTAAAACATAATTATTAAATTTTTTGTGTTTCTATTATATGAACCCAAAATGGACTAATGAGACCCTATTAAGGTGCCTTTTTTTATCTTCCATTGAGCTTAAACCCCATGGGAAATTTTTTATGCTTTGTGTTTAGGGTAACTTATAGATCTTGCAGCCTCCAGTATTGATTCTCATATAAATTTAAGGTGGATTTATTTAGGCTAGTACCTCTATAATTAATATAAGTCCTTATAATTTTCATTGATCTGTAATTGTGTCAGGTCTTATAAATATATAAATGGTGCTCAAAATGAGGTTTTGTTATAAAATGGCCTAAATATAACAATATTTCAATAAATGATAATGTTTAAAATCATGTTTATATAAAATTAATATTTTTCTTTGTAGTCTTATGAAAATTAACAATCCTTACGTCCGGTATAAGTTTTTTTTAATAATAAAACATGAAATTTTTAATGATTAATGGAATTTTGGTTTACTGTAATTAAATGGAACATTATGTAGTGTTCTTGGTCTAGACCTCATGTATGGGTAGTTTGGAATTCCATGATCTCACCTTAGAATAAGATAATGAACTTTTTTCGTAGGCATCTTCTCTTATATCATGAATCCCAATTATTGGATATTAATCATAGTGACCTCTCATTATCGTAAACACATTTTGGGTCAATTCATTCAGTTTTGGTAAGCGGATATCTCTCTATAGGAATCTTCCAGATATCCATAATTCCTTCATAAATTCTAATAGATTTATGATGAGAGGTATTGTTCATGTGTCATTTTCTGTACAAGAATCATAGATTCAAAATTGTAATGATTGTTTTAATGGGTGGTCATCTATTGTTTTGACCATTTCTATGAATGTGAGGACACTGAAATTCATAGTTCTAGAGGGATATTCATTCCATGGGAATGGTCTTACACTCAGTAGGTCATGTGGCCCTTTACTTCATTCATATTTATAATTGGATGACTAATGAGGTTATCAACATGTTTTACCGTCATAATGAATGGTGAATCCATGACCTAATTATTTTTATAGGACATTAGATACTGGAAAACTTAAGGATGATAAGACTTTGTAAGTTATCGTGGATGTGCTATTTTTTTCTGATATATCAGTGTAATATGTAACAATATACACAATACAGTCGATTTGATGAATCGTTAAATAAAGAATTTGGTTTTGGTGGAAGATTTTATAGCCTTTAGTTGTGAAACATCAATTACCAGTAATATTCAAAGTAGAGTGACCTGATCATTTGGTGAATCAAAATCATCCCAATACAATGGATGATTTTTAAAGTGATTCAGGTATTGACACACTAGTCATTACTTGTTACTATTACTCCTAATGTTATGGTAAAAGTGGATGTAACGAAGTAGATGAGTCAGGTTTAATTATAGATGTAAATCTTACCTAGCATTTTTAAGTGACTTGTTTCATAACTCTTCACTTAAATTCTTGGTAAATCATGATGAGCACAACTTAGAACCACAACTAGTGGTCAATGGATTATGCACCATGGGATGAGATTCCTTTGTTAATAGATCTAGTGACCATGACACTCCTATGGTAGGGAGAATCATGTAGGTAGTGTCCTTGAGCATCCTCCAAGTATATGGAGAACGACCTTGGAAAGACCAATTGGACATGGTTGGCCCTACGTGAAGCCCCATGTGGTTTGAATCTCTCATTTTATGTTTTTTCTTGCATGATAGAACATATTTGTTGTGTTTGGATGTGTATGTAACCTTATAATATTCTATTAGTTAGGGATATACATAAGTGGTTATCCTTGAGTGATCATGGCATTCTCTAGGTGTGTGATTTGCAAATGAAAATCTCCTAGTGAGTGAAGCCAAGCCTTGTGAATGGAAATCTTCCCAAGAGGTTCAAATAACCTTCCTCTATATAACTAGTAGGTTTACTTTGAAACTGTTATAGGTAGTTCACCCTCATGAGAGTAGGAGTGTCTTAGGTAATATTTAATTTTTTTAAATCCTCTTAGTGTACTCTCGGAAAAATGATGATCATGTACCCTATCTCAACATCATCTGGGTATATTGAGAGGGTGTCCGTTATATGCCTCTTTTAGTTTTAAAATATATGGGATTGTTATGTGGTCCCTATCAGAGTGAACTCTACATGCATGGTTTTACTTATAGGCATGGATAGTCATGAGTGATACTTAGGTCCCCATTTATGAATGCCGCAAGTAGACTAATGGACACCATATATTACCATTTTACATGAACTCAATGAGTATTCCATTTTCTACTATTCAACATTCTTGGGATGTGGACGTTCGACCTTGTACAAAAGTATCCCATGTATAGTCCATTAATGTTTTTTCTTGTATGAGGACCATGGAATCCTTTGGATGATTTCAAGGTATCCTTGGAAATTAATCAGGTTCTTATGGGTTATTTTTTAAAAGGGTGGAGATCTTTGATGTATTGATCAGGTATGCATCCTGGTTTGTGCTGGGGAATGATAGCTTAATGTGGGTAATTTCACTAGACACTAAACTTGAAGTCAATTAATGGCTTTGTTGATAATTTTCAAATAATAATATAGGTGAATTCATTTACAGAAATCAGTATTATCCTTTGAAAAGTGCTAAACATCCATGCTAGCAGTTTTAAGGGTAGTCAACAGGGGATTGTATGACTTGATATCCCTCTTTATTACTATATTCATTTATGTAGGATCTTATTAAGGTCAAATCATTAGTTTGTGAAATATTTAGTGCTAGTCAGATAAAGATTTCATGAAAATATTGATCGACTAGGCTAAAGAATGACAATTGGGAGTCGACCGATCATTTAAGATGAGGGTCATCCCAAATGAAATATTGGACCTCTAAGAGAATTCAGAAATTGGTAGTTCCCTCAATGGAATAATATGACTCAATTCTGTCAGTAAAAGTGATTGAATCCAATTTTAAAGGAGGTAATGATGTGATTTCATCTCAGATAATAGTGGTTTGGGTAGACACCATCTCAGTGTTTTAGATTAGAAGAAAAAACAAGAATTGGATTTAGTTTCTACAGATTATTTACCACATGTTAAAGTGAATCTCAAAATTAATTGTTCATTTTTAAAATTATGTATCCATTGGAACATTTCATCATGACTCAAGATTGTTGGATTATTTTCTCTTCATTTCCATAAGAAGTCTTTGGGATGAGATTTTCTATGGTTGGGAGACTATTGAATCCTCTGTTTTTTTGAACTGGAAAAAATTCCTATAGAATTTAAATTTTTTCACGGGATGATCAATTTTGTAAACCAAGATTAAGAATGGAATTATTTGATTTGAAAAACGTAAATCTGTTATTTTTATACTTTTTAAGTTCATGTATTTTTTTAGATTCCATGTCATGCTTCAGGAGCACCGGGGCCCGGAAATCCCACAAAAATAAAGAAGAAGGAGGGGTACATGGTTTCTCTGAAAACATGAAACCGGTAGGAGAAAGTGTGTAGCTTGGTCCAGTAGAGTAGGAGGCACCACATGGTTTGATATAACTACGTGAAAGGTAGAGCATGGTCATTCAAGATGTCATTAGTTTTTAGTAGAGCATGTGCACGAGGTACACTGCATTTCCCAAAATGATCTCAAATCCAAATCATTTAATAAAACAAAGGTAGTGTGTGAACTATTTGGTGCATAGTAGGAACATGGTTAGTCTAACCATGTTGGTTATGGTCATTAAGAAGTGGGAGAAACATGGTTGCCATAGTATTTGGACAACCTTACCGCAAAACGGCGTGACATAGTAAAGACGTGGAAATGACAGTTTTAACATAATGAGTCAAACTGTGTGACAACCATGCAACAACCATGTTTCAATAAATGATAATGTTTAAAAGGATGTTAATATGTATTTTCTATTTCTCCTAGTAGTCTTATCCAAATTATCTTTCATTATGTCTGGTATGATTTTCTCCTTAATACTACAACTTGAAATTTTTAATGGTTAAATGAATTTTGGATTAATTTACTAAAATGGAACCTTATATAGTGTTCTTGGTCTGGACCTCATATAATCATATTTTGGTTTTCCATGAGCTTGCCTTAGAATTAGAGCATAGACATTTTTCGTTGGTATCTTCTACTATAGCGGGAAACCAAATTCTTGGATCTTATGATTTGTGACCTCTCGTTATCCTAAACTCATTTAGGGTCTATTATTTGAGTTTTTGTAGGTGAATATCCCACTTTAGGTATCTCCCACATATATTTAATTCCTTGATAAATTCTAAGATATTTTTGATAAGTGGTATTGTTTTGGTATAATTGTCTATATAAGAAAACTAGATTCTAAAATCAAACCCTTGATTTTATGGGTGTTCATGTATTATTTTGACAATTTCTATTAATGTGATCATTTTGAAATTCTCAGTTCTAAAGGGACAGACATTCCAAGGGAATGGTAGGACATTTATTAGGTCGTGTGACCATTGTCTTCATTCATCATTATAGTTGGATTTCTTAGGAGGACATCAACTTGTTTTCCAGTCATAATTAATGGTGAAACTATGAGTTGATTATTTTTACAGTCCATCAGTTACTGAAAAATGTAGGGCAGATAAGACTATGTAAATTACATTGGATTTTCTATTTTCCTAGGATATCTTGGTGTGGTATGTGTCAACATACACAATATCGTCGAGTTGATGAATCGTAAAATGAAGCATTTGGTCTTGTTGTAAGTTGATTAAGACATGAGTTGTGAAACATCAATTACCAAGAATAACCAAAGTAGAGCTACCTGGGCATACTATTAATCATACTCATCCCAATACAGTGGATGATGTTTAAACAGAACTAGTTATTTGAAACAATGCTCATTCATTTTGTCTTTTATGCCTAATGTTATGGAGGATGTGGATGCAACTTTGGAGTGGAGTCAAGTGTATGTCTAGGTGTGAATCTAACATAGAATTCTTAAGAGAGTAGTTTCATACCACTTCAATTTAATTCATGATAAATCATGATTTCCACCTCTAGGAACCGTGGATAGTGGCTGATTGGGCATGCACTATGTGATGGGATTCCTTCATTAGTAGATTTGGTGACTATGAAACTCCTATAAAGGGATGCATCATGTTGTAAGTGTCCTAGAGTACCCTCCATATATATTGAGTTCAACCGTTGAAAGACCAATTGGATATGGTTGGCCCTTCATGTGCTCCCATGTGGTAGGAATCTCTCATTTTATGTGGGTGCATGCATTATAGAATAGGGTTTTTGTGGTTGGATGTGTATGTAACCTTGGTAGATTCTGTTAGTTTGGTATAGACATAAGTGGTTGGCCTTGTACGATCATGGGATTATTCAGGTGCGTGATCCGTAAATAGCAATGTCCTGGTTAGCAAAGATATGCCTTGTGAATGGAAATCTACGAAAGTGGATAAAATAACCATTCACTAAAGAGCTGGTAGAAGTAGTTTGAAACTATACCTTGTACATCACCCTCAAGGGACAAGGAATGTCTTAGGTTATTTTTGATTTTTTTTAAATTCCTATTTGTGCACTCTCATCTAAATGATGATCATGTCCCATATCTTAACATCATTTTGGTATATTGAGAGGGTGTCTATTATATTCCTTGTTTAGTTTTAAAATATGTGGGATTGTTATGCGGTCCCTCTAAGAGTGCACTATGCATGCATGGTTTTCCATAGTGGAATGTATAGTTATGAGTGATACGTAGGTCTCCATGTATTAATTCCACAAGGAGACTAATAGACACCAAATATTTCCCTTTGACTTGAACTCCATGAGAATCCCATTTTGTGCTTTTCAGCATTCATGGGATGTGGACTTTTGACCTTGTACCAAAGTCTCCCTTGTATATTACAATAATTTTTTATCATGGATGATCTCCCTATAATCATTTTGATAATTTCAACGGTACCGTGGACATTAATCGGTCTTTTATGTTTTTGTTTCTGAAACTGGTGGAGATCTTAGAGGGATAGATCGGGCATCATACCATGTTTGTATTGGGGAACAATAGCTTAGAGATTGTATTTTCACTCGATACATAACTCAAAGTTAGTTACATTATTTGGTGAGAATTTTCAATGAACAATATAGGTGAATTAATTTATAAAAAATTTGGAATATCCTTTGAAAAAGTTCTAAACATCCATGCTAGTAGTTTTAAGGGTAGTCAATGAGGGATTGTATGACTTGATATCCCTCTTTCTTTTTATATGCATTTGGGGAGGAGCTTCTTAATGTCAAATTATTAGTTTGTGGAAGATGTAGTGCTATTCTAATGAGTATTTTCATGAAATGTTGACTCGACATGGATAAACCAGGACAATTGGGAGTGGAACGATCAATTAAGATGAGTGGAATGCCAATTGAAATGTTGGACTTCAAAGGTAATTCGTAAATTGGTAGCTCCATAAGTGGAATACCATGACTTGGTTTTTGCCTTAAAAATGATTGAACCCAGTTGTAATAGAGTAGATGATGTGGTTTTGTCTTTGGTATGATTGGTTCGGGTTGAAACCATCTTAGTATTTCAGTGCAGAATAAAATACAGAATATGATATTAGTTTCTACCAATTAATTACCATATATTGAAGTGAATCTCAGAGCTACATTATGAATTTTTAAACAAAACATGACCATTGGAAAAACACATCATGACTCAAGTTGGTTGGGTGATGTTATCTTTATTTCTACAAGGATTCTTGGGGAGGAGATGTTATATGTTTGGAAGACTATAGAGTCCCATGTTTTTTTGAACTGAACGAAATTCCTAAGAAATATGATTTCTTTGAATAGGGGATGTTCCATTTTGTAAACCCAGCATAAGAATAGAATTATTTTAGTGGGAAAAATTAAATGTGTTATTTCTCTACTTTGTTTATGGATCCAGTATTTTTTCAGATGGTCCATCATGTTTTAGGAGCACTAATTCCCTAAAATCCCACTAAAATGATGGATCAGGAAGGGTACCTGATTTTTTTGAGACCATTCATCCCTTAGGGAAAACAGTGCAACCTGGTCCAATTGATTAGGATGAGCCACTTGGTTTGATCTATCTATTTGAAAGGAGGATCATGGTCATCCAGGATGCCATCTGTTTTTAGTATAGGGTGTTCACCAGATACACATGATTTTCCCAAAATGTTCTCCCAACCTACACACATAAGGAATCATAGGCTATTTGTGTGCACTGTTTGGTGCAGATTTAGAATATTGTTAGTCAAAATGTGCGGTGTTTGGTTCGTATGCAGTGGGATAAACATGGTTATTGGATGGTTTGGACAACCTTGCAGCCAGACCATGTGAAATAGTAAAGAGGAAGAAATTACCATTTTCACTTAATGTAACCCATTTATCTTCAACAGGTTAGGCCATGATAAAATTATTATGAATCCAAATTATTTTTCCATGGGTTATGATTTGATGAAATGACGAAATGATTATGAATCCTATTTCTTTGAAAAAAAATGTCATGATGACTGGTAATAAAACCCATTTCATTGCCTGGGTTTTGATATATTTAATGTTTTAGGATCTTATGTTACACATATGATTGATTTTCATTATATGATGGGTTCGACCAAAATATCAATCTTATGAATTGGGTAATGGTTGATATCTCATTTGATAAAACATATTGGAATTAGGAGTTAACCTAGTTAAATAAGAGAATTTATCAACTATGTAATTCTTTGGAGTGAAACTTGACTAATACATTGGATTGAAGAGTAAAAGCATTCCACTATGATAGACTTGACAATGAGGATATATCTATAGTGAAGTGGATTATCTATGATAATGTGTATTCCATTAAAAAATGTATTATTCCATTTATATTCTCTCATGGATAATGTTATTTAATTCCCTTGAGATACATGTCTTAGGAGATGAAACTATTTATTCGATGACCCATGATTATGAACATTGATTTGCAGGTTATGATTATCATATGTCTTTTCATGTTATCATACCCTTCTACTCAAGTTATATTTACATATCTCCTTTTTTAACCATCACTAATCTATTGATCTTATCCTTTCTTAAGTTTCTTTTCCCAAGGCTTTGAAAAAATGAATAATTTATGATTTTTTTAAGATGGGTGTGTGTTATGAAAAGCATAGTGGGATATGAAATAGTCAGTATAAAAAAGATGTGTCATGCTTGACATGAGTATTTCGGAGTATAGAAAGACATGCCTTATTGTGAACCTAATTGACAGTCCTAAGGGATATGATTTGGTAAAATTACATTTTCATTATGAAATATCATAACGAATTTGAATAGAAAATTATTATGGTAAATGGGGTTTAATCCTATGTTTTCCTTGATATTAAAAAAATATATTGATTTAGATAACCTAAATGATTTTTATGACTATGTGATTTTACACTATGATTAGTGGCTCTCAAACTGTGATTTTTGGACTTATTCAATAGTTTGAACCTGAAAAAATCATGTCAATATAGAATGAGATGGACAATGCAATGATTTTCCTACTAATCAACTAAATGTTATTGGAGATTGAACGTTAAATCTCATTTCTATTCTCACACATCATTCGCATGATATGTATCATGATGGACTTCTCAATGAGAAAATATGGAAAAAAACTATTGAGTGCTTAATGAGGCAATATCCACCTTCATTCAGGTGGTATTCTTATCCACTAGTTTATAAGAAATAGATTAGAACCACTAAAAATATATTTTCCATCCTCCATTATTCAGATCATGACTTTTTTTTCAAATTTGTACCATTTGTATGGTGAATCGAATAAGTGGGGTACTCATATCAAGAATACAAGGAAACTTGAATAAATTTTATCCATGGATTGAGAGGGTCAAAAAATTATTTTTAAATAATTACATTCTTCATATTATTCGTATAATGATGGATAAAAAGTTCCTTCAATGGAAAAATGATAATGAATCTATTGGTAACTATGTTGATAATTTTTAAATACATATGAGGTACGCTTCTGGAATTATCATTCTTCTTGAATGTAAGGTTGATCCATTCCTCACTCGCTTAAAACCATGATTTCAAATCATTAGGGGATTAAGAGACTTATGTTTCTATGAAGATATTTATGATTTTATATCAAGGTGGAAATCTTGGTTGTTATTACATATCAGTCTGATATTTTTTATTAGAAGGTAAAGATATAATTCCAAACATAATCATAAGACCATGGAGAGAAGAAGATAATATTTCCATTATTCTAAATGTGTGGGAAAAACACAAGGATGAAATTGTCTTAAGGTGTATAGTAAACTTTTTATTTGTGGGAAATAATATAATCAGGTAATCAATGTCCAATGTTGTGAATGAAAGTTTTCTAATGATTTGAAAAGAGATAAATCTATAAAGAATTATCCACACACACTATATATTTTCCAATGCAAGGAATATGGGAACAATGCTAGCTAGTTCCCAAATCTATAGGTTAATGATGATGACCATTGTCAGTGACCTCTTATGCTAATGAATAATGGGAGATCTCATGAAATCCCTATTTCTAATTGTGGTTTCGATAGATACATGGTTAAAACTCTGTATAAAATATATGAAGAAGTGTTATGATCATAAAAATATCATTAAAGGACATATAAAAAATATTCTTATTAGTCCATGAATACCCTTACAATTTTTGATTTTCAATATAAACTTTATGCTCAAAATATATAGTTTATAACCCATAAATGAATATTCTATACCTATATAGTTTCATAAAAACATAAATAATAAATAGTAATTGAAAAATTAAAACTCATAAAGGTTTTTTTGTAATCATTTTATATTAATAAAAATTTTCAATTTTCTCCCTTAGTAGGTATCATACACATTCTTTTAAGCATGAACACATTATATTACTCTGTGAAATAATATTATTTCTATAAAAATCCATATAAAGAATAAAAAAATAATTTAGGTAACTTAGGACATATTTTTAGATAACTTTAATATTCACTTTTACAAATAGAATAAATTATCCAATAAATTCAAATTCTATCATATTTTTAACTAAAACAGTTAGCTTTGTCCCTTTACTGAAGTCATTGGAGAGTTATTTCGAGCACACCCATCATCATGAATGATATCGAGCTCATTAATCATTATAAGCTATATTTGGCCATCCAATCATCACAAAAAGTTATAAAAATTAAAAATTTAACCCAATACAATAAATATTCTAATTTCATTTCCATAACCATAAAAACATTTGGTGCACATATTATAAAAAACAAATATTGAAATATCCATTCGATTCAGAACCCCATATTGAAAATAGCTAGGAAAAAAATAGAAGTAGGGTTTTCAATATAGAGAACATGGGATCTTATAAAGTAATGAAAATTAAATAAAAATTATGTTGGAAGGAAAATCCATTGAAACCAAGAATGATGAAATAGAAAAATCATTTTCCATCATTGTCACGACATTATGTATAAAACAGAACAAACAAATCTTTTTGAAAACCATTAAATTTACTTCAAAAGTGATATAAAATATCTTTTTAAACTATTATTTTACCATATTAATACATCCATACAATAATTTTAATAATATTTAATTGAATGAAACATATTTATAAAATAAATAATTAAAAAATTTAATATTTGGTTTTTATGGGTTTGTGTTCCTTACCTGATGTCTGTATCAACACACATGTTATTTATCTTCCGAAATAAAAAAAATGATAATTTTTTTCAAAAGATGTGTGAGTCCACAAATTTAAATTCAAATAACAAATGTCAAGAAAGAAAATACCATCATCACCCCAGTTTAATCTCAAGTCACGTGCCCTCCTTGAGTCTCACACTAATCGCTCAAACATCATGTCCATCATCACCACGCCAACGAGAGCACCAGAATCCCCATCACTGTCATCGTCATCTTCACCGATGTCTTACAGAGTTCCGCAATATCATTTTTACTGTCATTGGCACCAAACCAATCCCAGTGTTGTCTTCATAGACCAAACACCACACTAGACAACCGGAGAACATCACAGATCATTGAGTCATAATGAAACGTTGAGACTTGCCTACATCTCTCATCACCGAACCACACAAAGCAGTAACATGGCAGCGTCATGAACATCATTGACAGATACTGAAGATAACCAAAAACATCATCAAAACAGAAATACGAAACAACATTGTAAGTAAATAAATACACTATATGTTTTTCCACACGGGACCTCTTACTGCACCTTAGAAAAAACCCTAAACTCCCTTTGTATCTGGTGCACCCGACCGACCTGTAAGGAAGCAACGGACCAGGGAGAAAGAGCAAGGAGGAATAGAAAATAAGGGGAAAGGACAAACAAAAACTGACAAGTAACGAGAGATATAAACCATGGGATTGAAATCCTATGTAAAAACAGAAATTGATGCCAATAACCGATAGAACCCAGATTGAAGAAGTGTGAACTGGGATTGAAACCCAAATAAGAAAACCTGACTAAAACCCTAATGATAAACCCCAAACAAATCCACAGAAAATGAGGAAGAATACATTGAAACGGAGGATACCTCTTTAACCTTACTTCCACCGCCACAGTCCCAAACCGATCTTAAAAACCAACACAGCCAACCAATATGGGGTTGTCTGTGCCGGACCAGATCGGCAGAGCAGGGATAGAAGTGGGGAAAATAGGGCAGCTCTATGGAACCCAAAGAGAACGAACCTAAGAGGATGAAACCCAAAGAAGCAAGAGAAGGAGCAAGGATCCATCATCATGAAGTAGATGGTCGAAATATGGAGAAGCTGATAGAGGAGGAGAGGCACAACGCTTTGGGGAGAACCAGAACCCTAGGTGGAAGAAAATGACACCAAGAGCGGAAGCTGGAGCCTAGAGCGGAGCTGGGTGAGTGAGGCACCATCAAAAAACAAATGATAATTATTTACATATTTATGAACATATTTTTAGTTTATTATTATTTATATATATTACCATGTTATAAACAATTAATAATTCAATTATGTTCAAATTGTATGTCTTGGAGTTATTTGGATCAAATGTCAAAAATTACAATAGCATGTAGAATAGGGTCAAAGTGGTCATTTTCAATTATCCAAAAAATAATAATAATCAAATGTTTATAATTTTATTCATAAAAAATTATTTTAAGACTTACCGTGAATTATGGTTATGAAAAATGAATTAGCTCACTATCATGGAGATTGTAGGGCATACGAATGCTTGGGAAAGGTTTTCCATTTCAAATGATTTTGAGGGAATGAAGGTAAATAAGATTTTAACGTTACAAAATTATTATTATATCATTAATATCAAATTATTTATTTTAATAAACTCATATATAATATCTATGTGATGTGTTTGTCAAAAAAATAATCACATGTCTTTGTGGAGTCGGTAATCCACAAAAACGCATGAATGATATTGTCATCTTCCAATAGATGGAAAAGAAATGAATAATATGATATATTATATTAATATAATGCTAATATTTCATGAATATCATATATATACAAATAAGGTCCATCATTATAAACATACATTAGAAGCGGTGATGGAAAAAAATGACATAGGTTCATAAGGTGGTAGTTTTCCATACACATGAACAATGATTTCATTTCCCTTTTAATAGAAGAGGATATAAATATAGGTTGTTTCATTAATATAACAAAATATCTATATATTTAAGATATTTTTTCATTATTTAAGAATATTTTAAAAATATTTGAATGATTTTATATACAAAATAAAATTAAAAATCGTGATTAGGAACGATAACTCTTCATTAGAAAGCCTATTTAGGTTTATTCTTAAAGCCTTCACTAGTGTTTTTGGAAAAAAAGAGTCCTATAGGACATGAGGTGGGATTTTATGAAGGTATTTGTCAATATATTGGATAAAAATTATTTAAATTTGGATATGGGAAAAGAGGTGGTGTCCTTTTAAAAATGAGGGAGAGGACATGATTTGAATTTTTAGAAAGAATAAAATTTATTAATGTATAACTCAAGATAAGTGGATCCAATATTTACCATATAGAAGAATTATATGATAAATGGTCGAAATATTGTAATTGTATTATCCATCCCATGATCATGATATTTCCCTTTTTTAGGCCCATCCCACATGGTTTTTCTTTCCCAAGACTCTATACTTCAGGCATACCACACGAAAAGGCCTAATGATGGGAGATGCATCAACAAAACAATAAAAATGGGTGTTTCATTATCCTCCCAGTTCAATGTGAGATGTCCATATTCATCCCCCATAGAAGGGCTCATCATCCTCATATTAATATTGGGTAGAAAATGGCTCTAATAGAAATTGTAGGTGACTAGTCTAATGCACAATCATGATATTGTCTTCTTTGGGATGATCCCACATGGTCATTTATTCCATGGGTTCTAGCCCTCAGGTATTCCCTAGGAAAAGTTCTCGTTATAGGAATGTTATCCATACAACCTTATAAAGGGTCTTTTGTTCTCCTCCTCCTTCAAATTGGGATTTACACAATCGATATTTCAATAGTAGTTGTGTAAAAAAATTCCATGAGGTTGAAATAGTGGCATCAGAATGCCAGTGATGATTCTGTAATGGTCATGTTTGGATTTTTAATAGAAAGTTCAAGTGAGACATGGAGGTGGTGGATGTACAGCTTTTCTAGGTTATTTTTTATAGAAAGGATAAATGCCAATTTGGATGTTTTTTTGTGGATCTTGTGAAAAGTGAGATGGGAAATGAGTCAACAATGTTTTTGATGTTGAGATTGAGAATAATACATTATTTGAGGAGCATCTGAAATGTGTTTTGGAAAATAGTTAAAAGGTGTTGTGAGGAATTATTTTGTTTTTAGTTCGAGTATTGTGGCATCGTGGATGTTAGTAGAAAGATACTTGGGAGAGACAAAAAGATGCGAGGGCATAGTGGCCCCATCTTTTTGACTTGGAATCTTAGAGATAATCGGGAGTAAAACTCTTGTATGAACTGTTATAAGGTAGGGAGATTATAATATCATGTCTTATTATTTCAGGTGTGCGTCGTAATTTTTTTGGTGAAGAAGGGTCATCATTGTTTTAATTAAAAAAATGCTTTATCAGTGAAATTTTGATAAATTTGTTAAAGGAAATAAATTATAGTTAACATATTGGATTTTTTAATTGAATATTTTTAGATATCGACCCTGAGTTTAAGTGTGAGGTTTTAAGGCCCGTAAAGTCTCAATGAGGGCTGTATGAAAATATTAAATTTAAAATATTAAGGGTACACTTTTTATTCAATATAATTAAATAACTCTGAAATGTTACATCATATGGGAAATTTGAGACAACCATTGTGTTTGGAACATTGTTTTTACCCTAGGAAATTTATAACATTTGTACGCATTGGGGGTTTAGAAAACTCGCTCACAAAAACAACAATTTTATATTTAATTAATAATTTAATATGTTTTTAATATTAAATAATTATTATCTCTTAAAATTTGCATCGAATGGGAAATATGAGACCATTTTTATATCAAAAATGGAGTTTTTCCCCTATATGGGGTATAATATTCGTATGCATCGGACAGTTGGACGTATCACTCGTGAAAAAAAAACTTTTTATATTTATTTTATTATTTAATAAAAATTTTAATATGAAATAATTATTATCTCTCAAACAGTGCATCATATAAGAAATCAAAGACCACCCTTGGATCCAGAATGGGGATTTAACTTTATCAAAGTTGTGATTTTTATATTCAATGGGTGTTTGATGTTATTTAATTTATTAGAATAAATAATTGAGAAATTAATTGATATAATTATCTGATAAATTAATTAATAGGATTGATGTGATTAATTAATTGTAAAATTAATTAGTGAGGATTTTTTGTGTAGATACAATTGATAAAAAATTATAATTAATTGAGGAAATAATTTTTGTGATTTTCATTTTTTGGAAATTGATTAATTAACTGATGGATTAATTTTTGTGATTGACATACTTAATTAATTGGGAAAATATTTAAGGGTATTTATGTGACACAATAACAGTTATCAAAACACCATTTCAGTCCTGCCGCATTAATATGGTGTCGTATTGACATGCCGTTAGTGGAAGCGAGACCCAAAAATTGAGGCTGTCATTTTAAGACCAATTTTGAATATTTAATTCATGCTCATTGTATAGGTCCATGAAATGGAAAAAATTATGATGATTTGTTGAATGAAATTAATAGGATAGACTAATAAATAAATTATTCAATTAATAAATGTAACTATATTAATTGATGAAAAAGTATTATAAATTGGATTTGGTGTGGAATGCCTGGAATGGGTAGAAAGCCCATTATTTATGAAAAGCCTCTCTCTCCTCAACCTATCCCTCCATTGATAATTCAATAATTAATATTTTTTTGTTATGGATCAGATTGATGTGTCGTTAATGGCATTAGATTCATCTTGGTAAGAGGATGGTGTCTGTTATTTGTTTCAACAGAAAATGTCATATTTTGAGAATATTTTTGTTAAAAATATTTTTTTAATTTCTACATTGATAGTCACCAGAATAAAGGTCCATTAGTTATGTTGGATTCATATCATGTGTTCATCATATTTGATATAAGTGGTCAGAAAATCAAATAACATAGTATTAATTAAATATATGTGTATATAATTTTATAAATTATAGTAGACGTTAAAAGATTTTTTTCTAGATTAAATTAATTAATTTGATAAATTATGTGATTAAATGTTATATGAAATTAGTATATTTGGAATTTAAATAATTAATAACTAATTATTAAATTAATTATGAGATATCGTGGTTATTGATTATAGATAAATATCTATAGAATTAATTTTGACATATTGAAATTATAAATTGAATAATTTATTGGTGAACTAATTATGAGTTTATGAAATTATAATTTTGTGTAAGTAATTGTTCAATTAATTATGATGACTTAGATACTATTGAATTGAATAATTATTTGAATAAATAATTTTTGTTATATTGATGATGGTGAATGGGGTTAATAAATTATTGAATTAATTACTTGAGATTGATATGATAATTAAATTGATTAGTGTGGAAGAACTAATTAAGAAATTAATTGGAGTTATTAAATTAATTAAAATGAAACAATTAATTGATGAATTAATTTCGGTGATATATTTTTTTAGTTGGGGATAATTAATTGTTGAATTAATTAGTTGGGGTAGTGTGATTATATAATTTTTTTATTATATAACAGGATTGAGTTAGATTAATTATTTGTGAAAATTAATTGATCAAATTTAAATGTAAAGTTAATTAAGGAATTAATTGAAGGGTTAGAGTTAGATTAATTAATTTTGGAATTAATAAATGCAAATGAGTAGGATTATTTAATTTCAGAATTAATAAATGGTGATTGTTTTGATGGAGAGATTAAAGAATTAGATTAATTATTTGGTATGTAAATTATTATGGATTATCAATATTTTCAATTGATAAGATTGAATAAATAATTTTTGATTTAATTATGGTAAAAGGATATTTGTAAGTTGAATAATAGTTGTTAAATTAATGATGTGATTTTAAAATAGATGATTTCAGATAAATAATTTTATAAGTATTTATGAGTCATTGAGATTGGGAATGAGATAATTAATTGTTTAAATGGTTAATTAGAGAGATATGGATAATTAATTTATAAATTAATTAATGGGAATGGTATGGTTAGTTAATTATTGAATTAATTAATGGGAATGGATGTTATTAATTTATTGTCAAATTAATTAATGGGAATGGATTAATTAATTAATTATTGATAAATGGGGTGTAAGACATGATGATCTACTCCCATGATAATGATGTAAATGCATGGTTGAATAGAGTAAATAATTGTGCAACTAATTACTGGATATCGATGAATTTTTATATATAAATAATCATGGAATTAAATATGGGGTTTTGAGTTTATGGATATTGATTAATTAATAGAAAAATTAATTAATGGTATTGATGTACATAATTAATTAGGAAATTAATTAAGTGTATTCATGTGAAAATATAATCGTAGGATTAGTAATATAATTGGAGGCTAATTAATTATTGAGTTAATTATCAAATTATTGAATTATAAATTGGTAATAATAAATTAGTTAATTTAATATTTTATACTGAGTTATGAAATAGTTAATTAATTGTTTAATTAATTAATTAACATTAATTGGTTAATTAATTATTTCATTAATTAACGGAGATGATGTGACTAATTAATTGATGAATTAACTGAAGTAATTTTCAGTATTAATTAATTTTGGAAAATAATTAACGAAATTGATGAGATTCAATAATCGATGGATTAGTTAAAGGAAATTGGTTATTGATAATTAATTGGTGAATTAATTAATGAAATTAATATAGTTTTTTATTATTTGAATTAATTAACAGAGATAGAATGAAAAATTTGTTTTTCAATTAATTTTACGGTTAGTTAGGATTAATTAATTTGGGAATTAATTAATAGAGTGACTGTGAAGTAGGAACTGGTTCTGATAATGTTTTCATAGAGTACCACCTGGGACACCAGAAGAGAGTTACTGATATTAAAAGGAGAAGATCATTAGAGTTCTAATATTATTTACGTAAGGATAGTTTGGGACTTAAGGTATAAAGGTTGTGATAGTTTCAAATATTTTTTTGTTGAAGGTCCCTGGGTTCCATAAGGGAAAAATATTGTCAGAGCATCTAATATTTTTTGTCGAAGGACCATGTGAGCCTTCAAGGGAAAAGACCATATGAGAATTCCATGGGAAAGATTTTAAGATAAATCTTGTTTTTTCACAAATAATTAATACTTCAATTTGTATTACTCACTATAGACCCAGGAGGTTGGAGCCCATAGTGCACATTACACATTCCAGGCTGGTTTACATGTTTTTGTATTTGATATATTCTATATGAATTGTGACAATGAATGAAATCATGGAAATTAAAATATGTGATATCCCTTGGTGGTAGTTCAGACTACAACATGCACCGAAATAGGTATTGAGGTTCAAGTGTCCTCATGAACCCAAGGGTTTATATGGTTAAATAAATAATAAATGAATAAATATAAACTATTTATATAATTACTTTTTTACTATTCATTATATAATTAAATACATTTTTATTAACTAGATTTGATTCACACACCATTGGTGGTTTCATTCTGTGTTATACTCACACCCACCTTGTGCTGCCTCATTTGTACACAAATATACTTTTTTTTATGGACAGGCTATAGGTAAAGGCCCTTGGGTTAGATTATTGGTTTTGGATGAATCTTGGATGACAGAACCAGACGTGCTTCAAGAACTTCTTTGGAGTCATTAGTATCTTTTCTTTTAGTTGCATTTATGCCGCATTGGCAATTACATTGCCATTACATGTTTCCCATTTTAATTAATTATTGCATATGTTATTTTGGATATCCTGCAATATTGGTATTTCTTAAGATTGTATATTAATTATCAATTGTTTATCATTTCTTCTAGTTTTTAGTATAATAAAAGAAGGTATAGTCTCCCCACTATTGACTTACCAGACCCTCCCTGCTAGTCATAAACCTCTAGAATTCAGGGAGGCGCACTTGAGGTCATTTGGTGTTCCAACTCGGGGCACCAATTCATGGAAGCCAGGCTGAGATGATACATAGTGGTTTCAATAGAGTTTCATTTATTCTTATTTTGTCTTACTATTGGGAAAAGGTATATAGGAGAATAAGATGGGTCAGGTCTTGGTTAATATATCATTCATGGGAGTGGCTACCCCATGTAAAAGGTAAAAAGCCTAGTTCCCAGGATGGGATTATTGTTATTGATTGGTATTGTTACAATTGATGTTATTTCACCTTTGGTGACCAACATGTTGTGTGATGTGATTAATGTTTATGTGATTTTTTATGATTGAATCATGGCCCTAAATGGGAACAGAGTTGAGAATACATTATTTTTTTATAGATACTCATGATTATTTTCTTACAATCATCACTATTGGAATGCATGGAAAATTGTGTTTTAGGTAAGTTGTTGAACATGAACTATATTTCTATGCTTATAAAATAAGAAGGAAATTTTTTCCA
Source organism: Viscum album (assembly GCA_963277665.1). Taxonomy (NCBI): domain Eukaryota; kingdom Viridiplantae; phylum Streptophyta; class Magnoliopsida; order Santalales; family Viscaceae; genus Viscum; species Viscum album. The sequence continues at coordinate 901,698,558 of OY728137.1, read as the reverse complement.
AACATAAAATTGAGAAAGATTGTAATCTGATGCATGATGAGAATAAATGTGTGTCTAAATGAAAAATATGAATAAATATATTGTGTTTACTATAGTTAACTTTGACCTAGTTGTAGGATGGTTAAGTGTAGGGATAGTTCATCGGTCTTGACCATGTGGCTGGATATGTGGGATGACTTGATATGGTTTTAGTATGACCTTATTATTAACTTTGTTAATTTTATTAAATAAAAATCCATTTATTTGTTTGTTTTTTCATTGATGTGTGTAGTGTGGGTAGTGATAATTCCCTAGTTTGAGAATGTGGTTTTAGGTTTTGCAAGAATGCATCTAGTTTTGGACTCATTTGGTGTGATTTCTATGAGAAGGGAAGCTAGATACATTCGACAGAATAATGTGTTTATATAGTGGGAGGTAACATCAATGATAGTGGAATTATGGTTGTGTTCATTAATGATTTTTTAGTGTACTTTTCATTAGTGATGATCATGTGCCCTACCTTGACAACAACTCATGTACACTGAGAATCTACTGGATTTATGACGACATTGATGAATGTGTTTAGGATGGATATAGTGTATCATGGATGTTGTGCTTATGAATCAATATATACGTGGGGATGATGTGGAGAGTTACACCGTTAACGATTTACAAATCATGTTCTTAAGAGGCACTAGAGGTAGATGAATAATGTGGGACATTGGCCATGGTGGTAGAGTTATTTGACAATACGATGTTAAATATGATCATATGGTATAGAGAGATATGTAAATAGTATTTGTGTTGTACAACACAATGTGGTTGAAATGGTGGCATCATAATTCCAAAGTCAAACCTATATGGTTCATGTTTATATTTCTTGGAGATAGGTCAGCTACGCCTTAGAGGTAGTGGATGTTCATTTATTTTAGATAGTTTTTTATGGAATTACTAAGATTCAAGTTGGATTATTTTTTATTGTTCTTGGGAATAGTGAGTTGGGAAACATGTCAATAATTTTTTGAAATTTGAGATTGAGACCGTTGTGTTCATTGAGGGGAATCTAAAAAGTGTATAGGAAAGCAGTGAAAAGGTGTTGCAGGGAAAAATTGTCTTGTCAAATTCTATATTTTGGTAACATAGACATGATTAGGAAGAAACATGGGAGAGTAACACGGATGTAAGGGGACAGTGGGCCAATCCTTTTGACTATGAAATATTGTGGTGATTTTGATTATATATCCGGGATGTGTTATTATAAGGTGGGGAGATTGTAAGATACCATCCTTTCATCCATGTGTGATTATTTTAAATTTTTTTGAGGAAGATGGGTTGTATTTTTATTTATTAAAAAATAATTTATCAGCAAAAATTTGATTAATCTATTAAAGGAATTAAATTCTAGTTAACATCATTGAATATTCGGTTGAATAATTTTGGATTTCAACACTGAGTTAAGTATAAGATTATGAGGAGTAAAACGTCTCGGAGATGACGGAATTAAAATATTAAGTATAATATATTAAGCATATATTTTTTATTCAAAACAATTAAAGAAATAAAAAACCTTGCATTATATGGGAATTCTAAGACACCTTTTGTGTGAAAAATATGGCGTTTACCCTTTGCATATAAATTTTTTTAATGCATTTCACATTTAGAGGTCTCACTCTTGAAAATTGCCTCTTTGCATTTAATTAACTATTTATTCCATTTTGTAATATTTAATAATTGATATCCCTTAAACGGTGCGTCATATAGGAAATCCAAGAGCAGCATTGTTTCTGAAACTGAGTATTTACCCTATGAGGCATATAAAATTTGTATGCATCGGACATTTGAACGTCTCTCTCATGAAATTAAACGTTTTATATTAAATTAATTATTTTATTTTATTTTTCAATAATAAATAAATAATATAACTTGAAATATGCATTGTATAATAAATCAGAGACCAATATTGGATCTAGAATATGGGTTTTACACTGACCAGGGTATGAATTTTATGTACAATGGGTGTTTGATGTTTCTTAATTACAAAAATTAATTAATTCTCAAATTAATTTAGATAATTAATTGATTAATAAAATAATAGGAATGAAGAGTTTAATTAATTATCAGATTAATTATTGAGGATTGTTGTGTTGCTATAGTAGAGATAATTAGAAACATAATTTTGGAAATAATTAAGTGATTTTGAGTTTGTAAATATTGATTAATTAATTGACGGAATAATTATTCGGATTGACATACTTAATTAATTGTAAAATTAATTAAGTTTATTAATGTCACTAAATAACTGTTCTCAAAACACTGTTTCATTTATAATTGTTTCTCATGGTGACTAATTGAAACACCATCAGTGGTAACATGACCCTAAAATTAAGGCAGTCATTTCAAGACCAATGTTGAATATTTAATTCAGACTCATGGTACCAGTCGATTAAAATTCCCACAATGATGATGGTTTGATGCATGAAATTAATAGGAGTGATTTATAAATAAATTAATCAATTAATTAGTGGAACTAAATTAATCGTTGAAAAAGTTTCACAAATTGTATTTCGGGTGTTGTGCATGACATGGGTAGGAAACCCATTATTTATGAAACAACCATATCCTCTCCCTATCTCTCCTTTCAGACACCTATAATCAAGGTTTTTTTCGATATTGATCAGATTGATGTGTCATCTTGGGTATTGGAATCATCATGATAAAAATAAAGTGCATTTCAATTTTTTCATTTTATACAAAATTTATTATTTTAATCATATTTTTATTAACATAGATATGCATATTTGTTTAATTTATCCATCGGTTGTTGTCGAAATAACACACCATCATCACTGTTGAATTCATATAGCGTGTTTATCCTATTTGAGTTAGGATGTCTAAAATTAAAATCTAAATGTCTTAATCAAAAATATGGGTATGAAATTTTATATTTACTTTTATTCATTTATAAATTACATTCTATATTATATAAATTAATTAATTTAATTAATTAATTAAATGATATATGAAATGCGGATATTGGGATTTTAGATCATGAATAAATATTTCTTATATTAATTATGATATTTCTAGATTATTGATTTTAGAAAATTAATTATTGGATTAATTATGGAATGTTGACATTATGAATAGAATAATTAATTGGTCAATTAATTATGTGATTATGAAATTATGATTCGGTGTAATTTATTGCTGAATTAATTATGAAGAGTTAGTGATTGTTGAATAGAATAATTATTCAACAAAATATTTATTGCTATATAGAAGGTGGTGAATAGGGATAATTAATTGTATAATCAATAATTGGAGATAATTATGATTTCTAAACAGATTGATGTGGAATAATTAATTGATGAGTTAATATGGGTTATTGAATTGTTTAATTTTGGGATAATTAATTATTGAATTACATAAAAATAGAGGTGTTGTAATTTAATTATTGAATTAAATAATGAGATTTAGTTAGATTAATTAATTGTGGAAATTAATTGATAGAATTGACAAGAAAAATTAATTGGGGAATTAGTTGAAGGGGATGAGTTAGATTAATTAATTTATGTAGAATATTTTGATTAATTATTTAAAAAATTAATTAATAGGGATTTTTATAATGGTGAAATTGATGAATTAGATAAATTAAATGGTAAATTAATAAATGTGGATTTTTGGGACATGAAATTGATAAGATTGAATAATTAATTTTTGAATTAATTATGGTACAAAAAGATTCCTAATTTGGATAAATAGTGGATAAATTAATGATGGGATATTGAAATAGATTATTTAAGATAATTATTTGTAAAATTAATTATGAGTTATTGAGATCGTGAATGAGATAATTAATTCTTCAATTGATTAACGTGAGATATGTGAATAATTAATTCACGAATTTATTAATGGGAATTGTATGGTTAGTTAATTGTTGAATTGATTAATGGGAATGAATGTTATTAATTATATTTCAAATTAATTAATGGGATTAGATTAGTTAGTTAATTAATTAATTAGTTATTTGTAAATGGGGTGTTATAAATGACTATCAACACCCATGAAAATGATATAAATTCATTTTTGAACTGAGTGATTAATTGTGGAATTAATTATGTGATATGGATGGTAATTTTTGAAATAATTAATTATGGAATTAACTATGGGTTGTATAATGATTAACTAATTGATGAATTACTGAATTAGATTCATGTACTTAGTTAATTATGAAATTAATTATTTGTATTCAATGATAAACTAATTGTTGAATTAGTAATGGAATTGGAGTATAATTAAATATTGAGTTAATTATCGAATTATTGATTTATAAATCTTGAATAAGTAATTATTGAATTAATTATTGGATGTTGAGTTTTGAAATAGTTAATTAAATTTTGAATTAATTAATAGAATTTATATGGTTTAATAATTTTTGAATAAGTTAACATAGTTGAAGTGACAAATTAATTGATGGATTAATGGATGAATTTTTTTTAATTAATTAATTATGAAAACTAATTAATAAAATTTTGGTGGTTAATTAATCTTTAGATTAATTAATGTAAATCAGTAATGCTAAATTAATTAGTGAATTAATTAATGGAAATAATGTGGTTAATTAATTATTGAAATAATTATCAGAGATGGAATAACCAACTTATTATGGAATTAATTGAATAGTTTGATATAATTGATTAATTTTTGAATTAATTATTGGAATGATTGGTGAAGTGGAAATTGTTTATGATAATGTTGGCATGGACTACTGTAAGGGACAATTAGGGTGTGAGAATGAGGTTAAAGGGAGAAGACTGGGAGAGCTTATAATATTTAATACTTAAGGACTATGTGAGCCTTAAGTGAAGAAGTCTATGAGAGCTTCTAGTATTGTTTATTGAAAAAATATGTGAGACTTAAAGGAATAATACTATGAGTTCTTCTAATATTTTTTGTTGAAGGACCGTGTGATACTTCAATGGAAAATATTGTATGATCATTTGAGGGGAAATGATTGTGATAGATTTCTTATTTTGACTACAAATCATTATTAGATTGTTTTGTATTACAGAATATAGAACCTTTAGGTTAGAGCTCGTAGTGCACATTAAACATGATAGAATTGTTTACATGGTTTATGTATTTGATAAATGTTATATGAATTTCGATAATGAATGGAAACATGGACATTAAGATAGGTGATATACTATGAAGATAGTTCAAACTCTGGCATGAACAGAAGTAGGTATTGAGGTTCGGGAGTCCTTGGGAACACGAGGGTTTATGAGGTTAAATAAAGGATAATTGGAAAAAAATAAACTATATACTTTATTATTTTTACTTTATTCCTTATACAATTGAAGACACAGTTATTGAATGTATTTGTTGCATATGTCGTTGGTGGTGGCCTACTGAGTTGTACTAACACCCTACTCGGGCTGCCTGATTGGTGCCCGAATATAATTTTTCTTTGGGATATGATAAATAAAAATGACCTAGGTTAGATTTCTAAATGGTAATAGATATTGGATGAGGGGACCGTATGTGGTTTATGAATCTCTTTGTATTAATTAGTGTATTTACATTCAGTTGAATTTTAGACACATAGGCACTACCATGGGAATGGAATATTTCCCCTTTTAGTTAAATATTATATCTAATATTTTTGTTATCATCTAACATTGGTATTTTTGTGATTTTATATTCTTCTACTATTTGTTGTTATTTATGTTGGTGTTTACTCTGATAAAAGATAATATAGTCTCTCCACAAATGACTTACCAGACCCCCACACCTAGTCAGCAGCCTATGGCATGTGGGGAGGCGTGCATGAGGTCATGTGGAGGTCTGACTCCTAGCACCAATGCATGGATCACAGGCCCAGATGATACAAATATTAACATTATATAGAATTTAAACCCATTTATAGTTCATTTTAACCCTTATCAGTTAACATCAAACCTTGGAAAACCTGTTCTAACCATAAATTTGGTTACATATTTTAAATTTTTTTACAGTTTTACTACTCATTGTGACCAAAAAATATGTTTACATTTTCTCGTAATAAAAATTATTCTAATTCAAAATATCGAATCAATTTTATCAAATTAAATTCATTAAGTTGTATCAATTTAATTTAATATAAAACCATCAAATGCGATGGAGAACCATTTTTTTAGTAAAATATCTTTTTATGTATGAAAACATTTCATACAAAATTCAATTATAAAATTCATTGAAAATACATAATTGGGATATTTGTAATAGAACTGAACAAATTTTTTGTTAATGATATTTGAAAAAATAATGTCTTTTTATTTTCTTGAAGTCAAAAGTAAATTTTCAATAAAAATATGTGTTTATATCTATTAATTAATAAATCATATATTTAAAAAAGTTATCAAAATATAATCCTATGAAAATTTTGAAATTATGAATTTAAAATTGAATTTCATTTTTTTAGATTAGCATTTATAATATGAAAATAAATCATTTAAATTAAATAATATAATTTCTGAAATCCTAATTTCGTTTCAAATAAATTATTTTCTTTTTAAGTGAAAATGTTCTTAATTTTATCATAATAAATATGACTATAAAAAATCTAATGAGAAAATATTAAGAGGACATAAAAATGATTTATCCTAACACTACCTGATTCTATACATTACAGAAATCCCAAAACCGATACTCTTTGATCCGGTTCTGAATTCATAATCATTAAATATTTTGATTTGATAATAATAATGCTAAACTAATTATTTTCCATTCAAAATGTAAAAAAAGGAAAATTTGGAAAACTCAAGTTCTGAAAAATATTTTAGGTTTAGAGTATAACATATTTAAGACAAACTCTTACAAAAATAGTTCTCATATCATTAAATTAGAATTTATCTGACTGAAAAAAGATTTTTTTATTTCCCATTTAGTCATCATCATCATCCATGCAAAATACCTTCTAGAAATAATTCATTTAACATCATTCTTTATATGTGGGGGAAAAGAAACATAATAATGGAGAGATTAAATTCTATGTAAGGGTAAACATAAGAATTAACAATTAAATTTATTCATTGATAATAATAAGTGGATAAGGGTATGACTACATAATCAATTTTCATGAGTGATTCATAAAAGAAATCCAACCCATAAATACATCAGTCCTCAACCATGAATCATAGAATAATTATTTGAAAAGGAAATCTTCATATAGATCATTAACCGTGAGACATATGATATCAATCATGATCAAAGAAATATTTATAAATCCTTAGTAAGCATAGATAAAATATGTTGGTATTTTAGAACATTACCATCATACCACTCTTAAAAATCCAATTGAATTTGAATAAACATATGACTAACTTATAATATAATTATCCTATAAAAATTATCATTACCCAATTAATTGGAGAAAAATTTAGGCACACCCATCGTAAAATAAAAATCAAGCCCACCTAGTGCTATCTTAATTGCCCCATCATATTAGCTATAATGGGATCACCTGACGCAATATGGGCTCACCCATAATATATAATATATAATAACTAAAAATAAATAACATAGTACATATACATAAACATAAAAAAAATAAAAAACCCATTATTCTTATAATAACATGATTAAACAATGGAAAATAAATGGGTTCAATATCAACCACATTGATAAATGATTAACCCATAGAAGAGAAACAGGTTCCATAAAAATCTCTATCAAACATGGTTAATCCAACAATAAAAATTAGGCCCATTAAAATATCTTTGAATCAATATTAATCTATCTGGGTAAATAATGTGGATAGTATAAATACACAATATCCCTATTGGATTATATGTTACAACAATGGTAGTTGGATTTTATGAATGAAAATACCATTAAAGTTCAATTATGAAATATTGATGAAAATAAAAATTTAATTTTTTTAAAAATGTTTCTTAAAATTAAATATTTAATATACATTGTGAAAAAAAATTATTTTAAAAACCAAGGAAACATAAAATGGACTCATTAAAAATCATTTAAACCATTTCTAAAGAAAAATATCTGTTCTATTAAAAAACATTTCAAATTTATCATTATAATCCATCTATTTTAAAATAAACCTGAAAAAATATAATGGAATATCCACTGAATGTTTTGGTCATAGTAGAAGAAAATTATTTTCATGCTCTACACATTAAAAACAACATTCCATCCACATTTTTAGTAAAATACAAATAGAAATTTTTAGTAATATAACATGAAGATGTCTTTTAAAATAATTAAAAAACATTGGAAATAATGTATGTTATGAAAAATTTGATTTAATTTAATATAATATTTGGATATAATTATTATAAAATATAGTTTTTGAATATAAAAATTTGCTGACCAAAGGGATAGATAAAGATGACTTTTCATAAAAACATTTTTTTTGAACACTTTAGTACATAAATAGACAAAAATGAATGGAAAACATGTATTCTTTTGACAAAACCATAGGAGAATAAAAATCATGAGAATTATTTAGTGGTAGATCATAATATTTCATCATTTGAGATTAATAATATGCAATCCTGATAAATGATAAGATTGTAACAATACACTTTTATCACTTTTGTGATAATGAATCATAAGGTGAATGAAATAATTACATTAAAAAAAGAATAAAATATTATGTGAATAAATAAAAAAATTATATTAAATTTGAATGGGGATGTATATACACCTTCTAAAATAATATAGTTTTATGAAATTACATAATTTCCAAATAAGGAAAATTGAGAAAAAAATCCATTACCACTTTGGTAACTTTATAAATGTAAATCCCATAAAAGAGGAATCCTAAAATGGATAAATAATGAAAAATAGTTTTTAGTATAAAAATAATAAATAAAATCCTTGGAATAATACACACCATAAATAATATATAAGTCTTAATTATGGAATATATCTCATAGAAGTGAAATGGTCAGACAAAAATCCCTTACCTCACAATTCCTTTTGGTTTAACATGCATCATAATCCTTTATATTCCATTTAATAATGGAATAAAATTATTAAAAACCCATATTAATATTTATAATATCATACATGGTAATTATTTAAAAACTTTTCACCCATTTATTAATAATCATTCATTATTTTCATTGTTTTGGGGTGTTAATCACATATTTTCACATTTGTGATTTATTATGAAAGTACATTTATTTGGAATAAAATAACATTTTTTTATATCCAGAATAACATTCATGAAATAATTTTCATAATAATGAATCAATAAATCATTTATATCCAATCAAGAAATATAGTTATGAAAGATGAATTACATTACGATCATAAAGACGATAGGTCATATATATTCAAAAGTAACGTTTCTATTTTGAAATGACCATTAAAGAAAATAGGAAAGTAATATTTCATCACTACATAGATATAATAATTTCATAAATAACATATTAATTTACTATATATAATTATATATATCATCCATGTGGTGTGGTGAAGAAAAAAGAGTCACATCGATTGGTGAAGGCAATAGTCCATCTGTACAGGAACAATGTTGTCATCTTTTAAGGGTAAAAAATAATAATGATATATTATCTTTTCAGAATGATAAATATGTCATGAATATATTAATTGTTTCAATTATATCACTTAAAATCATTAAATTTACCCTTATTACCTTCCACATAGATTGTCAGTGAGAAGACAAATCACATCGCTTCACAAGGTGGTAGTCTGTTGTACCCACGATTGGTGTTATCATATCCCCTATGGAAAAAATACTTTATAGCTTTTCCTGATTCAATGGATTAAGATGTATAAATATATTATAAATATCATATTTGTATATATTATAACCACCATCATACCCAATTGTGAAAGGTTATAATCAAAGATCATATGACATCGGCTCAAAAGGCTATAGTCTATTATAGACACGAAAAATGATTCTATAACCCATTTCATAGATGTGAATATAATTGTAGCTAATTAAATTATTGTAATAAAATTCCATCATATGGAACATATTAAGTTTATTATATAATAATGGATTAATTATAACTTATATAAGTGTGGAATTAAATAAAATATAGATGCTTGTTGAAGAAAATTACCAATTTTTTGAGTTACCCACCTTTGGTTTTCATGAAAGACATCCTATGATGGTTTTATGCCCAAAATACAGCTTATAAGATAATAATAAGGAAGTTGGTAAGTGATTTGGGTAGATAGTTCCTGATTTATAGAGGATTTAATGTGTGAATAAGTGAGTGTATGGGGTTGCCTTTTATAAGTGGGGGAGAGGACCCAATTGTTATTTTGTGAAATTAATTGAGTGATCCCACAATTTTCATATGTAATAAGGGTAAAATTTTTCCATTCTCAAATATTAAAGGAAGAATGGTCAAAATATGGCCATAAAATTGTTTTTAGACATGTGTATATGCCATTTTCAATCTCATCTCTTTAGTTTAACCCCCGGGAAACCCATTTTCACTTTAATTTGGGAAATTATATTTTATGATTTCACTATTAATTGTGTTCAAATTTTTTTGACCTTATAGATCATTATAAATTATTCGGATTCCAAATTTGGAATCAATTTTTCCAAATAATTTTTTTACACATAATTTTATAGGTATTGATAACCTTTAGTGTCAATATGATCATTAATGACATTTTAATGTCATTCAATTAAAATTATATGACTTTTTGGGTAATAGATAAGATGTACAAGAAATCATAGTAAAACAATTATTTATTAAATATTTTTTTTCAAGAATGTCTGTTATATTTTTAAGGGATTTTTATAGAAATTATATTAATATAGTTTTAGAAAAATGACAACATGCATGTTGTGTGACAACACCTCATGTCTGACAAGGCTTTGGGGCTTTAACCCACAACTAATAGACGATAAGGGTTTAAAACATACCACTAGACAATGTGATTTAAAGTTTAATAATTTATTTTTTATTTAAATTATTTGATTAATAAATATTAATGATGAACTTGTAGTTTTACTGTTGAGGATTAAAGATTAATGTATTATAACTTTTGATAACCATATTGGAAGTGGATAGTAGTTAGGAAAAGATAGAATGAATATTTACTCTCTAATAAGTCTTAAGATCTATTAAATTTTAATTTTAGTCCATTGGGATTTTCTTTTTCTAAAATTATGTTTTGGGAGTATAAGATGAATTGAAAATTGATCGAAGCACAACCAAAGGATGAAATTATACTTATAAAGTATAAATATTTCTTGTATGTATATTTCCATATATTAATACATAGTAATATAATTACTACAAATTTGGAAAAGGATCTTGAAATAAAAAATGTTATCCTTTTACCTTCAGACCCTAAGAGTCTAATATACCATTAAATAATTACATATTTTCGGTTTTGAGGCCCATAACATTCCATTAACCATTTATTTTCTTATGATCGATGACCTCTATCACCCTCAATAATTATTTAATATTTTTATCCATGTATATATATTCACTTCGGAAAAATGATCTTCTGCATATAAACCGAGATATGTTTTATTCCAAATAAACTATTTATATACATTTCTCTCCTATAAAGTGATTAATTAAATAACTCATAATATGATTTTTTTTATCAAAATAATTTTCAAATATCAATCTCTTGATTACCAATATCAATCTCAAATTATGACAATGAAATTCATTTAAGGTGTAGAAAATGTAACAACCTAACATTATAAAATAATGAAATTTTATTCTATATAATATATGACACACAACCTAAATCTTAAACAAGATATAAAATATATTTTCTAAAATACAATCCCTTCGATAGCCTGTAAAACATGCAACAATGTGTCTAAATGAACTGTAATATGCTACACCATTATAATATAGCTATAAGTATGTAGGTATGAAGAGTAATAAATGAATGATAGTAAATATGGTTTATTAATTTATTGGAAATAAAATAAAAACCATTTAATTGAAATAAAAATGTTTTCTAAAAAACATTATTTTTTCTAAAAGGAGATTTTTTCACATAGTGAAATCATAATTTTAAGTTAAAATTACACCTTAAAAAATCCATTCTATAAAATAATATTAATTTATAATGTCAATATATAGAAATTATATTATGGTTAAATTTAGGGATTTTTCTAAAATGTTTCTGTTTTTGCTGATGGCACATAATTTTATTTGAGAACCACATTTTCATATGAATAAATTATAATGTAAAATATAAATTATAATGGTTTTAAAAATAAATTATTTAAATTATATATAAATTAATCTAGATTTTGTTATTTGAAAATTTTTCATATTGAATTTTTACATAAAAACATTGTTAACATTTGAACATTTTCTCTTTGAAGAAAATTTTTCTCATCATGTCAGTGGTATTAATTTTATAATTAAAATTTAAAAAATTTACGTATAGAATTTTTAAAATGTATTCCATATTTGGAATCAAAATAATATATACTATTTAAAATGTTCAAATAAAAATTTTATAGAAATTAATAGTGAAAACAGTGGAAATTAATTGTCACGGTTGCTATAAAAAGGGGTTTATTTGGTGGTTAAATTACAAAACAATCATGAAAATAACTAAAAAAACATCTCTAAAATATATTTTATTTCCATATTTATGCATTATAACTTATTGTTTCAATAAGGGAACATTTTTTATTCTTGTTTCGTGATAAAAACGTCGGTGTTGTTGAATTATTTCAAACAACCCCATGTGTGACACTCACCTCACATAAAAAAGGCCACCCATATCCCCTCCTCTTTGAAAATTCACACCATTCATGTTCATCCAAAACATCACAAATCACTTATTGAATTCCATAATATCATCCTAGAAGACTTATTTTGGGCCAAAATCTAGTTTAGAATGGATTTTGTTGCAATCCTATGGTGGATACCCAAAGAAAAGGTAACATTCTCCCACAAGTATCTTTATTTCATTTCTTCGTACTCATACTTATATTCTAATTCCTAAATTATGATATAATAAACTCAATATATTCCATAATATTATATATTTTTATTTTTTTCATGGCTTATAACCGTCCCCACTTCTACCATATGGGTTATAAAATCAACATTCATGTGTATGGCCAACTACTGCCTCATGAACCGATGTGATTAATTTTTAAATTACCACATCTCTAAGCTCATTTTGATGATGGATATAAAGTATATATATGATATTTAAAATATAATTATACATATGAAATAATTATATTATATATACATTTTTAATTTCCATTCTATAGGGGGTAAGATAATGTTACTCAAGCGTACATCAGACTACCTCCTTGCAATGAAATGTGATTCATTTTTAACTAATGATTTACACAGAAGGAAATAATGAAAAATTATTAATAATATATCTGATAGAAAGGATGTAATTATAATATTCATGAAATATTTATCATTCATAAAATATAATTTATTTTAGTTTTATTCTTACCTTTTACTCAATAAAAGATGATAACGATGTTCAAGTCATTGGGGACTATCGCCTTCAAGAAATGATGTGAATATATTTTCATCACCACACAACAAGGATGATATATATAAATTAATTTGAATAATTATTATTCTATTTATTATCTTATAATCATTATGGGTTGATAAAACGATATATTTCTTCTTTGCAAAATGATCATTGTAAAAATAGATATGGTACTCATGCATACCTAAAACCTACCATCTTCATGATCATAACATAATTTATTTATAAAAACCATATCTCATTATTGGTATTAAAATTATAATTTATGTATAAATATGATAATTATACCTTGATTATTATTCTGAATATGTTGAAATGTTGACTCTATACACTAATACTCACCTTTTAATGCCATTTTTTAGCCATAAGTTAAATGTCATTTATACTCCAGATAAAGACATAATTGAATAATATAACATGGTAAAATGTGAATTGAATGAAATAAAGAAATTAAAATATTTTCTTATGTAATTAAATTTTTATAATTAGTCTTTTTTTCAGGGAGATAATGATTGAATGTGGTGAATCCAAGTCATGGTCATGGATTTAATCTAAATTTAATTTCCTTGAGGGAAATTACAATGTTATGCACCAAATTTATTTTATATGGTGTGTATAATACCATATATAAATGTTATACCATGATTCATTAATAAATCATGGTATTTTAATTTTAATTTTAATTTTTTATCCATGTGGATTTGAGATGAAAACATCCAAGTGGTAAATAATTTCATAACAAAATTTCCTTTAATTGAGTTATATTACCTCTTCGTAGTCATTGAAATTCCAAGATTATGTGTATAATGAATTTTTATTATATTATGCTTTATTTCAAAATATTATATTTTTATTTACAATTGACACACATAATCGATTCATTGACTAATTATCACTTGAATGTTATGGTCACTATAAAGGTCTATTACACAATCTCATTCTAATTGAGATTGACTATTCATGAACATCGGTTAATGGAATTTTTTTTATCATGATCCAATAAATCAATATAATTTTCTACTATGATTATTTATGATATTTTCATATAATAGTTTCAATCGTTGAATCTATGGGACTTCAACTAATTGAGATGGTGTTTTTAAAAAAATCGATCTTATTTCCTATATTTGGTCAGAAATATATTTTAATCCAACACCATGTTTAAAAAAAATCAAAAATGTTGTTAAAACTTTTCAAATGTTTGTATTTAATAATTTACATATTTTTACTTTAAAAAAAATTAACGTAAATATCATTTATTTTTATAATTAATACATATGAGGACATTTCTAATAATTTAACAGAATCTTTGTTTTAATGTTTACAGTATGAATGTAATTAACCAATAACAAGATTTTAAATTCACAAAATACTCTATTCCAAGTTTAGAAATTAATTTATAAAGAAAACGTTTCTCTTAATATTCTGGAAATTTTTTGTTTCTAGAAGTAATTTTCAATTAAAAGAATTTTAAAAAAGTTTTATGTTATTAAAAGTGATTTTCAAAATGAAATGTATATTTTTTTCATGAATTTTTTAATGATATTTTTATATAATTCTATTTCTCAAAACAAAAAACCCATTATTTTATGTATACTGTACAAGGGATTTATCGTATTGATATAAGTCTTATTGTTCCTTTTGATGGTTTACGATTACTTTGATCAAGGATACTATTGATATTAATTACGTGACTAATTTTTGTATTCATTAACATTCCATTTAAATGTTCACTTTCCTTTGAGCATTGGAAATTATAGTTACCATAATATCAATATTATTTATCCTGGATATTTTTTTTATTTAATTGGTATATCATTTCTTCATATGGTGTCCTACATTAAAAGTTTTTAATTTAATTGGGGATATATTTAGAAATATGTTTTCATTAATAAATATAGATATTTGATGGTACATAATGTTTTTATGAATTATATCAATTTTTTGATATATAAAAAATTATTTGGACAAGTAAGACATGATTGGGGCTTGGTTAAAGACTGCCTCTCAATGCATCATTAGTCTTATGGGGTGAGTCGGTGGGATAAAATTAGTTAAATGGGTTTCTGACCTTATGTTTTAAAAGATATTGAGGATAAATATTGATGGTAAATGTATCATGTGAATGGGAGACATGAAATCCAATAATTAATAATTTATTTCATAATAATATGGTTATTATTTTCCATGTTATTTTCTCTATCATATTATCTCTGGAATAATCTCATTTTCTACTTATTTATTTAATGTCATATCTTTTTAGTAATTTACATTACCATATTAACTTCTCTTTATCCAGTTATGATAGTCTTGTTATTGATTAAATGGAATTCATTTTCAGCTATTTACCATTTCATATTGATTATTCTAGTAAAATAATATAAATATCATGTGTTTTGGGATATTTACATTTAAATGTTTATTATGATCATTAACATATAATTGCATCCATTTTAAGATACCTTACGGAGTATTTGACCTCACACTTATTTTGTTTCTTTTCCCATAAATCCATGACGTGTATTAAAAATAATATGCAAAAATATGCTTGAAGGAATTATAATATTCTCAAAAATGTCATAATTTATTTATTCAATGGAAATATGAGATTCGTTTATTAATTTAGTTAACCAATAATACTAAAATAGTAATCATATTAGGATGTTATTCCTTGTATCTTATTATAATGAAATTAAGTAAGACACCATCTCTAGCCTACTAGGGTTAGGGTGTCATGAACTAGCTCGGGTCAACCCTGAATCGCTCACTCGAGTCGGTCCGCCGTAAGCCCTGAGGGGCGTTCCCGATCCCCCCGGGGATGGCAAATAGTGTCGGGCATCAAGATCTAGTTGTTGGGAAAAAATTTATCCCATACAAAACCAGGATCAAAACAGAATAGAAATTAAACAAAACCAAAAAAACACTAACAATAGAAATAAAATAAAAGCTACGCGACTAACGTACCTCCACGTGACCTCATAGGTCACCAACCAAACAAGGGACCAACCCCGCTCCAACACTGAATGACACAAACCATGAAAACCTGAACAAAGGATCCTACATCTGAAATGGTGAAGGATAGGCATGAGTACAACAAGTACTCAGTAGGCGACCCCATCAACAAATCCCAATGCACTACCAATAAATAAATAATTCACAAATTCTAGAATTGAACTACAATGTATAAAAGTAAGCTCCCATAATATTTCACTTGAAAAATAAAAACATGAGACATTACCCTTATTCTTTTTCAAAAGATGGATTCCTTTTATTAGTGCCAAACTCATTATAAAAGGGAAATAAGTGTTACATCTTCAAATTTTACACAAAGAGAATAAAGAATTTTCATTTGAAAACCATTTTCACAAAGTAGAATAGTATAAGCTGTAAAGGACAGCTGAGAGTAAACAAGAAAGGAAAAACAAGTAACCATGGGTGATCCTAAACATCCCTAGAAAACCCCTGGACGTACTCGGGTTCAGACTACCTACTGGCATGGTACTCCATAGTCAATAACCAACTGGCCGCCCTAACAGCCAACCAGTGGTACACCCCACAAGGCCTTACCTATCAAGGGGGGACCAACCCGTCTAATCGGGGTTAGCCAGCAACCATCACTCGATTCTCTAAAAGATTCACCGGAATCCACAGTGGTTTTAATAATACTTTGTATGTGGGAGGCCCTCGCACGCGTGACTCATCTCACCGCACTTTCCATCCCCTTGAACGGACACCGCTACACGAAAACCCTCAAAGGGAAGTCCCCCTATAGAGATGCCCTATAAGTATGTATGTATATATATAATCACTTCACATTCCATAAAGTGCCAACCAGGCCGCCATATCATTCATCATTTAAACCATTAGATACCAAGGTATTTCCAAACAAACATAACACACACCATCACATTGAAAACCATAAACTCACTTAGAAACCCATTTATGGAAAACCAATCCACCACAGACAAATTCCAAAATCCAGCTCAAAGGCCAAATGGTCCTTCAATAATTTTTTTGATGGAACGCTATTTCTCAAATGAAATATGAAATTTTATTCACACGTTAAAGGAAAACATTTTTCAACAACAAAATAACCACACTTGAAGTTTCAAAAAACATGTTTAAAGGCCAAACGAGCATTTTCTCTATTCATGGTTTTATGAGAACACCACATTCCATAAAAAATACACCCTCCATTTTACACACACCAAAACCATTTCCAATCACACTTCAACATGTCTTGAACATTTCAAAAAGAACTAATATAGCCATATCACAAGAAAACCACACAATTAAGTCCATGAAAAATGCTTCCAGTGCAATGCAAGAGTTAAACAGATTTCATTTTCAGTGGGTCACTGCACTAAGAAAAACTATTTAATACTATAAATTTACTGAGATTTAATAAAAAGACAAGGAATAAATAAATTCTAATGTTAAAGGCAAGTTTAGTGGGAGACCTACCTCGACTCGTAAAATGATCTCAACGATGCAACTCACCTTGCGCAGGCGCTTACGCACGCGCAAGCCGAAGACTGTTGCGTTGCAGAATTATTCTGCCAACGCGCTGCAACAAACACAAAAACAACCAAGACAGCCAAAAACAGATATAAAATACACTAAAAAAGATTCACATCACAAAAATTACCTTGGTTCAGAGGCACACTCGACCCAGGGGGTCGCGCGCCAGTCAGAAGGGGCGGTGCGCTCAGGCACGTAGATCGTCAGGGGGGGTCGCGCACCGACCGTCAGCTGCGCCGCAGGACGGCACAAGGCGGCGGTGGTTGGACGGACCACGAAAAGGCCAGAAAAAACCGAATGAAGGTGTGGAGGTCGGGAAACATGGTGTAGGCGTTCCGGAGGAAGCCGGAATGCCGGAAGGAGAGACGGAGGGCACGCCGGAGCACCAGGAAAAAGGCTGGGAGTGCCCGGGATGCCGAAACGGTGGCCATAGGGCTACTGGATGGAGGCGGGGCTCTCCAGAGCTCGGCCGAAGGTCGTCGGAGGGGACCAAAGGCCACTGGATGGAAGGGGGCATCGATGCATTGGCTGATGGCTGCAGGCGGTGGAGGTTAGAAGCTGGCAAGGTGAGGGTCGTGGGCTGCAGCGGATGTGGCCAGATGAGGGAGGTGGGTAGGGGGCCGAGGCGAAGGTCGGTTGGGGAAAAGTAAGGGGCGCCGACGAGGCGTCGCACGGGGTGGCTGGCCAGGGCGAGAGGCAGCCGGGAACGAGTAGGGGGAAGCACCGTATGAAGGAAGAGAAAAAAACATGGAAGAGAAGGGGGGGAAGGGGTGCCACACGGGACTAGGGTTAGGTTAGACTTTTTTCCATTTAAATAAATTAACAATAGTAATAATAATAAAACTATAAATAATAATAATAATAATATAAACAACAATAACAATAATAACAGAACTATAAAATAATTCTAATAAAAATTACAATAATTAAGATGATAAAAAAAATTAATAGCAATAAAATAATAACACCTTACACATGATAATATTAATAATTAAATAATAATATTATTCTTATTATAATATGAACATTCAACCCGCTTTAATTATAAAAAACATTATTTATTTTAGTCGTTAAAACTTTGCGCGACACCTGGGCTAACGATGCGGCTACTGCCCACTATGCGGTGACCGCGCACGGTTCCAAAACCCACTGAACTTAGTAAAAGTCGCAAAAATTAAACTGGGACCCAACTCGGACATTGGCACGGGGACCCGGAGCCAATAAATAGTAAAATATAATTAATTTAAGATGTATGGGTGTGAAAATTATCCCCACCACAGACACTTTCTTCCCCTAGAAAGTCACTCAGCCGAACAATGGACCAAACCAGAATCCATGCCCAAATAAGACCAGAAGAAACCACAACATAAGAGAATGGGTGAACACGAGAGGGTTGTTCCCACCACAAGGACTCAACTAGTGTGGAAATTTTAACACCTAAACATACCTCCCCAGAAGCGGGGGCGACATAGGAACACCCAACCAAACCAAGCTAACTTCTATATCACAAGTGAAACAACACCTCAGCTAAAACTTGGAACCTTTGGCTTGGACCCAAAACCCAAACACTAGAGAAAAACCTCTAAGATGTACTTAATCCAAACAGTACCCAAGCATACCCACAACGTAAATTCTTCCAAAGACACTTACATCTCCAAAAAAACACAACCAAAAAGAGATTAACCCACACAAGGTCCAAAAATACTTTTAAAAAAACGCACGACTCAGAGAATCATAATTCAGAAAAACCAGACTATTTGGATTACAGACCAACAGGTCCATCCCAACTTCACGATGAACCAATGGACATACAACAACATCAAAACTTTGACAGTAGAAAAATAAAGGACAAAAAGACTATAAATGTTCCACTTCCAACACGGAACACAAAACCCGAATCGAGGATTCACATCCTTGGCAACTCCTGACTGTGCGCGAGCTTCACCCCAAGACCTGTGGCTGGGGCTATGTTGCCTAAAGCATATCCTGCCTCACAGTTAGGCAATAGAATCTCTTCGGTCATAGCGTCTTCTTTGGGCGACGCTTCTTATGAAACTTCCACAAGTGACCCAAACAACTGAAACAATAACATATCTTCGGAGGGGTGCGTCATGATGAATTCAGGTGCCCGAACCGGCCACATTGGTGGCACACCACTGAACTATCCGACGAACTAGGAGCCAGAACCACTTCAGATGATTTTTTAGAAATAGTCCCCTCTGGCACTCCCTTCTCACCAAATGGGAACCTTTGAAAGCGACTGGATACGCTGGATTCCTAAAAATCTTCACTTTGAAGATACACTCAACTAAGAATGCCTCATCCAGCAGTTTCTCAAAACAATGGCCCTTCAAAGGGAGGACCTGCTCCTTGATCTCCATACGAAGACCCCCAATGAAGAGGGAAGTCCTTATCAATCCCTAAGACTCTACATCTGGAGAAAATGACACAAGTTCCTTGAAATGGTCAACATATGCCTTCGCCATCAGTTGGCCTTATTGAAAACGCACAAGATTTTCCCTTTTATTCTTCTTTACTTCTTCAGGTATAAACCATCAGACAGAGATATATTTAACGACATCCCACGTCAACCCATATTGCATTTATGGTGTGGCGAGCAACTCCCATATGTCCAAATATGTACCTTCAAACAGACCCAAAACAACATGCACTCTGACAACTTTGGGAATTCCCAACACCCTGAAGACACGCTCTACCTCTTCAATCCACTGCACTATCTCTAATATACTCTAATTACCAGGAAGTACAAACAATGTCCGAGAAGGACCAATAATTGGGCGTGACTCATTATCTATGGGGACCTTTCTGGGCGGCATATCTGAACAACATATATAACACCAAGACGAAACCAATATCAAGCCAAAGAAATATCATTAAAAGCGCTTTCATCCAAAAACATCCAACTCAAAAACCAAACAAATACCAACACCACAAAAAAATCCCTTTTTATTTTAGATTTAAAAACCGCCTTCTTTGAATGCCATTTTCTAAGTACCATATCCACGTTCCAAACCAAAATCACCTTCCAAAACCATTTTCCACTTTAAAAGACAATTTAGAAAACAAGGTCAAGCCCTTAATTTAAAACACATCCTAGTAATCTCATGAACCGTTGCACATGTCTTCACCCACATTCATTAATACTCCCCAAAATGCACTTTCCACACATCCTCCCTCATGTGAAAACGTTTATAAGGAGTACCTGAGGTTTCACCCTAGACCATTTTTGACCAAATTCCAAGAAAACACCAGTTTTCCCAAATCGAAATCTTTCAGTTTTAAAACTCATTTCATAAATTTAAAGTCATTTAAAAGAAATCATACCCCATTTTCAAAAAAACTTTTTCATTTCCATAAAAACGAACTTACACCAACCAGAATGAAAACGACACTCAACTTGCATCAAACCACCGGAGTGAGGGACTAGCAGTCACACTTAACCTGGCGACATGGTAGTGGATCATGCCCCAAGTAAGTGTCAACAACTAAAATGAATTCAAAACATGTACCCAGACTCCACATGGGTCACTACTCCATGTGAGATCATGATTTAACATCGGTTTACTTCCATTTTCATCCCTCAATCCAAAACAAACTAGAACGAAACAAAAATTCAATTCCCAAACTACCCCTCGCGACTCGAGGTTCAGAACGGGCGAGGGTTCATGACATCCTTCCCGTACCTACCTCTCAAATCCCAACAGTCCTAATCTCCATCTACTAAACACCCCAAATAACAAGGTCCTGCTCTGATTCCATTGTGTCAGAACCAGCCCGGGTCAACCCTGAACCGATCACCCGAGCTGGTCTGTGACATGTCCTGAGGGGCGTTCCCGATCCCCCCAGGTGGGAAACTAGTGTCGGGCATCAAGATCTAATTGTTGGGAATGATTTTATCCCAAAAAAACTATGATAAAAAATAGAATAGAAATTAAACAAAATAGAAAAACACTAACAACAGAAATATAATAAAAGCTACGCGACTAACGTACCTCCACATGACCTCATAGGTCACCTCCCAAACAAGGGACCAACCCCGCTCCAACACTGAATGACACAAACCAAGAAAACTTGAACAAAGGATCCTGCATCTGAAATGGTGAAGGATAGGCGTGAGTACAACAAGTACTCAGTAGGTGATCCCAACAACAAATCCCAAAGCACTACCAATAAATAAAGAATTCACACATTCCATGTTTGAACTATAATGTACAAAAGTAATCTCTCATAATATTTCACTTGAAAAACCAAAACACGAGACATTACCCTTATTCATTTTCAAAAGTTGGATTCTTTTTATTAGTGCCAAACCCATTCTAAATGGTAAGGAAGTGTTACATCTTCAAATTTTACACAAAGTAGAATAGTATAAGTTGTAAAGGACAACTGAGAGTAAACAAGCAAGGAAAAACAAGTAACCATGGGTGATCCTAAACATCCCTAGAAAACCCCTGGACATACTCGGGTTCAGACTACCTACTGGCATGGTACTCCATAGTCAATAACCAACTGGCTGCCCTAACATTCAACCAGTGGCACGCCCCACGAGGCCTTACCTACCAAGGGGGGACCAACCCGTCTAATCGGGGTTAGCCAGTAACCGTCACTTGATTCTCTAAAAGATGCATAGGAACCCATGGTGGTTTTAATAATAATGTGTAAGTGGGAGGCCCTCGCATGCGTGAATCATATCACCACACTTTCCAACCCCTTACACGGACACCGCTACACAACATCCCTCAAAGGGAAGTCCCCCTTTAGAGATGCCCCATAAGTATGTACGTATATATATATAATCAGGTCACATTCCATAAAGTGCCAACCGGGCCACCATATCATTCAACATTTAAACCATTAGATACCAAGGTGTTTCCAAACATACATAACACACGACATCACATTGAAAACTAGAAACTCACTTAGAAACCCATTTAAGGAAAACCAAACCACCACAGAAAAATTCCAAAATCCATCTCAAAGGCCAAACGGGCCTTTAATAATATTTTTGAAAGAACACTGTTTCTCAAATGAAATCCAAAATTTTATTCACTCATGAAAGGAAAAAAATTCAACAAAAAATGATCCACACTTGAAGTTTCCAAAAACAAGTTTAATGGCCAAACGAGCATTTTCTCTATTCATGGTTTTAAGAGAACACCACTTTCTATAAACAATACACCTCCCATTTTACACACACCAAAACCATTTCCAATCACATTTAAACATGTCTTTCACATTTCAAAAAGAAATCATTTAGCCATATCCCAAAAAAACACACAATTATGTCCAAGAAAAATGCATCTAGTGAAATGCAAGAGTTAAATAGATTTCATTTTCAGCTGGTCACCTCACTAAGTATAACTATTTAATAGTACTATAAATTGACTTAAATAAAATAAAAAGACAAGGAATAAATAAATTAAAAATTTAAAGGCAGTTTCAGTGGCAGACCTACCTCGACTCACAAAATGATCTCAATGACGCAACACACCTCGCACAGGCGCGTACACCCGCGCAAGCCGAAGACCGCTGGGTTGCGGAATTATTCCACCAACGCTCTACAATAAACACCAAAACAACCAAGAAAACCAAAAATAGATATAAAATACATAAAACAGATTCACATCACAAAAACTACATTTGTACATAGGCGTGCTCAACCCACGGGGTCGCGCGCCTGTCAGAAAGGGTCGCGCGCTTAGGCACGTAGATCGTCGGGGGGGGGGGGGGTCGCGCGCCGTCCGTCAGGTGCACCGCGGGCCGGCGCAAGGCGGTGGTGGTTGGCCAGACCGTGGAAAGGCCGGAACATGACTGACCAAAGGTGTGACGGTCGGGAAACATGGCGTAGGCATGCCGGAGGAAGCCGGAATGCCGAAAGGAGAGCCGGAGGGCGCGTTGGAGCACCGAGAAAAAGGCCGGGAGTGCCTGGGACACCGGAATGGTGGCTGGAGGGCTACTGGCTGGAGGTGGGGCTCACCGGAGCTCGGCCAGAGGTCGCCAGAGGGGGCCAAAGGCCATTGGCCGGTAGGGGGCGCCGAAGTGCTGGCTGGCGGCTGCTAGCGGTGGAGGTCGGGAGCTGGGAAGCCGAGGGCCGTGGGCTGTGGCAGATGCGACCGGATGAGGGAGGTGGGTTAGGGGGTCTAGGCGGAGGTCGGTCGGGGCGAAGAAGGGGGTGCTGCCGAGGTGTCGCATGGGGTGGCTAGCCAGGGTGAGAGATGGTCGGGACCGAGGAGGGGGAAGCGCCACAGGAAGGAGAGGAAAAAAAACAGGGAAGAGAAGGGGGGAAGGGGTGCCACGCGGGACTATGGTTAGGTTAGACTTTTCTTTCATTTCAATACATTAACAAAAGTAATAATAATAAAACTATAAATAATAATAATAATAATAAAAATATAAAAAATAAAAACTATAATAATAGAACTATAAAATAATGCTAATAAAAATTACAATAATTAAGATGATAATAATAATAATAAAATTAATAGCAATAAAATAATAACACCTTAGACATGATAATATTATTAAATAAATAATAATATTATTCTTATTACAATATGAACATTCAACCCGCTTTAATTATAAAAAAATTATTTATTTTAGTTGTTAAACCTTTGCGCGGCACCCAGGCTAATGACGCAGCTACCGCCCACTTTGCGATGACCACGCACGGGTCTGAAACCCACCGAACTTAGTAAAAGTCACATAAATTAAACTGGGACCCAACTCGTACATTGGCACAGGGACCCGAAGCCATGATATAGTAAAATATAATTAATTTTAGATTTACGAGTGTGACATAGGGTCTCTATATGAATCGACACTAGAATTACTAATATGAAGTCGGTTTATAGAGATTTTTTGATTCAAGAAGGTATTGAGAACTCTAATGGTTAGAAGGTTTTTATTGAAATTTTTTAGATTTGATGAGGTTAAACAAATGACTATTTATTATAAAGTCATCGTTGGGGATGATCAGTTCTACATGAAGTCCTTCTACTATGTAGTTTATTCTCATGTGATAAGGATGATGTTTTCCAGTTTAGGTTCATATTACTAGGAAATGGTTCCCTATCTTTGGATATTATTT
This sequence comes from Viscum album, assembly GCA_963277665.1. Lineage (NCBI taxonomy): Eukaryota > Viridiplantae > Streptophyta > Magnoliopsida > Santalales > Viscaceae > Viscum > Viscum album. The sequence continues at coordinate 901,673,441 of OY728137.1, read as the reverse complement.
TTCATGACCTCATAGGTCAAATCCACTTTCCTAGTTCCCTAATCCCACATTAGTCATGATTTTCATGAGAAATAAGGGATAATTAGGATTTTGATTAAGATGTGAGAAAATATGTGACAGGGAATATGTGGTGGTGTTCGAAATTTCATAAATATTTCAACATGTACATAGATATGACTCTCAAAGAGGGAAATGATTTATATGGATGTAAACTCATATATATTCTTAGATTAGGGGATCCATGCATCATTATGTTTCCAATGATCATTGGAATCAAGTGATATATAGTCTTGAAAAAGCTCCCCATATAAGTAAAACCCATATACTATGAGGGGTAAATTTTTATATAAGTTACATATGGGCACATGATTAATTTCCAAGAATCATTAGGTATCCAATGATAATCAAGAGTAAATGCTCACATAGTTCACAGATTTAAAATTCTCAATGATGTTTTCACTAATACAGAAAAAGGGGGATATATGTTTTAACATTTATTATGATTGGACCCATGATTTGGGATCTGAGCGTCACTATATCTGCTGTGGGAATATGAATCCATCCCTATGTAGTTTTTTAATAGAGATTCAATGTGTAGGTATGACCCATATTTAGGCGGATGTTTTTCATTTTTATTGTAGCTGGACACATTATTGGAGTTTTGAAGGTCACTATATATCATGTGAAAATAAGATTCAAGCCACACGTAGTTTTTATAGGAATTTTCAACAAGTTGGTATGACCCATACATAGGTATGGGGAAATTTTTATATTTTTTCTAGAGCCAAGATAAATGATCAGTTCATCTCTATATATATAATTTTAATAAGAATAAAAACACAAGTTATTTTTGAATTGAAATTTCCCTATATTGGTATGAACCATACGTAGAGTGGTGGAATGGTTCAATTTATTTTGAATATTGTACTCAAATTAGAGATCATGATGCCACAATGTATCTTATGTAAACTAGACTCAAGAAATACATAATTATTTTATGGAAAATTCCATATGTTAATCTAAATCACACATAGGTATGAGAATTATTCATTTTTTTGTTACATAGAACTAGATCATATGAAGTTAATATTTATTGAAGTGACATTGTCTACGGAGTTTTAATTAATCTAATAAGGACATATTCTATGTTGTTAAACATCCTAAAGTAAGGACATAAACCCAATATTTTTATCTTCTTGTGGTAAAGGCATCTTCTATAATGTTTTAACATTATGAGGTATGGTTGAAAGATGATATAAAATTTAAATACATTCACCTAGGACATAGAAAACCCGATTTGTTCTACTAATAGTACTTCTTGAGAATCCTTATATTGGGTTCAGGTGTAATATATTTTTAATACACTATTTCTTGTGTGTAGGATCCATTGGAATAGAAATTATGTATGATGTAAAGAACTTACCACGTGTGTTCTAGATTTGTAGGTTTTTTTCATAGTATCATTGGTGTTCAAAGAACCAATATCAATTATCCTTCAAGGAAATTATGAGGAAAAACATTTTATTGAAGGCTTGGGCAATCTGATTCTAATGTACATCATGGTTATTCAGTGTACACAAAATTTTCTGATCGAGTCATTCTAACTAGTCTATAAATTTTTGCAATTGCTCGTTGCTTTATAGTTATCCAAAAATTTCAATTTGGAGTAAGGGAAACTATACTTATTTGGGAATGAATTATTTTATTCCATAAACTAATGAATATGTACTCTCTTGTGTTGTAGTACATGTTGTGGTACAGTAGGCCCATAAATCATGAAAGAGTTTGTTCAACCAAGAGAAATTTTCATTTTACAAACTTTTATAGAGTATATTTCATGGTGTCTTAATGAATGAATCTATATATCCATTTTTATCTACATGATAGTGAGATAAATGGTCGGACATTATGTGGTACTCCTGGTATAGTATTATTAATTCATAAGAAAAGATTTTGGTACAATTTCCCCTCTGTATCATGTAACCAACACCAAATCTAGTGATGACATTGGTCATTAAAAATTTGATGATATTCTACACTACAACATCCTTAAAGAGTATCACCTCAACTCATTTAGAAATAAATGTCATTAAAAGTAATTATTTAATAAAAATTCATAGATTTGGATGGGGGATATAGTATCACAATTTCCTTTCACCATACAAGAAATTACATTAAATACATAGTTTATGTAGAAACTCTTTGTGTTGGTGGATTAAGTTTTCACAATTCAATAATACATGACATTTCATACTGAATTCTACAACATCCAACATTATTGTTTTCCAATATTAAAAAATCCTAATTATTTGGTTGAATATTATATACCCTGACTAATGAGTGTTATGGGAGCCTACAATTCAACTACAGATGATTCCCTCATAGAATAATTTGTAATGGTATTTCCGCTCAGTTGGCCAATTTATAAGGGTAATTTTCATTACCCTATGATGATTCAATTATATTTTTTTCGATCTGATGGGAGGGTCCAATTTTATTAATAATTGACTTTGGTTTCCATCCATCTAGGGTTGGATATTGTGTCATGAAACACCGGGGAAGTGTGGACCTATTTTATTTTTTCCATGCCACAGATGATGAGAGATGAAACCAACCTTTAGTGTGTTATGTTGAAAAATAGTTTACCCTAATGAGGGATATCCAGAATATTTGTGGCATTAGGCAATGTATCAGCACACACATTTTTTGATAGATTTACTTGTTGTAATTTTTTTCAGAATATATTTATAACATAAATATTCAATGGTAATCTATGATAGGAGATAATTATTCCTTCTTTATGTCATAACAACAACTAATTTGTTTGATCATTAGACCTAAGTCCCCTTTGATATTAATTTAGTCTATATAATGTTTTTGGGATATCTCCCAATTGGAAATGAGGGCCTCAAATTCTTCCTCATTGTTTTATCCTTTACAGAATGAGAAAAAGAGCCAGGAAAAAATACACTATATGGGGAATAAGATAAAATCACATGACCAAGCTTCTCTTGCTTCGGGGTTTCCATCCCATTTTTTATATAACTATGGGAGGAACCACCCAAATACATCTCCCACATTTGGAGAATGTTATGGGAAGAGAAACAATCTTCATCTAGATGTTTGGTTTCTACTAGAATTCTTTCCATGATGGCGTGTTTCAAAAGGAAATCAGAATAGTACATCCATATAATATCCTTGCATGACTCAAATTGGATGTCATACTGGTAAAGGATAACATCCCATTGAACCAAACACATAAACATGATTGGGAAACCATGTATGTACTTGAGTGGGTCAATTTTGAAATATAGGATTCCTTGAGAAGTGTTATTTACATCTTGAACTACCAAAGTCATCAAGGAATGACGCTAGGGAAACATTTATTCTTTTACAAGTATAAAGGGTGTCGAAGGATATTAATATATTGATTTACTAAGAAACTGTTGGGGGAATCTTCAATATCTTATAACATTGTATGGTAATTTTTACATCCATATAAAAACTATTATAACTTCCAATTGAAGAATCCATTTTTTCAAACATGATTTATATCACACAAAAAACAATAGTGAATTTTATTTTTCATGATAGCTTACATAGAATTAATCTATCATATTTATGAGAAAAATTTATTATTGTAGCGAATATTCTAGAGATTCATTGGGAAATCCCCAATCCATTGAGAGCTGCAACCTATATATAATAATCCACCATTGGTTTTTTTCTTCCCTATTATAGAAATGTACCTCAATATATATGGATTCAGAAGAATCTAAGGTACTACTATTATTTTCTAATATTCAATCATTTGTGTTGATGAGGTATTTAAAATGTTGATGAAATGTTGACTGTACTGGTACATTTATATGAAGTCATGTTCATTCATGTTGTACATTATATGGTGTGTCATTATGGATAACAATGATCTCATCATTATATATGAGATCCCATAACTGATCCGTGAGATTAATCTTCCAGAGGAACATTTTCTATATCTTTTCATATACTTAAAGTTTAGATTCATAAAAAATAAGTCCCCCTTGAAGTATCCCAGGAATATGAGGGTCAAGATTGGGATGAGGTTGATCTCTAAACCATTTTCAAATTGACTCCATCAGATTTCGTCATTATTGAGTTTTACTTAAACACAACGGTGTATGATATGTCCCCATATGACTTCTTCTTAATCCTATGTTGTAAATGAGATAGTGGTATGATATTTTGATGGCATATTTTACACTCGGTAAACCACAGTTACAACCAATTCTCTCTCAAACTCTTGTGGGCTCTAGAGGGCCTCGTTGGGTTATTTTTAAATTTAGAGAGCATCCAATATTGATTGTTTTGCAGGGGAAACCACCATATTCTTCATACTGTCATGATTTTGTGTTAGGGGTATTCACATTCCAAGTTGGGGTTCCTTCTTTTTATGTAGACCAGGTGATAAGGAATTTGAGTTAGATGGGAATGCTTCTTCAGAACTGGTCATTGATGAATATGCTACAATTGGTGTTGGTCACACTAGCCTTCCCCATTGTCTAGGATGATCAGAAAATCACACCCCTTCTAGTAATAAGTATGAACAGACCATGCATAAACAAATAATCATGGGAACAGAAGAATATCTATGATCTGTTGGGATTGATAAATTTCTATCCCATAGATCATGGCTACATATATGGAATCTATAGGGATCTAATTGACAAATTGGGTCCATCCATCCCTAGTCCATCCCTCGTATTCTGAACTTCGATATCCTATTCATCCATATCATCAGTCTAGTACATGGAACTCTTAATACAAGTAGTATTTTTCATCAGAGAACATATTTGTTAAGTGAACTATAATAATAGACCAAAAATTGAAATCTTTATCTAATGTGGGTTCTATATGGTGGGTTGGTTCTCATTCTCTATATGATGGAGGAATTAAAACTATAAGAGTTATAGAATGTGTGGGATTTGTATATATATCTTTCTATTCCCTCTCAAACAGTGATAATCTACTATATTTTCTTCTTGGGGAATATTAAATGATTCCACCATTGGTACCAGGATCATTAATATGTTGAGAATCTATTTTTTGGGTGGCATGAGCATGGGAAACTATATTTTGAGTCATAAAGTTATTAAAATCATGTCTATTACTAAATAGAATATTTTTCAATTCCCCATATTCTTCTAGTAGGGTGATAGTTACGCAAGTCACCTATAAATATTCTTTCTTTTGTATCACCTGCCCAAAATTCATCCATGCTCTGGAAAATGTATTTTAAGAAGATTCATTCCTATATAGTGTGATTTATTCTCTTATAAAAAATAAAATAAATATAACTCATACATAGTCCATACTCATTGGTTTTAATAGGTTAGGGTATCTTATGTAACTTATTTTCCATGGTTACAAGGAACACATTGGGAACTTTTTCATTTCAAAAATTTTATAATCTATTCATCTATTAATATAATTAGGGGAAATGTTGGAAACATTTTGATTTTGATTGAGAGTCATTTTTCTTATGCAACTCGATAGGAGGATCTGGATGATTCAGGGCCTTCTTGTGTACTTGAATAGGTTGTGCTACTAGTTTGAGGTTAACAACTTCATACTCTACCATACCAATCCTTCTTTCCTATGATGAGGTAATGGGGTAAGATTTGTCCCAGGTCTACAAAATTGAATCTTATAATAATTATATCATCTCTTCAAACATCTAGAATCAGTCTAGATACTTCACTAAGATCAAAGGTGTTTATAACAGATACTGATGATTATAAGCACAAATATCTAGAAATTTTTCCTGTGATATAGGGATATATAGTGGATATGTTTATCCATTCCATCTCGTGATGAAGTTATAATGCCTCTAATTTTCACATTTTTTACAGTTTTTAGGTAAGTTATTTTTATTCCCTTAAATTGGTGAGGAACTATTATTGTAATTGATGAATAAAGCCTTACAATCAGATAATGGATCCCACTAGAAGACTCTTGTACCAAATGAAGGTTGGACCTCCCTGAGTCTATACAAAACATCTCAAGATGGTCACATCCTGTATATATCAAGGTCCTATCATCAGGCCCCAATGGGAAAAAATGTGTATCATTTTATATTCTAGATATCCCTTTATTCTAAGTTTTAAAAGAGTGGATATCCCAAATTGGTTTGATAAAATTTCCATACACCCGTTTGTGATATGACTTCTTTACCCACTACATGGCGGTGCACATCCCTTCAATGGATTATATTCATACACTAGGGGATTCGATGAAATTGAGTATTTCTGTATATATCATTTTTTGGACCACCTCACATCTATAGGGAGTAAATGTGGTTTGATAAGGTGTCCATATTTTCAAAGCTCACAAATTTTCGGTCTTTTCTAGGATTAAATAATGACCTAATAGGGAGAGGTTGTCACTATAATGGGGGAGAATCATGATCGTGCTCAAATTATACATTTCAATAGGATGGTTTACTACATCTAGATCCATTTGGAGGATCAAATTCAACCCTTTCAGGTGGCTTATCTATCTCCTGGTGTATAATATGTGGGATATTAATTTCTATTGGAAGACAATACCCAGCCGAAATTTTCCCATGTGTAGTTCCACCATGAGATGTATGAGATTTAGTATCTCATTATTCTATTTTTCTAGTAATTCCATTGTATATAGAGATTCATATCCTATGGGTGGTGAGTGGGATTTATCTACACATTTCTCTATCTCTATGGTAGAGTTCTATTGAGGAGATAAAAATTCATTATTCAAAGGTTCTAGGATCAGGATCCTACTCTAATATAGAGGCAGCATCGGTTTCTACTTCCATATCACCTACCTCTTAAGGAATGGTTTTTATGGGGTCCTTCTATGTTTACATATTGGTCCATATTTTTTCAATTATAATGATGAAATACACTGATGTATATTAGGAAATAGTATTCATCTCATTACTCTCTATGAAATATGGTTGTTCTTCACTGCTTAAACATACTTTTAGGGTCGCATCATGGTCATTTCTCTTATATCTATTCATATTAGTCCATTTTACAGAGTGAATATTATGAAGTTTGTCCAACTGTTTAGTTCATTTTACGTGTCTCAAAATGTGAAGAGTTTCCATAATAGATTTTCGGACCCTCCACGTTTAGTAGTCCCCAAATGGAAGAGGTGTGTCTCATTGCTGGAGGAACGAGCATGATGAGTACCATTGATATTTATCTCTTACCAATTATAAGACTGATCCATCTTAGGGTGATGATAATAATAACAATTCTCATATCCATGTGGGATGGTAATGACTATAGACTGCTGTGAGGTATTTGTGACCCTATTTCTGAGAATCTATGGACAATTGTTGAGGACGTGATGGTTTATAGGTTGGGAATTTAGATATATATTCCCCAATCTATGGGAGATAGAGTTGATAGGAACTATCACCAATTTTTATAGGACTCAATTTGGTTGTGATAAACCTTGTGGTGGAGATTGAGGTAAAAATTCCAAAAAACCTAAGGGGAGCACTTGATTTGGGACTTTCACTGATTTTTCTAGGACCCTCTTGGTGTGAGATGAACCTCGTGCTGTAGATTGAGATAAAAATGAATATATCATTATGGGATAATGTTTTTTTGTAGTTTTATATGAACAGTGTACTTTCAGTCATACCTGTCCATGCGCTATCGGTGACCAATGTTCCGAAGGGGGTGGTCGGGGCTATTGATAAGCTTCTGGCCATGTTTATCTAGGATGTAGCCTTGGAGGTGAAAAGACATTGGGTCTCTTGTAGGAATATGGCATGGCCTATTCAGGAGGGAGGTATCAATGTGAAGAGCTTAGAAGTCACGATCCATTGTATGAATGTGAAACTAGCATGGGAGGTCATTGAAGAACGACCCTTGTAGGGGAGCCTCATGTCACGTAGGTACAGGGATAATGCTGGTGGTCATACGGTGAGTGGATCCCCTCTGTGTGTGGTGGTGAGTAGCATCATTCCAAACATTGATCTCCTATCTCGGTGGATTTTTGGGGAGGGGAACATCTTGTCTTGGCAACATAACTGGTCTGGTAGCCTTCTCAGGTATCCGGGATGTCCTGCGTCATTGATCACTTTCATGGTGGTTGCTGAGTATCCTTCCTTCTTCAGTGGCATTCTAGAGGTTGGCCAGCGTGATATTTTTGATTCGATAATCATTATCTCGGAGCGAGACCGATGTGTTTTCACGCCTGCCTCTACGGGGAAGTTTTTGTCGAAGGAATTCTGCCAGAGTAGCATCTGCCAGGAACATCAGGCTGGGTGGAGTGGTAGGAGTTGGTGTAACGACCATCCCACAAAGTTCAATTTCCTCACATGGAGGATACACAATGGTGCGCTGCAGTTTGACAAAAACATTAAACTCCTAGGGATCAGCATGGCCTCTCGTTGATGCTGATGTGCTGCTTCATGTGAGGAGACCCTGCCTCACATTTTTGTAGTAGGTCACTGGGCCCATTCGGTGTGGTGTTTCTATGGAAGATTCTCCAAACTCTCCATATAGGCGGTGGAGGTTGGGGATTTTATGTCAGACTGGTTTTAGGCAGTGGACGCGATGGGTAAGGAGAATGGCACGCGGGCTGTCACACAGAGTGCTGGGTGCTGGGCACTGTGGTAGGCATGGAACCAGGCGAGGTTTAAGGAGGTTTCATCGTCAGAAAGGGCGATCATTACTAGGATTGTTTGTACCTTGGTGAACTGGTTTTTTCTTTCAGATACTTGGAAGGAAGCTTCGGCGATGAGGGCACTGTACGGGGCTAGAGTTGTGTCTCAAGAGCTGGATCTCAGGAGGTAGGGGCGCTGGGTGAGGTGGCGTCAACCGGGGGCGGGATTGAATTTAAACGTCGATGGGTCATGCCGACAGGGGCTAATGTGTTGGGGAGGAGCTATCCGCGATGCGGCTGGAAGCATAATACTGGCTTTCTCTATGACTTTTAATGCTAGGAGTTCTTTACAAGCAGATGCGAGAGCGGTGCTCATAGGCCTCTCCTTCTGTATCCAGAGGGGAATTCGTTTATCACATGTGGAAATAGACTCCCGCGTCACTCATGATGCTCTTCAAAGTAATGGAAATTGCCCATTTCCAATAATATATATGATTAGGGAATAAAAATCGTTAATAACCAGGGGCATTGGAGTTACACATACCTAGAGAGAGGGAAACAAAGTGGAGGATCACTTGGCATCTATTCCGGGTGAGGATGTCGCGGTCACCTGTATTTATAATTTTTCACAGTTGGCGCCTAAGGGAGTGAACATGATTCGGGGGGATGCCCTTGGTCTACATTACTTTAGGCCCCGTTAGGGTTGTTTCTCTTGTTTTCGTTTCTTGAATAAAAATTGAAATGATGATGATGATACCTCATTCCATGAATAAAAACTTACAGGCATGCATGTGAAACACTTCTTAGGTGTTTTAGGATCTACGTGTCCATGGTTCTGGGATATATTGAATGAGGCCATATCTAATGAAAACATAGTGGGTTTATGATCTGGATATTTTCCAAACATCCTTTATATGGGAGGGGTCTAGAAAGTAACTACAGATGAGTCTCTCATATTTTTAGCATATGTAAGGCATTAATTCATTCTCTATCTCATTTTGGATATCATTATCATATGTAGAGATGGTCATAACATGGTTGGGATGTTTTTTCTAGCTAACACTATCTATATATCCATGTTGTTCTCTTCTTCCTTCAATCCAGATTTCTCCAACTGAAATTACCATTGAAATTTCTTCTCTAGGACTCTAGCTGACCACAGTGAAGTGCTACTAATTGTTGAAGGGGTCACTATATATTATAAACTCTAATGTTTATAAAACATCTCAATATGATGGTGACTTATAAATGGGAGGATTTCATTATCCATGAAAGATAATACCATGGGGACATTATCCACATAAGACATTAGGAGTAGAGTCCATGTGATCCATCTCAATAGTAAAATGATAATAACTATTGGGTTAGTCATCACATATTCTTTAGATAAAGAGTCAAAAAAAACTTTTAGGTGTTGTGGATATGTATGTACCACCACAAAGGAATTAATATTGAAAAGATTATGGATATGATGCTTTTATATATTAAGGTCTAAATATGATAACTTCTCTTTTAGGGTTGAGTAAGGATATGAGACTTATGTGTGGTAGTTTTCAGAACTTTTTGTTAACTATCTAGGGTTGTAAATATTTGATCCCACTACAAAGAATCATTAGAAGTATCCCAAAGAGTTGTTATATCATTAGTATGAATATGATCCTGGTTATGGGTGGCTTTAAAAGATTTCATTCAATTAGGGATGTTGTGGGGGTATGATCCTAGTTGAAATATAAATTACCCATCCAAATGTGCTGACATACATCTAGAATGGGCCAAGGGATATGATCCTTATCCATTATTTCCTCTAAAATATGATGGGGTAATCATTAATATGTGGAAGTATGGATATGATTAAGGCTTCTATAAGCTACTGGAATATTATGAGTAGCTTCATTGGTTGGGATATCAACCAACCCTGATGTGATTGCTATATTGTTTTGACAAACCTAAGCTGGAGTGGGGATATGAGCCCAGTCCTATGCCTTTGGAGTATACCATCAGAATTTTGTAAAATTAATGTGCTCTTGTACTGAGGCATGTGTCAAGATGTGTTGGTGAACCCCAATAAAAATTGGGTTATGTGGTCAGTACTATACATTTTTACCAAAATATATTGATAATCATCCTAGATGGGAGAATGAATGTGTGCTTACTCTAGAGTTGGAAACTGTTCATAAGGATCATGTTGATATGCTTATTTGGATGTTTGGATAATGATACTTGTCTTCCCCTCTATCTCCACAAGTGTCAATATATATCAAAAGGTATTATTTACTATTTATATAATGTATTAAGACTATATAAATTGAATGTAGTAATATAGGATTTCATGTTCGTAGTATCCACCATATACTAGAATATGTCTATGATTTATGTGGATAGATAATCCCACTCCTATCTCCCATGTTCCATTATAATATTCTAATTAAATTTATGTGTGTGTGAAGGGAGATTCCCATCCCCCATGAATGATATAAGAATATTTTTGGATACATGATCCGAGTGATCTAGGATATGGGGTTCTTTAAGGATACAATAGGAATATGCCAATGGTATACATCACTAGAAGTGGGGATACTCTCCCACTCCAACATATCCACATCTTTATGTACCCAATGATACCTCCATTGTACCCATATATGAGGGTCCAGGGTAACAGTCTATCAGGTGCTACCCATAAAAGGTGACTTGGGATGGGGGTTCTAGAGGGATAATGGTGGTGGGAGAGCTTGATATGTTCCCTCCTAATAATATCATGGATATAAATGGAGTTTTATTTGAATCCATGTCCCAAATTACTAAGGTAAGGTATGATATATTTTTCATGATTCCATGATACTATTATGAAGTGGTTAGTGGTAGAGACAAGTTCCTCTAGATTCATTTGAGATTTCCTTGGAAGAACTTGGCTTGTCAACGTCATTTTCAAGAAACATCTATGTGTGGCCTTGAGGTTCAAGTAGGTACTATGCTAGGGGTATTCCTGATCCAACACATTTTCTACCAAAATTGGAAGGCATTAGGTGGGAGACCTTGTTTTGAAACCCATGGAGTTTACCATCATAGTTGAGGTTACAGAACATTCAGTTGATAATGACATGATACTGGATCAACGTGGTGTTTGTGAGAGTATTTTCTATTGTCGCAAATACAATAGTGATCAAGGAAACAGATCACTACATCATATAAATTTAGAAATATTCTTAATTATCTATGCATGGGAAACACAATTGTTCATTCATGTATTATTTATTCCATCTTCCTCATCTATAATTTTCATGTGGAGAGTTTCTTAATTCATGGTAAACCTAAAAAATTATTAGTGGATTTTGAATTTTTTATTAAATATTTTTGGAATAATGAAAAACCAAATGACAGGATGCATGTTTAACTGATGTTTTTATTATTTGAGAGATTAATGTCAGGTTTCCCATTTTTGTTTCTATTTAAATGGCTTGGTTCCCCATTTTTAGGAAATAGGATTATCAATTCCTATAATGATTTACTTTTTGTTTCATTACATGTGTTCATGTCATGTTTACCATTTTTGTTCCTATAAAAGGTTGGAAGAAAATTTTGTATCATGCATAAACCTATTTTTTATTGTAAATACAAGGTTAACATTTAGTGCACAATTTTTTATTTCAATGAAAATTGGTGGAGGGGATGGTAGATTTTGTGAGGCTTAATCATGGTTGCATAGTCAATTTTGTTTGTTTGAAAAATTTTATATCTCATAGAAACTCCAAACGGCTCTCATATCATTAGCAATGCACATTCTGGATTTCCAAAGGAAGGATTTCATTTGTTTCAAACCTGAATACACTTAGGAATTAACATTTATTGAGATGAAGGGAGTTCCACCTTTTCACACCCTTTTAGGGGAATTATTTAATACTAAAGGAATATTTTATTAATTTAAGACATGTTTGTGAATGTCTTCAGAATCTGGATACGGGACTGTTTACCAAAATTAAAAGACTGGGTATTAAATCCTTATACATGTAAAGGAGTATATATTAACGAGACTATATATATATACATACATATCTAAGGTAATAATTTCATTTCCCGTTATTTCTAATAAATGGGTAGATACTTGTATTTTTATTCAATAAAACAAAGAACTCTTGAGTTTTCCACCATCTAGGAAGAAAATTGGTGTTTCAAAGATGAGATTGAACCACCACATGGAATCTTATTTATCTTGTGAGGTTGGTAATAAAATAACACATAGACCATTTAGGTCTAAGATGTGTAATTAAACATTATCTAGAAAATTCATTTTTGAGGGAACATAATCATTTGTTATGGATCTATTTCCTTTGGAAGGTATCGTACAATTCCTACATATAACATGAATCAGAGTTATTGTAGTTCAGACTTCCCTCAACCCACTTATGGGATGAGATAGATCATTTTTACTTATGTGGACTATTTCCATAAGGATTACCAATATCAGAATACCATTGGGACTTACAGCATGGGGGATTCCCAAGAATAGATGAATATGCATCTTTTCATTAAATGAGTCTTACAAAATAATATTTCCTTAATTGGGTGAATTTTATAATTTGAGTGAAATGCTCTTTGGAAATCCTTAATCCCATGTATGTAATAATAAATTTTGGAAACAAAAGATAGAATGTAACCATACTCACTACATATGGATAGGAGACTTATGCAATGCGGAATCACCGGTGTATTTTTGGATATGATGCCTGAGCTTTTGGAAGGTGTCATCCTTTCTCCACTTATAGATGGAATTAGAATCCCTATTGTTCATTTATCTTCTTTATCCACTGATGGATGCATAAGAATGGTAGACTTACTGGAGGAGAGTCTGCGGAAATATCATGGAATTAAACCGATGCCGATTTAATTTAAATAATGTACAACGAAGGATGATAGAATCATAAGGGGGTTTGGGTCCAATTACATAGAGTGTTCAGGATATAGAGGAGCTGACACCATTGGGGATGTCCATTGGAGTTCCAGCCTTAAGAATGAATCCTATGTATCTTGTTTGAATATTAATTATAGTTCTCATAGTTTACTTCATCCCAAACCCATAAATGGGATGGGGTAGGTGATGACACATGAAATGACTATTATTATTCCCAGTATTTTGGAATATTACAAAATAATATGAGGATGAAATCCAAAGTTACATATTTATTATATACCCTAAAATGGATACAGATATATGATTATAGTTAAAGGTTATATAATATATTGGGTATGACATGGAGGATCATATGAGATAATGACATAAATAGGGTCATGTGAGTGTTTATCCCACGCCCATTATAGGAACTCCCCTTGTAAAGGGGGTTCTTATTAAATGGCTAAATAAAGGGGTATATATGATGTATTCCCCATTTTTCTGCTATAAAATGATTGCATATCCCAGGGTGTCTTCCTGAAATGTCTAGGGTGTCAGACTAACAAGTATTTATTGTCTAAATGACAAGTAATTAGTGTCATTTGGATGTGGAAAAGCTATCTTCCCAACATGTATATGGTTTTTGACATGATCAAAGAAGACATATATGGGTCCTTTTGTGTGATTAAGGATGACATGTTTATTGAACATCACATGATATGGATTATATATATGAGGAATTTTTTTTCCAAACTGATATGTTCAAAGGATATTACAGGTTATTCCTAACATGTAAAAAGGGAATCATGTATATTTTTAGTCAACTATAGATAGAATCACATGATATGACTGACATATATAGGGGTTGTCATGTGATTTTCATGTAATGTCTAGATGACAACATATGATCTAGATAAAATGCATAGATGAATTTTCATGAACAAGTTGACATGTCTAGAAGACCTCACAAGATTGTCCTGAAATTTCAAGAGGGTGTCTTATGACATTGTGGACATTTCCCAACATTATTTCACAATTCCCTGACATTTCTAGACACCATCACATGACAATGATTCTGCTACATAGGATTCATGAACCCCATTGGCATGAAAATTTACATATCATTCTTTGCATATGGGTTCTACCTTATTTGAAGAATTTCAATATAAATACCATAATGTTTGTTAGGTGTGGGACTATTGGGGCTATGTAAGACAATGTGTACATGGAAATTATCCTTTCCGTGATGTGACTGGATTAATGGGATTCATTTTCATGATCAATTGAGTAATCACATGAATATTATATAAATACAATATTATCCCATGTGTAATTACATGGGTTTACCTGGTGAAATACCCCTGTGATTGTGTGGTTCTATAGTATAAGAAGTTGGGTAAACACCCATGTGTGTTTTTTTGTGTTGATGGGGGTAGATTTATAGGCCTCATCTCCCAAAAACTATAATTCTATTTATGTTTCTTAAATTTCATATATTATCTCAAGTCTTTGGTGGGAGAATCACATCACGTTTTTCACATGAATAAACTACAAGTCTTCCATGACGCAATCATTATATCTCATGACATCATAAGAATATTTACTGAAACTAGGGATTTGGATGAGGATTTCACATAATCAAATGGACAAGTTAAAGGGACGTTGTACGATACAGATGACATGTCTGGGGCCCTTCGTGAGATCAAGATGGCATGTATGGAGCACTATAAATGAATATCATTGTAACTCCAATCATGTGAAGCTTCTAAATATCAAAATTTTATTTTATAATAATTATGGTATTATCCCGTCATTTTCCCATTAGGGTGTCATGTGATAAAATAAACACATCGGTGATCCTTCGTATGATGGAGGTGACTTTTCTTGTAGAATTAGTGTTATGAGTCCTGTATATTGATTGTTCATCAATATGATTAATGAATATGACATTCTAAGAATATCATCCGTTCACCTAAATATTATTGAAACCCCCTTTTTTGTGGGGATTCCTCATATTTTGGAATTAATTTTATAATGCTATTGGGTGATTTTATTGCATATGTCTATCGATATATCTCATGATTAGGGGAGTTCATCGAGAAGCATACACATGATCATCAACACATGTATGGAACCTTTATTAAGACTAGGAAGGTTAGTTAGATGGGATTTGGGTGATCGTTAATAGATCATGGGAAAAAAATGACCCTTTCAAGTAATGTCTTTAGGGTCATCTGATTCTTATGACCCAAGTGAATAATCCCTAGGTATCCATACTACTCATTTTATCACATTGTGAATAAAATAATACCTATGCTTTATGAATTTTTATGATCCAAAAATTTTCAATGGTTATTTTCAAGGTTCCAATATATATATTATAAAAGGAATTTATTTTTATATATAAAATTGGACACTAATTTAGGAAAATAAAATAATTAACCATGAAATCTATCTTGGAATGATAAAATAAAATATAACCCATTCATTAAACAACATCAAATTATATAATTAAAAATATAACAAGGTGTTTAGGGACAAATAATTCAAATATGATGCGAATAATTTCTTTTCAATATATATTTTCTTTAATACTAGCCCTAAGTTATTTACTAAAGTTATGACTTCATTTCTTGATGTGAATTTTTTTACCAAAAAATTTCACAATAATAAAAGAATATGTACCAATGAATAAAACAATATATTATAATAATAAATAAAAAAATTAAATTACATGTTACCACATCATTCAATGCCCCAATATCTATAAAATTTGTGGATATTAATTTCACCGCACAGTTTTACATATAGTCTTACTTCCACCTATCATTCTTTCTATTCTTAGGAAAAGCATATGTATAATGACACATCTCATTAAATTTAAAACAAATTAATGCGTCATTATCAGAATTGGGCTGTCCACTACCAATATCATTTTATATTAAATCACAGTACAAATATACAAACTTAATATAGTATAAGAACATAACATATTTCATAAGGCATAACCCATGAATATTTTCACCAAACCTATCACGAACTGAAATCATGATTCTATTTATTCATATTTATTCAATGTATTATTCCCATTTTCCTTAAAATTAGGTATTTATTCATTTTCATCATTTAAACACTGGTTAAAAGAAAACTCTATTTCTATATTTAATGTGTTGTGAGAGATTTTCTCATAACCATTAAATTCAAGAAATTCCAAAGTTCTTTGGTATATTGGATTTAATATTTTGTAAAACAAATTAAATTTACTATCATGTTCCTAAATAAAATTTGGGGAATGCCTTTCAAATCGAGTGATGTTTTCTTCATATACGACCACTAAATATTCCTCTTTATACCAAAATTCAAATAATTCAGTTTTTATACCCAGTAGCACAACCATAAGAAAATAATTTTCATGGAAAATATTCTTAAAAATAACTCATTCCATGCAGTAAATTTATTATCTTTATCTAGTATTCTTATCCACATACCACTATTGATCGAATTCACCTTTAAAATGTTAATTTAATGAGCAAATTTTTAATTATTTGAAAACACCATGACATCAAAAAAATTATCCATAGCTTTAATATATCCCTTAGCTATCCTTGAATTTGAGGATCCACTACATGTTGGAGGGAGTTATCTCATAAAATGATCCACTGTCGACATGTTCCATTATGGTAGAGGTACCTAATCACTAGTATAGATAACACCAACATTTAAAACCCATGTCAACTCATAAAAAACAAATAAAAAAACATCATAGCTCTAATTTCATCTATTTTATGTTATAGATTTGTAATGATATTGTCCAACAAGTTTTAACCTACATTAAATTCCCAGTTTACTCTATGGAAAAAAATTCTAAAGTTACATAGATAATATTAATTAATATTTAAATATAAAAATGTTATATCAAGATAAAAATAAATTATATAATCTTAAGGGTATTTAAAAACATTATCAAAACCCCAAAAATTATCTAATCCTTTACAATGATTACCACAATAAGGGACCAGAATGAAACAATAAATTAAGTAGTGACTTTATACTAGAATTATTTCTTTGGAATTATTAATAATAAATTGGGTTTATAGTTTTATATTATCATTTAATAACTATTATGTAGATATAATTACATCATTAAGTGATGATATCACTTGGTACAATTTTTTCTTTAATAAATTTTTTTAAAATAAAATAATTTTTCTTTTCAATAAATATCTTCCAAAATTTCATCTTGACCACATTTGTTTCCCTTATCGTCCGTAAAAAACATTGAATGAAATTTGAAAATGTAAGATTAAAATAAAAATATCTGTAATGAAAACCTAAAAGAACTTAAGAAACTTGGTATTCCATGAATATTTATAAAAAAATTATTATCTCAAAATAAAAATTGGGATTAAAATATAAATTTTCTTAACAAATATATCTACCACACTTCCACATGATTTTAATAAATAATATTTAAGGTAAAATAAAAAACAAAATTTTATGTTTGAAACACGGTAAAATTAATGAAATGTTAAAATTTTATCCCTTACGATGTAGTATAAAATTATATTTAAACAAACACTCATTAGTTTATAATATTAAATCATCATATTTAGTGATATCATGCATAATGAAAAGATAATTCATATTGGTATCCTAGGAAATAATTTTCATAAAACTTTTAAAATAATACATGAAAAAATAATAACCTATGTAATAAATTTTAATAATTTCTTAGGAGAAACCATATTGGTTAGCTTTAACCCTTTATCCAATTCATTAGAGAGATATATCAGTATTCCCTTTATAATGAACTATATAGGGCTAACCTATCATCATGTGCTATACCGGGTTTAACCACCGTAATAAAAAATTCCAAATATCCATAATATAATCATAATACCTTAATCATGATTTTATAATATATTACTAATAAAACAATTCTTCTCACCAATAATAATTTTTTGGGATATTGAAATATATATTCCATTTAAAACACTTTTGAAAAATATAAATAATAATGTTTAGGGAATTTTTTAATTCAAAAAATCATAAACTATTATAAAATGGGACAAATATCAAATTATGGTTATAGATAAAGAAAAATCCATTAATTTGATATATGATAAAAATAACATTATTTTTTCCAATTTCTCAAAATTTTCTATATGAAACATGTAAAAACATTAATTACTAAATTATTATAATGAAATAGAAATATTAAAAAAAATGAAAATTATAATTTTTTTCTAAATTGTTACCTTCATACTACTTTTTCAAAAATATATTCATGGAAGAAAATTATATTGAAAATAAATATATAAAACATGGAAAATGATGTTTTTAATTTCACATGTCACTTTCCTCATGTCTGACTGAATACATACGTTCTCTAACATCATGAATTATAAAAATATGATAAGTATTTTATTTCATAATAAAATATTGAAAATTTATTATTCTATTACATTTATTAATACCATGTTATATATAATTACATAATAAATTAATTTCATGTCTAATTTTCTGATGATATAATGATCTTAGGTCGAAAATTACATTGATATGTTGAATTTGAAAAAAGAAATAATTATTCCATAATATAAAAACTAAAATGAATGATATAATTATAAGTTATATATATCAATATAATTTTTAATACCAACCATGAAATATTAATATGAATAATTAATTACGTTACAATATTGGAGATAGTAGGTTTTACTTATTCACTAGTTATGTTTTCATTTTCAGAAATAATGAGGTAATAAAGGTAAATATAATTTTTTCATTATAAAATTATGATTATATGATAAATAAATTATTATTAATATAAATATGCTTATATATATCACCATATTATTTTTTTCATTAAAAAAAATCACATCACTTTGTGGAGGTTGTAATCCACACATACACACTATTGAAATTATTATTTTTCAGTAGATGGAAATGTAAGAAATAAGAAGAAATAATATCTTTTAAAAATTATAAATATGTAATTAATAATATATATATATATACATTTAATGTATCATTATAACCAATTATGAGTGGTGGTTATTAAAAAGAAATTTTATTGGGTTTTGAGGCAGTAGTCTTCCGTACAAACGAATGATTGTTTTATTTCTAATTTGATTAAAGGGGTGTCATATATTGGTTATTTTAGTAACATAAAGACTTTTAAATATATTAAATATACTTGTTTTATTTTTGAATCATGTTTTAATAATATTTTATGGAGGTATAAGTAGAAATAAAATGAAAAGGGCTCATTATAAATTTTAACTCTTCTTTAAACAAACTATTTTGGTTTATACATAGGGCATTTTTAGGTATGATTTCTAACAAAAATAGGCAGTATAGAACATATGGTTGGATTATACGATGGTATTTCGGATATCATTTACCTATAAACTAACATTAAGTGTGGAGATGCGAAAATATGGGTTTTCTTTTTATAAGTGTGGGAGAGGGCCAACTAGGATGTTTTTGAAATAGTAAAATATATTAATGCCTAGCCCATGAATAAGGGCATAAAATGGCCCATTTACTAATATTAGATTATATAGTGTATACATGTGTTCATCCAATATATATTTGAAAATTATTTAATTCATTTTGACCATTATCATTTTGTTTTAACACCTGGTAAACCTATTTTATCATTAACTATGGGAACCATTTTTTAATGTTATTATTATCCGGTATGGGAAAATTTAATTTTACCAAATAAACTCATATAAATTATTGTATATAAAACTATGGAATGAATGTTATAAAATTTTATTATCATAAAATTAATTTAATTTATATTTAATCTCTAAAAATTTGATGAAAAACTAATTTTCATATTAATTATTTTAATTAAACAAATGTTTTTATGAAAAATTAATGTAAAAAAATATTTTCAAAGGCCATAATGAGATTATAATTAATAATATTGACATTATTTCTCTTTCAAAACATCTTTATAAAATTGAACATTGTGAATTTTTGAATCTCAAATACATTTTTCAATAAATACATGTATTTTCACTATTAATCGAAAAATCAAAATTTTTAGAAATTTATTAAAAATTCATCAAAATATATTATCTATATGTTAAATTCTAACATTAAAATAATTTTTTCAACTTAAAATTATATAATGATAAAATATCATTTTTAAATAAAACCACATAACTCATAAAATTATAATTAGGTTACAAATAATTTTTTTCCTTTGATTGAAAAATTAAATAATATTTTTATAATGAATATGAATATATAAAACATAATTAATGAATATTAATAATGAATAAAAATTATTTATCTTATTGTTACCTAGGTTGTAAAAATTAGTTCATTTTCACTATTTTCACTACAAATATAATGTCTCCATACCAGTAATATGGTTTTTACCACTTCTTTCTCAAAAACCAAGCTCATGTAATTTTAATCTTGTACCATTAATAGACATGAGGAATATGATTTCACCGTATTATTTTGTTTAAGGAAATGTCCCCACCCATTGATTAATTCTTCACTATATATCTCAAAACCTTACCCACTTTGGGGTAGTTTGATTAGAGGTGTAGTAACCAAAAATCTCATATGCTCACTCAAATTTTATTTACATTGATCAATCTATAAGAACATCATCACCTAAGATATTAATTTAGATTGTTAATAGGATATTCATGTGAAATTTTACACAATTCTTCAATAAAATCAAAGAAATCCATGTAAATTATTGATCTCTATTATAGTAGATAGTTTGGATCATTCATAAATTACCTCTATTTTGAATAATCTATAGTTATATCCTCACTTTTGACTACATAATGAAGGAATTTTTCTTTATGTGTCCAAAATTAAAAATACCTAAAATTGGAAAATAGTTTAACCTTTCTAAAAGTCATTAGAAAAATCCTAAAATAATAATAATACTTTCATTACTCTTATAATAAATTTGGGTATCATATATAAACCCTATCAGGAAATATTCATGGTAATATCTTAAAACACTATTCATTAGATCAATAAATCTAACAAGAACATTTATAAGTTTTAATGGTTTCAATATGAATTTATAGTGTATTATTCTTTAACATAATATGGGCATTGTAATATCCTCTACTTTTACCCTTAATTTCTGATTTCTATATTGATGGATATTATTTGAGAGGTAATGAGCTCCTATAAGTTAATAAAACAATTCATTAGTATAAGGTTGAAGATAAATTTTTTTGACCTTGAAATTGTTATGTTTATGATATATAATGTGAAAATTCATTTATTTATCATTGTTTTGAACCTCATTTACTTATTAATTTAGTTTAATTTTTATTTCAATTTTTTTAGTAGATCAACTAGAGTTTCCAATATTCCTTATTATTAGTTTTATTGATTTCATGGATGTTTTGTGGGGGAAAATGGTTTAAAAATTTAATTGATTTTTCATGAATTATATAATAGTTTTATCCAAAAAAATGAAATAAATTTTATATTTTGAAATTTGGAAGTGAATTAATTAAACAAATTATGGATTTAAATATGGGATTCAAGTAAAACTACATGATTTTGAAACAGGTGATATTGTTTTAAAACCTTCTTACAGAGAGAGTTCATAATAGACCATTTGATTTCAAAAATATTTCCAATAAAAATAAATATAATTTGAAAATTAATTTTAAATGAAATTTATAATTTTACCTTTTTTTTATTCTCTCTGTGGTTTTAAGACTTCTGGTTTTAAGACTTGTGGTTTCATTTTTTTAGATGATTAAGATTATGGGTTCTTGTGGTTGATCCTTTTGATTTTTTTTATTTATAGAATGCTTTGAAGAAATATCTCAAAGGACAATTGGCAGTATTTACTATTAGATACTACTCAACTTTGTGATCATCATGTTTCCATTATTTCATTTGTAGTATTTGACACTACCTCGACCATAGAGAGTGTTGGAGTTTAAATATTCACTGTATTTTCTCAAACATCATCAAGATAAATGATCTAAATAGTAAATTGTGTACTTAGATAAGATTAAAAGTTTTTTCAATTAACTAAAAAATTATAATTAATCATGAGTGAATAATTCATTGTACTTGTTTGAAGGATAATGTTCATAATGGAGGGAGACTGACATTTATCTTCAATAACATACAAGAATGTCATGGCTGTTATTTAATACACAATATAGTTACTGTAATTATTCTATAAATGTTTAGGTTGTGAGGTTTAGGGTGATTTTGATACTTGAGTACGGTGAATGAATAGAGAAGGATTATGTCACCCATTTTAGTGTGCTAGTTCTTATATCCTCAAAGATATTATTTTAGGACTCTTTAAAAGATCAGTTATTTTAAAACATCCACATCTATAACTCTATTATAAATTTAATTTTTTATCAGATTAATTTGAATATGTGGTTTACTAGTTTATAATCATGGAATTGATTTCTATAGGGAGTCCCAATAACTGGGATGACCATGTTTCTATTTTGAGGGGTAAAGGTTTAATGTTTAGTGTGAAATAGAATCAATATGAACCCATTCTGCTAAATTATGTTTATATATAAGAATTAACTAATTTCATTATATTCCCCCTATAAATAA
Source organism: Viscum album (assembly GCA_963277665.1). Lineage (NCBI taxonomy): Eukaryota > Viridiplantae > Streptophyta > Magnoliopsida > Santalales > Viscaceae > Viscum > Viscum album. Next base: position 901,650,316 of record OY728137.1, on the reverse strand, counting down.
GTGGTCCATTTCTAATGTAGTCATCAATGGTATTCTATTCCTTCTTTATTCAGATATAATAATGGCCTAGATTGGAAATATTCAAAAATTATATGGGTTTGTGTAGTAGTGAAGAATGAAGTCCATGCCTCATCATGGGAATTTATTTAAACCTATAAGATCTAGTATAAGGTACCTTTTTTCTCCCAACATATTTATTGGTCATTTCATCAAACTATCTATGCCTTTCCTTTTTATAACACTCAATGTCTTATGTTCTTTTCGAGAGACATTTGTTTTTTCTGAATTTGTGTTATTATGCATCTTTCATTCGAATTCTTCATTCATTTTAGATTCCTAGGTTTCTTTGGATTTATTTGTTAATTGTGTTGATTCTTCTGTGGTTTGGATTGGTTGTATTGATACACTATGTTATTATAAACCATATTATTTTGGAATATTATCTCTGTGTCTTGACCTTTGATTACCTCTAGGTAATATTTTGATAATTTTTAATGTATTTAGAGACATATGTTGATTTATTACACTCTGTTTTTTATTGTTCATCCATTTTATCATAAATTGTTATTATATTTGGGTTTTCAATTTTTTTAATATATATTACTTTGTTATTTTGTTAATTTTTAGTAGTATAAAGTGTAATGGTGTGGATATTTTTCACCTCATAATCATCAATTTTCTTATTAATTTAATAATTGGCATCTCCTTGTTTCTATTTATTAATATTTAAATTTTAATCTCATAATTAGTTCGTATTAAAATATTTTTGTTGAATATGATTTTTTTTATAATAATTGGTTGTACTGTGACTATGAGTGTTCATGTCGTGATGGATCATTGGGACATTGTGGAATATTTATGAAGGGGGATTTCATGCAATGATTGGATGGGTTTAGAAAACATGAATATGGTAAAACTCCCCAAATTTTACCTAGCTTGTGGAAAGATCTTCCGGATATAGAGGAGATAGAAACAAGATGAATTTTTGGGGGATTCTAGTGGCATCACTATTGAAGGGTGACACTGTCACAAATATTTTTCCGTATTTTTTTTTATTTTAAAAAGTTTTCTCTGATGACTTAGAAAAAAAATTGGTGATATTTTTTTCACTTCATTGGAAGTATCATCTAAAGGATTCCTAAGAGTAACTCACCATATTCTGCTAATTAATTCTTGACCACATTATTTAATATCAAGTGGATTCATTATGTATATTCCCTCCCTCTATTCTTCAACCCTTCATAATATATTCTATTCTTCTTTTCCAGCCTTATAATTGTCTCTATGACCTAAAGGTCACAATCAATAAATTATTATGTATGTTTTCAATTAAAAATGGTTTAATTTTTCCTATTTAGTGTTTCTTTATCCATATTAAGGTGGATTATACCCTAGATAATGATGGTGATGGACTGAGGTTTGTGTTTCCATGTGACTTCCTTATCTAGATGGGACATGAAATGTAAGCCTATTTTATACCTATTCTATTAAAACAATTATAGATACTACATGTTTTTTAAAATTATTAGTAGAATTTTATATAATGAATCAATGTATATAAGGATGTATTAGATGTATACATTATTTTACAAGGGGTTTAATTCATTTTAATGGGTTGTTTGGTTATAAATAAATTATTATCGGAAATAAATGTGTTCATTAGATATGTTATTATATTTTTTATGGATGGAATATGATTATAATTTTTTCTCTTGTTTCTAATCATGTTTTATCTATTTTAACATATTATATAATATTATATTTTGGTGTTTTTAAGTGTGGGCTCACTAGTATTTCAAAGAATATTTTTTTAATGGAACATGGACTGTAAAATGTTTTTAAATCAATGATTATATATAAAATTATTAGAATAAAGAATAATGTCCATTTTGTAATGCCTATACCCTAGAAGCCTGGAGTCTATGAATTATTTTAATACATCGGCATGATTGAAAGAATAATGTCCCGATGGAATGATTAGTTTAGAAGTCTTGGAAAACAAATTACATACATGAACTTCACATTACAATTTCAAACATATAAAAAAAACAAAAATAATATTTCGAGGATTCTATTTGTCACGACCCATCCTCGGGGCTCGTTTTGTGACTACCCCATGCCCGCCTTCCAAAAGCTAGGGGCTGTCAACTAGCACCAAAGGCATAAATCCTGGTAAAAAGGGAAAGAATTTCCTTTATGATAGTAAAAAAACACAATAGAGTACGCAAGATGAAGTATGCAAAAAAGTAATACTGAATAAAAAGTAAGTGCTGAAAGGTAAATTGGCCAGAATACAAACCCAATTAAAAAGTACAGTGCAACTGAAAGACTAGTACAACTGTAGTAAAGTAAAACAGCAACCGCCGAGTCATCCTCCGGAAATCCCACCTGAAGGGTGGGTACAGATAGTCTCCACGGTACCTCGGGTCCGTCCGTCTGCTCCATGTATATCCCACCAAGAGGTCCACCTTCAGGTACCATCCAGCTCCACAAGCCTCATCCATGATCAGTACGATCCATCATCTTCAACTAACACAATGTAGTGCGTGCATTTCCCGTGCAGGGGTGAGTATAATAATACTTAGTAGGGACCCCAAGACCCCTGAAGGTTTCCTAGAATCCACGAATTATAAACAACAAAGGAAAGATAAAATCACAAAGTAACAACCAACTCTACTTAGATATATGACCATATATATACCTAATTTATCAATCTCAGTTCGTCTCCAACTCTCAAGCCCAGGCATAACCCATTCCACACAGGAAAAAATCCAATCACACCGATGGTAATGATTGAAAGTCAAGAATCATCTCACACAGGTATACATATTTCTTAAGGTGATAAAGATGATCATATGCAGTCACTGATTCTTCTATGCTGGCGAACCCATGTAGGATACTAGTCCAGCTAAGCTGTCGGACACACGTAGGATACTAGACCAACTACTCTGTCAGACCCACGTAGGATACTAGAATAGAAATCATCGTCGTCGAACCCATGATGGATTATAGTATGGTAGTTGTCATCACCGAGCCCACAGAGGATTCCAGTACGGTAGTCGTCGTTGCTAAACCCACGGAGGATTCCAGTACGATTGTTGTTGCAGCTCTAGGGTTCCCGCACACATCACGCCCAATTCCGGGAGGGTTCACTCCTCGAGAAAAGGGGGCGATACATCAACTGTCACTAAGTCAAGAGTTGATGAATCCCAATGTTCCGTCTCGTCAAAAGGAACCCAACATGATAGACAACACGTCAATCAGATGCCTGGTCTGAAAGATATTGGCTTTTCCATTCCAGGGGCCTGGTTGGAAATATGCTCGTTTCAAACCCGACCATTTTTCAAAGTTATCCAAAACTCACTTAGAGTATCGCAAAAGTACTGCCACATCACGAGGGTCCCAGTTCCACAGACAGCATGTCGATCAGACGCGCAGTCTTCAAATTATTCACCTTTAAGTGAATACGGGCTCGACCCGTTAAACCGAGTGGGCTGGCGCGTCGGGTCAACCCAGTTTTGGTCGGTCTGACCCGGCTGGGGGTCCAACCAGCCCAATGAAACACGCGGCCCATCCCAAGGGGCATAGCATGGCTTCAAAGGTGTGGCCCGACCCAAGGGGGCGCGGCCCGGCCAGTCGTGGCTCGGCCGGCTGGCCGAGCATTCCGAGGCAGGGGTGCGGCCCCAAGGCTGCACGAATCTGACAACGCCAAGCGGCGCCACCCTTCCTAACTGGCGGGCCTTCTTGGCACAAGTGGCCTACTTGGGCAGGCCGCGATCTCTCCTGCACAGCACCCTCCTGGCGCAGTGGTTCTGCTCAGCCCGGCCGGCCGCATGTGGGCCAGTTCTCCCACCGAGCGGCCCGCAGAATGGGGGCCGTAGTCTTTCACAGCACGGTGCCCCTTTTGGCGTCACGGTCCTCCATCGGCTCTGCCAGATATTATCTAGTCGGTTCTTCATCTTCTGAGCAGTTCCTGGTTTTGGGCCGCAGTTCTTCCCTTACATGGACGGTGCATGGCCGCCACTTCCGTTCGTCGCCTCTTTCATATCATGATCTCCATCGTAATAAAAAGAGAGTACGGATGGTCGTCGGGACTTGTGAGTTTAGCCAGCACCCTCCACGTTAGGTTGAGGAAGTTGGCCAAAAATAAAAATTGATTTCCAAGGAATAATGGGGTGAGAGATAATCACTTCAAAATGAACAGACCCCTACATGAGATAAGGTTTTCAGTAGTCGAGCGTCACAGAAGACGGCGTTGCGGGGAGACGATGTTAACTTGTTGACGTCGGGGAAGAAGGTTCGAAGATGGAGCATCGTCATCGTTCCTCGTGGGTGGCTCCTTCTCATTTGGTTTGTCCGAATATCGAAGGCGATGATTGACATTCCTTGGTGGTTCTTCGTAACCCACTCGTAATTGATTCTGGGCAGACCGGGCCTCGGAATCAAGTGCTGTCAGAAGCCACAGACTCTTAAAATTCCAAAGAATTATGAAAAAGAATTTCCATGAAAATTCTGGGTCCTTACACTATTATTATCCTAGCCTAAACCTTCAAATAAATCATAATTCACTTCTTCGAATCATTGTAAAATAAAACATAAGAAAGGGGTTAGATCAGATGCTCAGAAAGGATAAACAAAATTATGGAAGCTATCATAAATAATCATAAACTTTTATAGTAAGGTATAAAATTGAAATACAAGAACTTTAAACCTAAACATTAGAATAATATGGAAAAGATAAATAAAATTATTCCATTTACTTATTCACATTGATATTATATTAATCGAATAATCACTTGTAACATTAATAACTAATCTCATAATGATGGAATGCATAATGTCGAACATCTTAACCACAAAGTTAAGGCCTCGTTCCAAGACATTAAATATAAATTTATTCAAGGCCTTGGGCCAAGACACTAGTTTGTCCAATTAGACCTACCAATGCATCGAGGGGCTATAGTGGGACCCTCAAATCACATATTAAGTCCAATTCATTCCTCAAATGAAAATGTTGAAACCTAACATAATCATTCATTTTAAAACTAGCATAAAAAATCAATATTTTAACCATAATCCATGAATGGTATAAAAATACCACATCTACAATAAAAAATATCATAACTCATTAAATAAAATATGGATGATTGTATTATAATAGATCAACCTTAATCAAATATAATATCTAATAAAGGATGTTGAGATAGTTGAAAATGATCAGTAAAAATATTTAATAGAAATATCCCCTTTTTTAAACCATTTAAAAGTCACAAATTTATAAAGGAGGAAATTTAAATGATTTTTTAATAAAAGTGTCCCTTTCCACTTTTAATGTTTTCAAGGAAATTAACATTTTATAACAATCATGCCCATATAAATAAATACTTAAAATAATTTTGAAAACATGGATATTAATTAAAATGATTTAGAAAAATAAATCTTTAAAACATTTAAAAAGATGATCTTGATAAGAAAACCTTCCAAAAAAACATTAAATATTCCTTTTGAAAACATTTTTACGATACATGGACATTGATTATAAATATTTCCTAGGAAATACTTACACAAAATCAATCTTAGATAATAATGAAATTGAGGAATTAAACCTTACCTTGTACTTTCCTTTAGTCGAGGGTACGTTTAACCTCATGTATTTTGACCATAGTATGATATTAATTTATACCAGAACCATATTAATATTTATGATTTCATATATGATTCATTAATTACTCTATACAACCCAATAAATAATAATTTCCATGTCAAAGTAACATTTCGGGTAATAATGGTTTTCTTTATCGTACGAATTTTAACCTGTTATTCTTGATCAGATCACTCAGATCATGATTTACATACTTCCATAAAATGAAATATGATTTATATATCATATATATTAAGAATAAAAATAAGTATAATAGATAGATATATGAAATGGAATCACCGTTCATCGAGACGGTAGTCCGTACGTACGCATGAACGCTGTTTCTGTTTTATTATCGTACATTACAAAAGTAAGTAAACTACATATATTTATCTACATAAATATATATTATTAAAGTAGAGATATTATATCATATACATAGTAATTAATCAATATATATATATATTTATAAAATTTCATGAAGGGTGATCGTTGAAGATGAATCTCATCACGTCGTGGACATGGTAAGCTGTATGTACGAACGAGCGACAATATCATTTAATTGATGCTGAAACGATGTTTAATTGGATGTTATATTATATATACATAATCATTAACATGTTATATATATTATTTACATAAATTACACGCATTATTATACCCATCCAAATAATTATGTGTTGACCAACAAAATGCAACATGGTGTGGAGACGGTAAGTCATATATGCGCATGTATCGTGACTTGGTCATTCATAGGATAGATAGAATAATGAATATGGTTGTAACATATTTATAATAAAATCCCAATATTAATATGGTATTGGGGTTATTATTTTTTATGGAAATAACAAATAAAGATGGAGTAGATGAAGAAAAAAACATTGAAAGATGTGATAAAATAATTACCATGTTTTCAGGTGCATCCTTTTGTTTTGAACAAAAGGGCTGTTTGGATAGCTTCATTATCAAATTTTGGACACTAGGTTGATTTTAGGGTAGTTAGGAGGATATTTGAGTATGTTTTGGCTGATCGAAATGGCTTCTAAGAAGTGAATTTGAGAGAAGGTGATGTACCCTTTTATAAGAGAGGTGAGCAGCACGTTAGGAAGAACATTAAATATTAGTTTATTATATACTCATTTTCGGTTTCTAATCACTTCAAATGGGTTTATTTCTAGTATATGTTTGTTATGGGTATATATATTCTCAATCAATAGGGTTTGGACATGATTATGTTACTATATTAACCTTATCTTTTATATCTAACTCTTAGTTAAATAGTTTCACTTTTACAATGTATTCTTGTATTTTTATATTACATGGTTACTAAACATACTATAAAATTAAAATAGAACCTAAAGTAGTTATTTAATGAAAAATATATAATTATATATGTCCTTTCTACGAATATTATATTTTGAGGAATATTATATCATTTAATAAAATAGTATTTGTTTTAAAAACTAATATATGTCATTTTTTACACTATTTAGTACTTGTTTTTTGATAAAGCCATCAAAACATAATTACATAGAAAAATATAATTTTAATCAACCCTAAAATGTCATATTCTCTAATAAAATTCGTTTATGGTATCAAAAGTCTCAATTAACATTTATTTTGATATTTATAAAAACAATTATTTTAATCTTTCAGAAATAATGTAATTACATAATCATCATTGTGTCATAAATTAATTTAATTATAAAATGTCTGAAAATTATAAATAAAATATAATTATGTAGTAAATCATTTAATATTTTTTATAAATATTTATAGTCTAATTGATCTTATAAATAACTCTATATTAAAATTGGTATAGTTAATATAATTTAAATTTAACACTTTTAACTCTTCTTTAAATAAAATATAATAAATGTCTTAATATAACCCAAGTGAATAAGAAAGATCATATTTTTGTATTAAGTTTTATTTTGGTCAAAAAAATTATCCAATAGAATTAGGACATATGTGGGTGTAATTTTATATTATTATAAAATTATTTTTAACTTTAATTACCCTATATAGTTTAAAGTGTGGTAAATAAAAATCAAAATATAGTATTCACCAAAAATTATTTTCGTCCTATTGAAGCATATTTTAGTTTATGATGTCAATAGTGTCTCTCAAATTTTTGATATTCAATTCACAAAAGTGGTAAAATTACATTTTATTCAGATTTGAAAACGTTCGGTAAAAGTGGTTAAAAAGTTCAATAAAAATTTATATATCAAATGTTATTTTAAAATGACTCCAATGAATTACAGTGAACTAATACAGATATTATGTATATATTCTTACATTAAAATTTTTTAAATTAATTAAAATTAATTAAATAAAAAAGTTGGCATTATGTATTAGGAAGTTTTTGTCACTATTTACAAAAAATTAACTATATTAAAAAATACCAATAATTCATCATTAGGTAATATTGATATTTTGAACTAAAAAATGAAGTCTATTTATCAACTTAAATTATTTGGAGTGTCTAAAATTAATTTTATTATTATTCATAAAAGGAAATAAAAATTAGTTATTTTATGAAAATAGTTTTTAAAATTATATAGTTATTTTAGAAAAACATATACATTTCATTATAAACAATATAAATAACATTTAAAATTTATTTTTTACTATTCATATCACAATATTTAATTGAAAAATAAATATATCATTTAAATAATTATAATACAAATGTGTTGTTTCGAAGAAACTCAATCTTGCGTATAATGCTAGCCAAGTTGGTGTTGTGTGAAATATAAGCTATTAAATTACTTTAAATAGATATTATACTATGAAATATTGGGGTGTTACATTCTCCTCTCCTTCAATAAATTGTGTCTTCACGATTTGAAATTGTTTTTCAAAAATAAATTGATGAAAGTAGAAAATAGAATTGTCAAAAACCGAAAATGGAAATAAGGTTAATAAAATTTAGTCCTAATAATAGGGCAAGCGAAATAAAAATTTCATCACCAATTTAGGATTTTCAATAGAGGAACATTGGTGGAAATCAAAGACACATAATTAGAAGAAAAAAAATAAATTTTTGAACATAGTTATTTAGTCATAAATCACAAAATAGTGAACAATAAATGGAAAATTGAGGGCCTCAATTCCATAAATATATTATGATGATTTAAAATGTCATCGATTCAATAAAACATACATTATTAGGAAAACACAATTTTGGATTAAAGATCCTTTCACTATAGTTTGGGGAAAATGAATATTTTACAAGTAGTGTTCCATACTTTATCTAATTTCATCCATAAACTCATCTTTCGCTCTAAAAGATAATAAAACTCTCAAATATTTTATTTAACATAATTTTATAGGGCTTTAAAAAACGAATTTATAATTCATCTATGAGACTGTTAAAAAATTTACATTTTATAACCCGGGACATCACGTAGGCCAATGCTAGGTGATGCACCCTTTTCTCCCTTCGGTTACGGGTTTAAGTCTCGCGACCTTACTGGACGTGACGAGTTTTTCCCCAACCTCCAGATTTTCATTTTTATAAAAATCCTAAAATAATCATCTGAAATGATTTATCCTTAAAAAATAGTATCCAATTTCAAACTTAATCCATTCAAAGCTTCAGACTTATCCAAAATATATGTGTCCAAACTCAGATTCTAATGATATATAAGTAAGGTCAACATAATATAATTATGATATATTTTATCACATAATAACATGTGAAAACCTTCATTATATTTTCTATTAAAACATGGTAACAACATGAATTACCATAAAACCATATTGAATACGTTCATGCTCCCGTATTCCTTATAGAATTCTAGATATACTCCTTAAATCCTAGAATGTTGTATTTTCCAACAATGATGGAATAAGAAAACCCTTAAATGGTTCCATGATAGGAAATAATATCCAATATACTTTATCCAACTATATTATCTATTATTCAAAGATCATTAGCTCAGCCTCAAGACTATTTTAAGGTTTATCTTCCTCTCAATCATCTATTTTCCAAAAACGTTTAACCTGCTATTGAGTCACATTTCATAGTGCCAAAAAATCTCAAATCCTTAATGAAATAGTACTGCATTACAATCCTTACATACTCTATAATTATTATAACTTTTAAATCATTAATACAATTCTCAAATGACACACTTCATTAATAACAATATTAGAACACTAATAATTTTACTTCATCTGCAGTAGTAACATAAATTGATTATTATCAAATATCATCATTGGGGGTATACTCGAATGATTTGGACATTGACTCGTGTAGTGTCCCAACTCCTTACATATTATTCATTATATATTTGAAACCTTTTTTTACCATTGCAATAACAAATATGGTCTCCATTTTCTTCACACTGAAAACAAATTATCATTCCCTTCATGAATTTACCAAGGTGATTCATTCAATAGTTATCCCATGGAGGGAAATCCTTCTTTTCCTTCATCCCTTTATACATCTATTTCACTACCATCCTCTTCTTTTCATTCTTCCCTTCAAAACCAAATGACTCGAAGAATTCATTAATTATCATATTAATCAATGATATAATTTCTTCATATGATGAGAATACATGGTAGACTATTTCCCTTCTAAATAATGGGTTATGATCATGACAGATATGATCCTTCTTACTCTTTCAATCATGCGAATTGTTGGAGTTCTCATTCTTTCTATTGGGAGACATTTCTAAAATAACAACATACACTTGGTTAAATAATATTATAATGTATAAACCAAAATCTAGAAAAATTATCAATATTAATTGATGTTTTTACCCTTAGAGTATCATAATCATAAAAATGGTTTTGTTACTGAAATATTAAATCATAAATCCTTCATAATAGTTTATAATGAAAATGTGAATTATTTTAATCATATCCCATGGGGAGTGTCAAACTAGCTACCCAGTAAGGCCTTTTGTTTTGTAACAGGATACCCGAGGACAAGACCAAAACTCCTTGTCTGAGTTTTTACTCCTTGGTTTATATATGCCAGAACCATGTCCACATGTAGTATCCAGATAGGGGTATTTTTCTTGGATATCCCACAGAAAATCTACATTAATTTTTTTTTGGATTTTCATCTATACTAATCCTCAAAGTTTATTTTATGTTAATTTTCTCTAATATGAGATTTTCTAAATCTAGATTACATAGTTTGTACTAAACATCCTATGATACCAACTGTAACGTCCAGATCCCAGAAGCATGGAGTTGGGGCATTATTTTAATGCATCTTCATGATACAAAGAATCATGTCTTGAAGGACCTATCTGTTTAGAAGTCTTGGAAAACAGATTACATATATGAACTTCACATTACAATTTCAAAAATAAAAAAACAACATAGATAATCCTTCTATAATTTTATTATACTTTTAGAAAAAACCTGTATATAAATCATAATACACTACTTGTAATCATGTTAAATAAGACATAAGAAAGGAGTGAACTCAGATGCTCAGTAAGGATAAACAATTGCAGAAGATGCCATAAATAATAATAATCTTCTGTGGAAAGGTAAAAAATTGAATAACAAGCTCTTTAAAAATAAATTCAAAATAATATAGAAAAGATAAATCAAATAATTCCATTTACATATTCACATGGATATTCTACTAGTAGAATAATCACATGTAAGATCATTAACTAATCTTATAACGATGGAATACATAATTCCAGACATGTTAACCACAATGTGAAGGCCTCATGCCAAGCCCATAAATAGAAATTTTGTTGAGGCCTTCTTCTAAGACACTGGTTTTTCTCATCAGACCTACCGATGCATTGAGGGGTTATAGTGGGCCCCACCCATCACACACCAAGTCCAATGCATTTATCTTATGAAAATGTTGAAATATAACATAATCATTCATATTAAAAATAGCATAAGAAAATGAAATAATTTAACCATAAACCATAAATGTTATAAAAATAGCACATACATAATAAAACATATCAAAACTCATTCAATACAATATAGATAATTTTCTTATAATAAATCGACCTCAATCAAAAAAAATATCCTTTAAAGGATGTTGAGATAGTTGAAAATTATTGTTAAGACTCTTCGAGATAAATATCATTGTTTGTGAAATCATTTAAAAGTCACAAATTTGTAAAGGAAGTCATTAAAAATATATTTTTGAATCAAAGTGTCCCATACCAATTTGAAACATTTTAAAGGAATTAAAATTTTAAAATAATCATGTCCATATAAATAAATCCTCAAAATCATTTTAAAAACATGGACATTAATTATAAAAGATTTTGAAAAATAAATCAATAAAATATTTAAAATGATGATCTTACTAAAGATTACCATCTAAAAAACAATAAAATATTTATCTTGAAAACATTTTTATGAATCATGGACATGGATTATAAATATTTCGCAATAAATAGTTACACATAATTAAACAATCTCAGATAATAATGAGATTGAAGAATTAACCCTTACCATGTACTTTAATTTAGTAGAGGGTAAATTTTAAATTATCTATAATGACCATAGTATGTTATTAAGTTATACCAAAACAATATTAATTTTTATGATATCATATATGATTCATTTATTAATTTATACAACCCATTTAATAATAATTTCCATGTTAAAATCACATTTCAGGTAATAATCGCTTTCTTTATCATACATGTTTTAACTGTTATTCTTGATCATATCACATAGATCATGATCTAAATTATTCCAGAATATATAAAATGATTTAAATATCATATATATTTAGAATATAAGGATGTATGATTGATATATATATGAAATGGAAATAGTGTTTATAGAGATGGAAGTCTGTACATACACATGAACATTGTTTTCATTTTTATGTCATATAATATGAAAGTAAGTAAAAAACATATATTTATATACATATAAATATATTATTATATTAGATTTATTATTTAATATATCTCATAATTAATCAATTTAAATATTTTTATAAAAAAATTAATGGGTGATCGTTGATGATGAATGTCATCACGTCGTGGAGACGGTAAGCCATACATACGCACGAGCGACAATGTAATTCTATCGATGGGGAAATTTTTTTTAATTGGATTTTATATTTTATATACAGAATAATTAAAATATTATATTAATTATTTACTTCAATTATACTTATTTTTAAACCCATATAACTAATGTTGTATTGAACAACAAACCACACCACGTCGTGGAGACTGTAAGCCGTACGTACACACGTATGGTGACATTGTACTTCATAGGTTGGATATAATAACGAATATGGTTTTACCATATTTATAATAATATATTAGTATTTATAAGGTACTTTATTTATTTTTTTAGTATGGAAATGAAAAAAAGAGAGGGTGTAGAACAATAAAAGAACTTTGAAAGTTGTGATAAAATAATGACCTCTTCTTCAGGTGCTTCCTTTTTATTTGGACAAAAGTGCCCCATAGGTTAGCTGATTGATCAATATATGGAATATAGGTTGATCTGAGGGTTTTTTGAGGATATTTTTGTAGGTTTTGGCTGATAAAAATGTCTTTGGTTGGTTGAATGTGATAGAAGGAGAAGTATCCTTTTATAAAAGAAGTGAGGGGCACTTTTGGAAGAGCTTGAAATATTAATTTATTATAAAATTATTTTCAATTTCTAATATCTTCAAATGTATTTTTTTCGAGGATATGGTGGGAATGGGTCAAAATCATCTCAACCAATAGGTTTTAGACATGTTTAGGTTACCATATAAACATTATTTTATAGATTTAACTCTTAGTAAAATACTTTTACTTTTACCGTTACTTCTTGTATTTTTATATTACATGGTTTATAAACATACTATTAAATTCCTAGAGAACCTAAAGTGGTTCTTCAATTTCATATATATCATTATGTAATTATATTTTACTAATCATATATTTTTAGGAATATTATATCATTTAATAAAATATTATTTCATTTAGAAACTCATTTATGTAAATTTTGACACTATTTAATATATGTTTTTTGTTAAAGTAATCAAAACATAATTAATTCAAAAAAAACATTTAATCAAACCTTACATGTCATATTGACCTATAAAATTAGTTTAAGGCATCAAAAGTCTCAATTTATATTTATTTGGAAATTTATAATATCAATTATTTTAATCCTTTATTTATAGAGTAATTATTGCATCATCATTGTGTCATAAATAAATTTACTTATTAAATGTCTAATAATTATAAATAAAATATCCTGATGTATTAAATCTTTTTATATTTCTAATGAATATTTATTTTTGAATTTATCTTATGTGTTTCTCTATATGAAAAATTATTTAGTTAATACAATTATATTTTAACACTTTTAACTCATCTATAAATAAAATATAATAAATATCCCAATCTTACTCAATTGAATAAAAAAGTATCATATTTTTTTCCAAGGGTGTTATTTGTTGAAAAACACTTATTCAATAGAATTAGGAAATGTTTTGGGGCAATTTTATATCAATATAATATTATTTTTACCTTCAATTACCAAATTTACTTTTAACTACGGTAAATAAAATTCAAAAGTTACTATTTACCAAAAATTATTTTCAAATTATTAACCCACATTTTAATTAATGATTTTAATTTTTTCTATTGTATTATTGAAATTAAAATAACTGAAGCTGTAAAATTATATTTTATGAAAATTTTCAAATGTTCCAAGAAGGTGGGTAAAATAAGTTTAAAAGATCAATATAAAATTATATATTTATTCTTATTTTAAATTAAATCCAATTAATTAAATTAGACTAATATAGGTATTATGTTTCTTTTGTTACATTAAAATAATTTTAAATTTAAAAAAAATTTGTTTTTATATACAATTCAGTTTTTTTTAACTATTCATCAAATATTGAATGATTTTTAAAAGAAAACAAAAAAATCAGTCTATGATAATTTTGATATTCTGAATACAAAAATAATGTCTATTTTACAAAATTCAATTCTTATGAGTGTCTAAAATTAATTTTATTATATTTCACAAGAGGACATAAAAAGTAGATATTTTAAGAAAATAGTTTTTCAAGATATATAACTATCTTAACAAAACTTATACATTTCATTACAAACACTATAAATAAAATTTAAAATTAATTTGTCACTATACAAATAAAAATATTTATTGATAAATAAATATATTATTTAAATTATTATAGTAATAATGTGTGGTTTTTCAGAAACTCAATCATGCGTATAACGCAAGCCAGGTCAGTGTTGTGAGAATATATGATATTAAATTACTTTAAAGAGATATATTACTATGAAATCATGGGTTGTTACAAATTTAGAAATTTTTACAATATGTTTTCAAAAAATGTCTACACTAAGATTTAAAGACCAATGTTATAATAATATAAATGATCTTGATACATGATGTGATTAAATATTTATTTTTGCCTATAATAAATGGAATTTTCATTTGAGGGTGTAGGAAGGTTAGATGGGGGTAAATTATTTTGATGATAAATTATGTGACTGATGACTGATATGTCATTATAATGTGATTGATGTTTTTTCACCACCCATTGCTGAGATTCAATGGAATATTATACTATATGAATGTAGATTGATCTATATAAGGGTGATATTTTTTATAAGGGTTTTATGTAAATGTAAAAATAAAATCCTCATTATCACGTAAGGGTAATCAAGTTTAGTACTATGTTCTTGAAAAAAGGTGGCACTATAGTCCTGTTATAATGTAAATGTAAATGTTCCAAAAATATTTTTAAATGTGGGTGTGATAGTGAAGTTGATATTTTAATTATAAGACATAATGCGGTTATGAGAAATAAAATGGGTTTTTGTTATATTTAGTTCAATGATCTACGATGTTGAAGATATTTCAATGAGATTATAGGTGAGTTAAAAGTAGTAATTTATGTGAGATTCAAGGATTCAGACATATATAGGATGTTACATAATTGGGAAGTAGTAAATCCCATAATATTTGATTTAGATATAATATAAACAAATATATAATTGGTTATTTCGTTGTAATTTCATTGAGGATGGTGGATATACTATAACATAATTTTACACACAATAGACAATAAGTTACACGAAACAATGAAACTCAAAAAAAAATTTATTTGTCAGGAGTTATAAGATTTTATGATCTTGGAATAACCTATAATCACAAGTTTTAATTATGTATAACATATGGATCTATCTTAGGTGTATAAAGGAAGTAATCTTGACCCCAACCCATTTATGAAGATAATTTTGTTTGATTCTCGAAAATAGTATTCAATAGTTCATGAGTTCAATGTGAATAAAAAATAGAAATTCTCAAGAGAGAAAATAATATCAAAGAATATAACTCAACAATAGAATTACAGACAATTGGGGATAAAGAAGCATTAGAGAAGGAAAATATTCATGTATCATTATCTTTATCAAAATTCATAAGATCTGTGTAGAATAAGAAAACCATTTTAGGTGTGATATATCACCAAAAAATCTATAGAGAATAAGATCATCATGATAGGAAGAGTGAAGGCCTCTTGGTAAAGGATGAGCAGTGTGTTCCATTTGTTGGAAAAGGAGGTTACTACATTGTTCTTTATTTTTTGAGTGGAAATTGAGTTCTTATTTCTTTATTTTCCCCAAAACATTGTCAAAATATGCATAATTTGTGTGCTTTTGTGTCTCATAAACATTGGAAAATTTATATGGATGTGTTTTGAATTATCTTGTTCAGATATAATATGTTATTATGTTAAATATTTACTCCAATATTTTATTAATAGAGTATGAAAGGGAGATAAGGTAATTAACCTCTAAATTATAGAGAATGATCATGATCGTGGTAAAAGTTTGAATTTTAAACACTTTGACTCACCCTATCTCTTAGGATATACTCCTTGATAGAGACAAGAAATGCTGTTGGAAGGATGTTTTAGGTGAAATATTATCTCCCTATCATATAGGCACCACAAAAGTAACAATGGTTTCATAATAATACATTCCTATTTTCAAAGGGATGTATTTCCAATAAAGGAAGAATAGGATATTACATTACTTTAGTTCATTAAGAATACAAGTATACACATATTCTATTCAAATTAATTTAATAAACTTGAAATATAATGATTTATTTGAAAGTTACCAAGAGAAAATAGACATAGATGCTAATGAAATAAATAATTTAGAGGGAGCTCTATAAACCATTTTTATTCCATGGAAATTACTAGAAAAAAATTCATGGAACCAGGAATTTTTTAAATATCTGTGAAGGTGATTTTAATGTTTTGGTGGAAAATTTATAAGTGTTGTGGAATAAATTTGATGATTTGCAAATGAGTCCAACCAAAATATTTTATGTGTAAATTGATAATCTGATTTCTCTTAAAGAAGATAGTCATGATATTAGAAATAATACTATTTATTTAATGAATCATTAAGATATTACCTCTACATTTCAATGTGATGGTATTAATTCTTAAATAAAAGGATTTTAAGGATGTATCACTGAACAACATACATACTAATTTTGTCACATATGAAATGAATAATTTGGATAATGAGTTAATATTAAAGAAAATATATATGTTTTTTCCATAAAATATATGAAAGAAAATTTCTATAAATGAAGACCAGGTCTATGAAGTGGCCAATGAGGTGACATCCTTCCTCTCCTCATACTAATAAAGGATAAAAGAAAAATTTAAAGTTAAGAATCTTCTCTCTATCATTTTGTTAGGTGAATTTGATAACCATGAAACACGATTTCCCACAAAATATCATTATAGTGATAATGATAATGTTATTTCAAATAATGAAACAATGGGATTGAAAGAAAACAAAATATCTCAAAGGAGGATCCTCAGAAGAAATAGTTTTCTTTTATAATAAGATAAATTTTTAGAAGAAACATAATTGGTGGAGGATGAAGATTTTTGGGGCCTCATTAACGTTAAAATGTTCGATATAATAGATTTTTTATAGGAAAATGAAAAAAATTATAAATTAATGAGTTTAATGGTAGAGTTTATCATCATATTTGAATTAATGTATCCCTAGAATAAATTGATATACATAGGCCTAAAACTAATAATGAAAATAAAATAGTAAATGAATAAATGAATTTTATAGAACAATGAGAGGAAGAGAAATCAAAACTGATAGTAGATATTAAAATACTAAAATATAGAAACTCAAATAAATAAAATAAAGAGGTTAGGCCAAGGATCAATATAAATAATCATAAAAAATATTTCATGACCTATATAAATTTAAAAATGATATAGTGAAAATAATTGATGATATCAATGGATAATTCATGTTGTAGTTATGGTTGTTTGATGTCTTGGAAATAATATTCACTCCTAACATCACATCAAGATATCCATGTGAATTGGTGTTAAAGATAAGTTTTCAGTTTCTACTAAAGTGATTATTTATATCCCAGTGGAATTGAGATTAAAAAAAGTGAAATTTTTATTTATAAAATTTTCATAATGCGAATAAAATAATGGTTTATTCTATACAACAAGAATTAACACCTTTTCTAATGGTAGAATTATACATAACAAAAACTAATAGAGGTCATGAGAAAAATTCTGAAATAATAATAATAAAAATAAGGTATCATGATTGTGGAATATTGAGAGACATTATATATATATATATATATATATTATATTTTGTAGTGTTTTCTCAGAGATCAAGAAATATATAAATCTACTATAAATGTTTTGAAATTATTTTATGATTTTAAAAGTTATTTATTTTTATGTAAAGGTTTACAACATAAGGTTATTTATTGGGATTTATGGGTATAAAATATAAATTTGTTTAAGGGTTCCCCTTTAACCCTTAAAGGAAGGATTATAAAAAAATGAATAAAAATAGAAGTTCTTCAGGCCATTTGGGAAAGGCACCTCTAAAGAATTTAAAAAAGTGGAGGAAAATGGCAGAAAATTACCATAAAGGGTTTGAAAACTAATTTCATGTTTTTATTCATGGAAAATGAAGATGATTCTATGGATTTAGAGAACAAATAACCCTATCTATCTACATGAAATGTTAACCGATGGTCATGAGAGAAGAAAATAAACCATCAGAATGATAATTATACTATAATAACTTTGAGATATTTGGAAATATCTAACATATGGGTTTTGGATAACTTATGAACCTCATAAATGGAAAAAATAAATATGTTTTCATTGACATCAAATATGACAAAAACGGAGTGGTTCTATTTGGAAATGACTAGGCACTCACAATTATTTTCTTTAAGAAATTAAAGGATGATAGAAAATATCACAAAAAAAATTGTACTCTTGGTTATAGATCAAAGACAGAATCAACTTTGTGTAATCTTATTGTGTATTCCATGAAGTATAGTAAAATGCAGTTAGAATGTATGAATTTTTAATGATAGAGATGATTAATTAGTTCTGCAAATACATACAATCAAGTGAAATATTTAAATTCCCAGTGAACATAATATGAATATGTTATATAGGTGGGATGAAAAATGATATATCACATGTGACATATCCATTTTAACAAAAATACTATGGAATATATATTTATTATTAATGTGTATCAGGATTTTCCCATGATTGCATATGAAAAAACACAAACGTGTGATTCTCGCAAAAAAGGGGCATATTGTTCAAAAGGCCTACATTGCATGGAATTTAAATTCGGAATAATTTTTCATGACTTTTCACGAGGATTTTCTTACTCCAATGTCACCAAAATAAAATTATAGTAATAGGTATTATGTTTTTTGGATGAATTATAAAATTACATCGTTAGTGGTGATTAATCATAAAATGAGGTATTCATGGGTATCACTAGATACCAATGGGAGGTTAAGATGATTCTTGGTGTAAAAATTTAAATTTTTCATTCTAAAAATTCTAAATAATATAATAATACCCAAATAACGAAATATTTGGGAAAATATGGGATTTAAAAAAAAATTCAGCGGTTAAACACTATGGTAGAATGAGGTTATCGAAATGATGTACCACATTATCAGCAACATGAATGAAAGTATTTTTAAGGAAATGTTGTCACCTGAGAACTATTGGAAGGATTTAGTTCTTATAGTTCTATTTATATCTAATTAGGAATTGTCATGTTCGAATAAATATAATACTTCATATGAAATATATTCCAAAATGAATCCCAAACTCAAGTAATTTTGTGTATATTTTATGTAAGAAGATTTTTCATAAAAATGAAAAATAGAATGTTTGGAGAAAATTAAGTGAATGTTATTTTTCATAAATACTAATCCAATTGAATGTTATATTATTGTTATAGGATCTAAATGGGTATGACTATTAAAAGAATTTATTTTTAAATTACTAAATCTGAGTAGAACACAAATGTTAGTGAGAAAATTTCATATCTCGGTGAGTATATTTCACAAATAAAGTACACGATAATAATATAATAAAGTGATTAATATGTGTTTATATTAGTTGTAGTTCAAAGGGGTATAGTAAAACATGACAACATCTCTATGGATGATAGAAACACTGCAATGATAATATGTCTTAGAAGATAATCTATGTGAGAGAAATCTATAAAATAAATATTATTAGATATTATATAAAACTTTTTCAAGGAAGGATAATTAAGGCCCAATAAAATTATTCTTTACTATAAAAAATTAAATAAAAATCCTTTGAATAATTTTACAGTGAATAAATTTGGGTCAAGTCTAATAATTAAGCGTTTAAAAATTGAAAGGAATCATACAAGTTTAATTTTTTCGAGACAAAATAAAATTATATTATTGGAAAAAATGGTTTTCTAAAATAATATTAATGAATATATAATAGTGATAAAGAAAAAGATGAATAGAATGTGTTTAGATTGAAGAAGTGTTCATATGAACTAAAATGATCACCACGGGTATAGTACTCAGGACTAGAACAATATCAAAGGAAGATTGGTTTTTATAGATAAGGGATTGATCAGAATCTCTACATAAATATGGAATAATAATACTGGATGTTTGGGCTTATATATCAAGGAAATAATATTAAGATATTTGTAAGACACATAATTTGAAAAATATTCTAAATTTTTATGGCTTGCCGGATTTTCAATTTGAGGGTGACACATTTATTTCCCAAAACATTTATTCTAATGAGGTTCTAAAATAGCTTCAAATGGATAATTTTACACAAATGGCTACTCCAATAGATAACTATAAAAAATTATCTAATGTTTTTGAAGGGAAGGAGGTTTTTATGACTCCTTATTGTAAATTAATTATTATTGTACTCTTCATGATAGACCCTCAACCAAATAATGTGTTTCAAACATGTTAAGTTTCTCATTATAATGTTTTTTAATTGAATGTAAAATGTACATTGTCAGAATAATTATCTAATACAGAAACCAAACAATTGGTTTTGGGTAATTGTTTTTCATGTAATCACAACAATAAATTTGGTGTATAAAAATGTGAATTGTTCATGCTTAGTATATAAAAAATTTTAACTTCCTATGGGTTTTTTGTGAATTGTAAACTCTTTTATTTCTCAATGTTTTAAAAAGAAATATTTCATCCCCATAGTTAAATTAGAATCTAAATATATAATTTCCAATAAATCATATATTCAGTTGATATAGATGCGGTAATAGATCGAATGTTTTTGGATTACTGTGTGATCTATTATTTTGTCATGTATAAAAACTGTAGTGCTGTAAGTTTGACTAAAAATACCATTCATCATTTGTGGATCAAGAATAAATAAATCAAATATAATTTCACTTGTGATGATTTCCTATAACAATTATTGAAATTGTAATATGTTTCTACTCAAGATTATTTTGTTGATATAATGACTAAAGAATTCCAAAAAATGTAAATTGAATTGAATCTATTGCCTCTAGATTTCCATACAAACCCATATCTATAGTTGATTATATAGATATGTACTACCACTCCCCCATGGAAATTTCTCATTTATAATGATATGATTGATCTTCTAAACTCATCAATTATATTTCTTAATATATTTTAAGAACCATTAAGGAAGTGTTTTTAGGGTCGTTGAGAATGGGGGAGAATGTTATAATGTTTTTAAGGGGAAATACTTGAGGTTTCTATATGTATTATAATTATAAAAGATGGAGGAGGGTGTTTGAAGAAAAATTTATGGTGATGTTTAGAAGTGAATATTCAATTCTCAGATTTCCTGAATTTTTTATCAGGATGATTCTTTTATCTAACTCTTGTTTCAAACTCCCTATTAGTCTCAAATTATTATAGAGTGTTTTGTTGATGAATTATAGAATCCCTTCGAAAAAAAGTTATTAATAAGTAGTGATAACCCCAATGTATTTTAATTTATATATGATTTGTTTGTTCTTAGGTTGTACATGAAATTAATAGTTTCATTTGATTATAATTTGTTAATAATAACAAAAGGGGATACTTTTAGAATAAATACCTTTGATGTTTGTTTGATATTTTGTCTATTGATTTTTAATGGTAAATTATAGTAAATAATTATAGTTGAATAGGCTATTTGAGTCTCATGGAAGAAATATATTAGAAAGAAATACTCTATAAAGAAAGTTATTTGGTTGCACTACAGAATCAGTTGGTTGCAAAAGAAAAATCCCTAGATAAAGGTCTTTATGTCATGATTCTTGAGGTACCACTATAGGATTACATTGTGACAGTTATGCAACAAATTCGAGAAGTGGGAGATATCGTACATATTTTACACTTGGGTATTAAAATAAGTGTAATGTATGTCCAATAATATCAGAATATTTTAGGCATAAGATGCATAAAGAAATATCGAGATATGTATGGGTCATCTTGTAGAAATGTATTTTGCGAATATGTAACTCTAAAATCCTTATAAATTTGTAAGGGTAACTCGGGTCACATAAGGGTGATCCAATTTACAAAATGACTGTGGAGAAAAAATTAAATTGTTGTATGATTTCATAAGAAATTCTAATTCCATAAAAATTTATTGTTATGTGTGTCTATAAGATAAGATAATTTAATAACTTCCATGTCTAAAAGTATCAAAACTATAGAAAATGGTTTATTTCATATACTCTTTTATGATCTAATATTTTGAAGAAATCATGGTGATATCATGGTTGAGTTTAAAGGAATTATTTACAAAAGATTTGTAGATTAAGAAACTTCATGAGTCAATGTCATCAGATTGTACTACACAATATAATATTTTGTTGTTCTCTCATTTTCCTTTATTTTATAACTGTCTAAGCCATGTTAAATCTAAAGAGAAATTTTACAATACAATAAGAAAGACATCACACTATAACCATGTAATTAAAGACAACCTTGAAAATAAAATTTAGAGTTAAGGATCCATAGTTGATGGCTTTTATACAAATTTTATATCCATTAATCATAACATTTGAGAATGGATAATATATGGATCTCTCTCATGAGGATATAAGATGAATAATATATCCCAACCCTTTAGTAAATTTATGATTCTTGTATTCCCTAAAATTGATCACAATAGATTGAGATTTTATGGAGACTAAAAGATAAAAATCAGTGAAATAAAACACTTTCTTGAAGAATAAAAGATTAATGGAATTGTATTATTTTTGGAAAGAAAAAAACATTAAATTAGGTATACTGTTGACGCTCCTTTCGTCACAGAATCTAAAGATCGGAAAAGGTAATATCTGAGCTCAAAGTGATTTCAACCTTTGAAGAAAACATCAAAAATCGACAAAGGCATGAACAGAGGATCAAAAGCAAATCCACCGCGCAAGTGATACCACTGCCGCGCAAGTATACTTGGGCGGCTACCTTGGTCGCGCAGGTGACTTGCGCGACCTAATTGGTAACCGCCCAGTAACCGCCCGGGGTCTTCTTTTGCCTATAAATAGACCATGTGGGCCCCCCATTCGAGGATTTTTTTTTCCAGAAACTCGGATTAAAGCTCCCGACGCCCAAGTCTCTTCTCAAAGCTTCCGGAACACTTCTAAGGTAATTTCTTACCTAGAACGGAAGATCTAAAGAGAAGAAGGAAGGCCTAAGTGTTGAAACTAATCAAACACTTGCGCGCCGACTTAATTCCTTCAATATAACTTGCGCGTCCCTTCTCTGGAAGAACCTCAAGAGGATTGTAAAGGGTTTTCTAAAGAGTCGCTCAAGCATTTCAATGCTGGTTGAAAATCGCGCAAGTACACCATATGTCGCGCAAGTATACTTGCGCGACCACTACTTGCGCGCCGCCGCAGGACTTGCGCGCCTCTCAAGACTTGCGCGCCCCTATCTTTTTGGGTGCCCATCTTGCCCATTTTACCCCTCTTAAGCCATTTCACCTTTCCTATTCAAGATTCAGTCTTCAAGACACTCTTCAAAACCATTTATGGCATGAATTCTTGATTTGACTTTCTTATCTGAAAGGAATTCTGTGAAATCTCTCTCAAAGTCTAGTGATTTAAATATCCTTATGTCACTAAAATATGGGGAGTTCATTCATTCAACCTCATCCTTTAAGATGAGAAAATCCTAACTTGGGTCTCCTTTTCAGGAATAATCCCCAGTTATAAAACATTTGTTCTGGGAATCTTCCTCAGGAGTAAGCCCCAATCAAGTCCTCTAATCTTGGGCATCTTTCTTAAGAATAAGCCTCAACCTCAAATATGGGCATCCTCTTCAGGAGTAAGCCCCAAACCTTAATCCCTAACCTGGGTCTCCTTTTCAGGAATAAGACTCAGTCATAACCTTGGGCTTCCTTTTCAGGAGTAATCCCCAAGTCCCTTAACCTGGGTCTCCTTTTCAGGAATAAGACTCAGTCATAACCTGGGTCTCCTTTTCAGGAATAAGACTCAGTCATAACCTTGGGCTTCCTTTTCATGAGTAAGCCCCAAGTCCCTTAACCTGGGTCTCCTTTTCAGGAATAAGACTCAGTCATAACCTTGGGCTTCCTTTTCAGGAGTAAGCCCCAAGTCCCTTAACCTGGGTCTCCTTTTCAGGAATAAGACTCAGTCATAACCTTGGGCTTCCTTTTCAGGAATAAGCCCCAAGTCCCCTTAAAATTTTCTTAACCAGTCATAATTTACCTTTGATTTGGGTTTCCTTTTCAGGAGTAAAACCCAATCATAAGTCCCCTCCTAACATGGGCATCCTCCTTAGGAGTAATCCCCAAGATTAGAGTATTCAAATCTCCATGAAGCACATATAACTTTGTGGACCCTGTTCATGGATTTTCTCCCTAAAAGTAAATCCTAAACCTTCATCTATCTGGGCAGTCATCCATACATAAGCCCCAAACAAATTCTTATGATTTCATCTTTCATGGAACAATTGTCTAAATTTTACCAATACCTCTTGTTTCTCACACCGAGCATGACTCACGTGAGCTTAGAGTGTAAAAGTAATTATGACATTCATCTTTGAGCCATCAATCATAAACATCATACCCCATTCCTCGAACTACGTGGGTTCTGATTCCTTTTCCAAAACAAAGGATACGTAGGTAGCCCATTTATGGGTTCGATCCCAACTTTGATATAATCTATGTCCTTCTGAATGACGATAAACTTCAAGTGCCCCACGGAGTGGCTTTAAAACCAGCCTGGTCATCATAATGACCAAGAGACTTTTATATAAATGTTTTGAAGGATACCATTAACCAAGAATCTCTAAACAGATATGGATGGTTCTCTATTGATGAAGAACCTCGAATACATATAAAAGATTCTCTAAATTTCTTGCATATTTAAATCATTGATTGTTAAAACTAAAGGAAATCTCATTTTATACTTGGTAATATAATAAGGATTCACGAACATAACTTAAATCTATAAAGAGAGTCCCGGAGTAGACAATAATTCCCCTCAAAAAGGTGTGATGAGTCCGACCTCCCATCCTCTCGACCAATGAAAATTCCTAAGCCTCATCAGTCCACAAGCTAATGAGCGCCTGCCTTTGGAAAGTAGGTCCAAATGGATGTGGAATCATTGGATGTTTCCGGTTCTACGAACAAACCCGCTAGAAACCGATCGGAACGTTTGAATCTCCTGTCCAGGAGGTCATCCCCGTAATCCGTGAGTAAACAAAAATGGTGAACCCGACGTGAATCCATAACTAAGTTAAAGTGATGTTCTTCTTATTTGTTAGGCCCCTTGGGCCAACAAAGCAATCATTGACATATGCTCATCCAAAAGATGCAGTGGCCAGATTCATCTTGATAATGTCTGTTACATGGAACATGCACTCTTTTTTCAAGATCTTCTGCAAAAATGGCTTTCCTTAAATTCACCCCAGTGAATACTGCTGCTGTGAACACCTCTACTGTGAGGTCTGCTGCTGTGAAAACCAATACTGCTACTCCTGCTGAAACGTCATCCGCTCTGAGGATGACATCACCAACTCAGCGTCTTCAACGCTGTGTTTTTAATGCACTGGTTAAGGAGTACCGTCGCAACGGTACTATCCAACTCTGGAGGCCGCTCGTCAAGCCCTCCACGTTAACAACTCTACCTGGTCGTCCGGACAACGGTGGCCAGCAATCAAGAAGCAGGCGGTGCTGACTACCGTCTCCAACCGTTTCGGGTCGTTATCCCCGGAACGCAATTTCCATTCACTCCCTTACTCCGAGGAAGTGAATGAGCAGGTCCCTCGGGGCCTTAATTCAAAAAGACAGGAGTCCTTCCCGAGGGCTCCCATCAACAATCGCCGCCAGGCTCGTGCGGTAGTGCGCCCTCAACATGATGAGGGTACCGAATCAAGGCATTCAGCTCAGGTTCCTCGAACCCGAGCAGGCAAGATGAACCGCCAGAGACGGAATCCGGTTAACAATAGGCAGGTTGTCATCCCTGCCATCTCCGGAGAAGTCCACCAACCTAACTTGGTGGCAAACAACGAGCAGACATACACACCTTCCCATTTTAATTCAGCTGTCCAGCAGGCTCGTCTGACAGCATCAAGCCGATCCCGCCAGGCAATTCCGGCGGAGTACCATAGGCAGGAGCATACACATGCTTATACATCATCAGTTAGTCAGCAGGCTCGTCTGACTACATATGATGGATCTCGTCAACCGCGTTTGGAGAAGTGTAATCAGCAGGCACATACACTTGCTAATACTAATCAAGCCTACCAACAGTCTCGCTTGGTAGCGCACATAGAAGTCAGTCGGAAAGCCCCGACGACAACCAGGAGGCAGACTAAACTCTCTGCCTCCACACTTGAGTACTTTCAGGATTCACTGGCAGGAAAAGGAGGACAGGATCAGGCACATACACCTACTCCAAGCCCGGAATGGACGTATATCCCTGTTCCGGCGGCTGAAGTCACCAAACATATTTTGACAATGGTGAAAGAGCAGAAGCAAATTCCTGCTCATATTCTGGATGCTTGCCAGGATATCATAACAGCTTCAGCATCATCTCAGGGACAGACACATAAATCTATCCCTAGCAATGGAGTGACACAACAACGATTCACTCCGGAACAGACACACACATCTGTTCCAGTCCAAGAGGGTTATGGGGCATACTCCCCCATATCATACGGACAACCAAGTCAGGCACATACACCTGATTTGAGCGATGATCGTCAGCCTAACCTGACCATCTTTCCTGATCAGGCACATACACCTGCTCAGAGCAATCACTTTCGTCATCAAGTGGTTTCTAAAGCGAGTAAGAATGAATCTAAGAAAAAGATCCGCCCAGCACAGTCAGGAGATCAAAGGCCAATCTGCAACAAGGCCTTGCTCGATGCTGGAGTTCTTGAAGCCCTCAGACATTTATCTGTCGGAATTCAAGATTCTACTCCCTCATTTCCCAATAACGGGAACATTAATTTTGAAGGTCTTCAACAGACACTTCCTCATGAAGACTTGCTTCATGAAAATTCGGTCAATCTTGAAGTTTCCTCTTCAGATGAGAGCCACAGGAACCCTCTGTGTGGTCAGAAGGCCAAGGAGCAAGAGATTTTATCTTTTTCTGTAACCCATCATGACGGTCCTCCTCATGGTGATGAACTTCGCTGCGAAAGTCCTCTCCGCAGTAGTGATTCACGTTGTCTCGAAAATTCTTCAAAAGGCAATGTAGTGACGAGAAAGCCCTCCTATCTCGAGGCACTTGAAAACGTAAAACCAGTCATGTCTGATGCTTTACTATCGGCAGGTGAAACTCTTTCTCCATCAGAAGATAGCCTGGGGTTCAGGTTATTCTCCGAACCTTCCCTGGGTCATTCATCTTCCAGCATGAATAGTGATTTCTATACCAATCTTGTTGAATCCGATGAAGCAACAAGGAAACACCAACTCTGGTCCAAACAGGTAGAAGAATCTTCATTTAATGATAAAGATGAAATGTTGAACATGAGGAAAAAACTGGCAAAAGGTGAAGTACCAGTCATGTTTTGGCCTTTGGCTGATTCCCAGTACGACATTCCAAAGATGTTGACGGATGATGGAATCCATGATATTCATGTCAACATATGGAAAACTCTTTGTAAATTAAAGAAGAAGGTATTATCTTACGATGAATATGAAAATCATCTTAAGATAATAGTAGGGTTACAACGCCAGATTGATTTGGCATCTATATCAGTCTCTCGGTATCCGAAGGCTGAAAAGCAACAGAGAACCCTTCAACGTTCATGCCTTGGCGCACTAAGAAGATTGCATCAGTTAATTTCCAATGCTCCATATAATGTTCATATCAGAGGATGGGGTGTTCACGGAGCACTACATTTCACAGTGCTTTCCGGTCAGCAAAGCCCGCCGAAAATGGTCTCATGCAATGTTATTGCCCATGGCCGGCCACAGTCAATGGGCTTTGTTCATAATCAAAAGCTTGCTCGAGATCAAGCTTCAACTAGTTCCTCTCAAAATCAAGTATATAGAGAACAGGTTGTTGAATTGCTCCTACATCAAGTAGGCGAGAATATTGCACAAGCCTCTCGTCTGGAGCAAACACGTCATCAAATGACAGAAGTTTCGGAAATCATCCAACGGTCTGTTGAACCAGGTGATAAAAGTGGATACAGGTTAATGCATCCAGCTAATTTCCGAACTAATATTCGCAAGATCAAGAGAGATTTCAAGAAGATCTCAAACATAGCATGTCAAGAGACACCCCAGCTTGCCAGACTGGGGACTTCTCTAACCCAACCCTCAGAGTCAACGAATGGGATTCGAGGAGTTGAGCGGAAGAAACAGGAACACCCCCAGTCCACTGGACTGTGGACTTTTTCAAATATTCAATCCCTCCCTCAGAGAAAGTCAGTATTCTCTCGATTAGGGAATAAGCCTCAAGAGGAACGAAGAGCCAAGATGTCCGGAGATTCTCTCCAAGTGACGTTTCTCCAAGAAATTCCTGAGGGATCAAGTCAACGGAATGCCATGTCTCATCATGGACATAGAAGGAGACAATATCACAGAAATGCTGATAGAAAGGATTCCATGCAATATGCATCCATTAATGTCATCAATGCCGTTGCTGCTGATTCACCAGATGAGGCTCAATCAGAGGGATCAGACAAAGAGGTTCCTGCTCAAGAAGTCGCGCACACAGACCTAAATGAAGAAGGTGTGCGCACACGTAATCAAAGGCTTACCCAAAATCTGGGTATTCCTTCAAGTAACCCACTTCCCCCTCTCCGAAAAGGATCCAATAAGGGGAAAGGAAAGAATCAGGTTACTTCACACCCTTCCTCTGAAGGAGGTCAATCGCTCTCATTAGAGCAAAGATTTGCACAACAGGAGGAAGAAATGAAAGAATTAAGAAGGCTGAATGCAGAACTACTTCAGAGTAGTCTTCTTCTTAAGAATGCTGAAGTCCGACAGCCGAAGGAATTTGTTGTAACTACTGAGATGGATCAAGAATATCATCCTTTGTCAGTACACCCACAGAGGTCTAATCCTACGGGTCAAACGCAACAACGGTTGGCAGCACTACCATCAGTTGCAGCACCAACCACCATGTCTGTCCAAGCTCCATTCATTGCACCTACCCAAAACCAAGTTCAACCTGGCGTTTCTCAAAAGTTAATAACTACTATTGAGTCATTAACAGCTCGGTTAGAAACTATGGAAGGGAAACGGGCGCAAGTTCAACCTGAAAAGAAAGTTTACCCTGAATGGGTAGATTCAATTTCTCCTCCATCCAGTTTTGGAAACCCTATTTTCCCTACTTTCAATGGATCAGGCAACCCGGAACAACATTTGACGCATTACCTATCTTGTTGTGATCCTATGATGGGAACTCCAGAGCAGCAAGAAGCAGTGAAACTCAGATGCTTCGTGCGAACCTTGCAAGGACCATCTTTTGTCTGGTATACAAGCTTGAAATCCCGGTTAGTCATCGGATGAGAGGATCTTCGTCAAAAATTCCTTCTTCAGTTTAGCTCAACTTTTCCAAAAACGACAGTTTTCGATCTTACAAACTGCAAGCAAAGGGAGAATGAAAGAGTCTCTGATTTCATTGCTCGTTGGAAGGGATTAACATATTCCTTGAGTTTATCACTCCCTCAGGAGGAATTGTTGCCAATATGTGTGGCAAATTTTCGTGACGAATTACGCACGCCATTGATCCTTGTGAAATACACAGGAGGGTTTCGAGACCTTACTTCAATCGCTCAACAGATTGAAGATTCCCTTATACAGGCTAAGGTTAAATCTCGTATAATTCCATCAGCTCCAGGAAGAAGAATGGGTAAAGCAGAAACTGCTACAGTTATGCTTAAACAGGCACCTATACCTATTTCTACTTCAAAACCTTCATCTTCTCGAAGAGCTCCACCTCCTGAACGCCAACAACAAAGGCTATTTCGTCCAAATGATCAAAGAGATCAACGACGAAAACAATTTGAGGATATGAAGAGTAAAACATACTCTTTCCGAAGTGAGCAAGTTCATGGTTACTTCATTTCAGCTCTGGAAAATAATTTGGTTCAATTACCAGTGCCCAAGAGGCCAAACAAGGAAGGAGATGAAGACCGTCCCAATTATTGTCCCTTTCATCAAATGTTGGGGCATCCCATCCAGGAGTGTTTTGTCTTTAAAGACCTCCTGCAAAATATGGTCGACTTGGGACAAGTCAAATTGAAGGGTTCTTCAGCTCATGTAGCGTGTATTACCGCTACAGATCCAGAAGAAGGAGGCGAGTGGCAGGAAGTCAAAAGCAAAACTGCGAAAAAATATGATCATTGGATGGTCAGAAAGACAATCAATCGGACCCATTCCATTTTGCGAACACAATTGAAGAAGCCAATTGTGTCTCCTACAAAAGCTGCAGTAAAGCCTCCATCAAAGGACAAATCCTCAAAAGGGCAGCACAATTCAAAGAAGAAAGAGGAATCAGGAGAAGATGAGTATGCATCAAAGCCTAAATTGTCTTTGACTCTGGCAGATTTCATGCCATCTACTTCAAAGCAATGGGCACCATCCCACCAAACGGCACAGTCTAAACAGGATAACCAGGCAGAGGCTTTATCAGACGAAGAGTTAATCTTTGGTTCTGTTAATATGATTCAATTAACAGATTCATATTTCAGTCTTGATGAGCCTGAATCCCCTGTATCAAATAAGGGAACCCGAGGAAGTTCTAGAGGTTCAGGATATAGGGGAAGACGTGGATCTTTCTGAAGCCACTACTCTAATTCTACCCCTGCTAGCACTGTATACGCAGCAGAAACTCGTGGTAGAGCCCTTCAGCGAGCTCAAAAAGAACAAGCAAGTTCTTCTGCCAATGGCCAACTCAGCTTCGGCACAGTTATTTTGGAAGATCGATTAAATCTTCCATCTTCTTTATCTCAGCAAGTAAATGGATCTAATCAGTCTAATTTTCCAAAACCAAAGATGTTGCCAACTTCAATACAAGATGCTTCAGCTTCCAAAGCATCTGCTTCCAAGGTACCTGCTAAACCGCATATTCCTATTGGGAAACGCAGGCCTCTAGATCAAAAGTATGATATATTGAAACACTTGGCCCAAGTACCAGCCAAATTATCAATTTTGGATGCTTTGAATCTATCAAGAGATCTTCGGGAAGCACTCATCGAAGCTTTGTCAAGTCCTCAGGAGTTTGAAGCTGAAATTGCTGCAGCTGAAATTTATCACATAGAGAATAATCCTGCAGAATGTCATGAAGTGATATCTTTTACTGATAAAGATGAAGATGATGTTGTGCATGGGCACATAAAACCTTTGTACTTATCTGGGAAAGTCAATAGTATAGATGTTCAAAGAGCTTTTATTGACAATGGTTCAGGAGTCAACCTCATGCCCATTCGCACACTTCGTCGATTGGGCCTCACGGAATCTGATTTATCTCCTTCTACCACGATGTTGCAAGGATATGATAAAAATGAACAAGAACCACTGGGATAAGTTACACTCAGAACTCAGTTTGGAGATCTTGTTTCCAATTCGGATTTTATGATTGTTGATCAGGACTCAGCTTTCAATATCTTGCTTGTAAGACCCTGGCTACATCAGCATGCAGCTATTCCGTCATCATACCATCAATGTCTCAAATACTGTTTCGATGGTCAAGATGGAACATTGTATGGTGATAAGGCCCCGTTCAAGACATGTGAGTCTCAATACATTGAGGCGGAATTTTATCACATGAAGGGAAGAGAAAAATCTACAATGAAGGAAATTACCAAAGTTAATGCTCCATATGGTTTGAAAAAAATTCCAATAAATCCATTTTCACATGTGAGTACAGATTATGTGTTACCTATCAGTCAAATTGACAGAATAGGCCCAAATCAAAATACTCTTATGGAAAGATCCATAATGTCAATTACGGCAATCGAGCCAGACAACATGGGCGAAATTGGTAACTTACCAAGCAGTGATGAAAGCATAAGTGGTGATGTTTTCATTTCGTCTGCTGAAATCCAACAAGTCTATACTTCGCTAATCAGGCCAGAAGAAGTTATAGCAACACCAGAGGTGAATATTGATGTCGATTCTCAATCCATCATCTCCTCTATAATTCCCAAAGAAGACCCTTTATCATCAATAGGGTCGGAAATGGAAGCTTCTTCTTCAAAATGTGAAAATTTTGACATCTCTTATGGTCATGAGAATTTCATTTTTTCATCTAATTTGCAAGTAGAAACGGAAGAAATAACACATGATGAAGAGGAAGAGGAAGATCTTAGAGATGCTCCTCCATCATTTGAAGAGGGTATCTCTACCACTGTGGATGAACTCAGAGAAGTAAATCTGGGTACAGAGAAAGATCCACGCCCCACTTTAATTAGTGCGGCCATGACCCTTGAAGAACAAGAGATGTATATTTCTTTTCTAAATAAAAATAAAGATATTTTTGCTTGGAATTATACAGAGATGCCTGGCCTTGATCCTGATGTTGCCACCCATCATTTGGGTTTGCCAAAAGAACATCGAGGATTCAAGCAAGCCGCGAGAAGAACACACCCAACCTATGCTTCCAAAATCGAGGCTGAAGTGGATAAGCTTATCAAAGCTAACTTCGTCAGAGAAGTTCAATATCCCAAGTGGTTGGCTAATATTGTCCCTGTAAAGAAAAAGAACGGACAAATTAGGGTTTGCATCGATTTCAGAGATCTTAATCGATATTGTCCCAAAGATGATTTTCCAGTTCCGATTACAGAACTCTTAAATGATGCGACGGCTGGCTATGAAGTACTTTCTTTCATGGATGGATATTCTGGATATAATCAGATCCGAATGGCCCCAGAAGATGAGGAATATACAGCCTTCAGAGCTCCTCAAGGTGTGTTTTGTTACCGGGTGATGCCCTTTGGTTTAAAGAATGCAGGTGCAACATATCAACGCGCCATGCATCGTATCTTCAAACCATTTCTAGGGAAATTTGATGAATGCTATGTAGATGATTTGGTGGTTAAATCCAAATAGCGTTTTGATCACTTGGCTAATTTGGAAGTCATATTCCACAAGCTTCGACAACATAATTTGAAGATGAACCCCTTAAAATGTGCTTTTGGGGTAACCTCAGGAAAATTCCTCGGCTTTGTTGTACGCCATCATGGTATTGAAGTCGATCCTGAGAAGACCAAATCAATCCTTGGTATGTCACCTCCTCAGAATTTGAAAGAATTAAGAGGACTTCAAGGACACTTAGCCTATATTCGGCGTTTCATCGCCAATTTGGCAGGCAAAAGTTTACCCTTTACCAAATTATTGAAGAAAGGAGTCACTTACCAGTGGACTAAAGAATGTCAAGAAGCATTTGATGTTCTCAAGAAATACCTCTGGAGTCCACCAGTACTCATGCCACCTGTTGAGGGTAGGCCTCTTATCCTCTATGTGACAGCTTTAGAGCGATCATTGGGTGCCTTTCTCGCTCAAAAGAATGATGCTGGGAATGAAAATAGTCTCTACTATCTCAGTAGAACTATGCTTGAAGCAGAAACCTGGTATTCGAGTATTGAAAAGTGCTGCCTAGCATTAATCTTTGCAGTTCAGAAGCTGAGACACTACCTGCAACATCACGAGGTCCAATTGGTATCTCGTAATAATCCACTCAAATTCATCCTTAGTCGTCCAATGCTTACAGGACGTCTGGCAAGGTGGGCAGTTATTCTACAGCAGTTCGACATTCAGTATGTGTCTCAAAAGGCAATTAAGGGCCAAGCTCTGGCTGATTTCCTGGCTGAACACCCTTCAGTGGAAGACACGTATTCAGATATCGAACTCCCTGATGAGGAAGTTTTTTCTATTCAAGAGAGTCCTCAAACATGGGAAATGTATTTTGATGGTGCTTCTAGAAGTCCAATAGGGAAGAAAATGGAAAATCCTAAATTCAACAAAGTTGGTTTAGGAATTGTGCTCATTTCTCCAGATAAGGCAGTGTTACCTTATTCCTTTTTGTTGTGGGAAGGTGGTACCAATAATGAAGCTGAATACCAAGTTCTCATTGCAGGATTGGAGTTAGCACTTCAAGCACAAGTGAATCACTTAAAGGTGAAAGGTGATTCAGACCTGGTAATCAAACAAGTCAATGGGGATTATGCCATCAGAAAAAAAAAATTAATCCCTTTGTATGATTACGTCAGAGAGTTAATGTCGGAATTCCCTTCAGAACCGACATTTTCTTATGTCCCAAGATCACAAAATGCTCAAGCTGATGCACTGGCTAATATAGCCACAGCTTTAGCAGATCCAAATCGGGACGAGACAACCATCGGTATTGCCCACCGTCGTGCAATTTCACCTTATGTTCAAGTCAGAATAGAGGAAATTAATGAAATTAGTCCCATTCCTGAACCGTATGGTCATACTACAGGATGGATGTCACCTATCAAGGAATACCTTCAAAATGGAACACTTCCACCTGATAGAGCCGAGAAAGAACAAATTCGGCGACGTGTGGTCAATTTTACTCTTTATGATGGTCCAAACAACCTCGAGAAAATTCGTTACAAACGTGGTTTTGATGGAGTTCTCTTCAGATGTATTGATGGTGAAGAGACAATGGCTGTCATAAAAGAAGTGCATGCAGGAGTCTGTGGTGCCCACCAGTCTGGACATAGATTGTCTGATCAAATTCGAAGGCTTGGATACTTCTGGCCTTCAATGATACAAGATTGTGTTAATTTCACAAAGAAGTGTCATTCATGCCAAATATATGCCAACTTCATTCATCAACCTCCAGAGTTGCTTCATACAGCTAAATACTCATGGCCATTTTCCACATGGGGAATGGATGTGGTGGGACCTTACCCTTCAGCTACGGCCAAGCAGTTTAAGTACATTCTTACTGCTACTGATTTCTTTTCCAAATGGGCAGAGGCAGTACCTCTCAAAGAAGTCAGTTCTAAATGCATTGTTAGATTCATCAAGTCTAACATCATTACTAGATTTGGTGTCCCTCATACCATATTGACGGACAACGGCACCAACTTCTGTTCTTCTGAGGTAAATAAATTGTATCAAGAATACAACATTAAGTCCAACCATTCATCTCGATATCATGCAGCGGCTAATGGCCAGATAGAGGCCTTCAACAAGACTCTTTCAAATATACTGCAAAATATGGTAGGTAAAGATAAGAGGTCATGGCCTGATAAACTCTATCATGCTTTATGGGCTTATCGGACTACCACTCGCAATGCAACGCGGTCTACTCCATATTCATTGGTATATGGAACAGAAGCAGTCTTTCCAATTGAAGTTCAATTGCCCTCACTCAGAATATCCATTTGTGATCAGTTATCAACAGATGAGCAATCCCAAAAACGGTTGAATGAATTGGAATAGTTAGATGAGAATAGATTGTGCACTTTGCACCACTTGGAAATCTATCAGAATCAGATAGCACAAGCTTTTAACAAAAAAGTTCGTCTTCGTTCATTCCTTCAGGGAGAATTGGTATTGGTTCTTAGAGCACCAATGATACCAGGAAAGAAGCCTCCCAATCTTGAACCAAAATGGGGAGGACCTTATTCAATACATAAGGTCTACTCCAATGGAGCGTATTCTCTGATCTCAATGGATGGAGAACACATCACGACTCCAACTAATGCCAGATTTCTGAAGAAGTATTTTGTATAAACACAAAATATTATTCCCAGAACCAAGACTCTTACAATTGGTTCATACAGCAATGGTCCAGTATGACCTTAAACTGCAACTTCGTCCAACATGACGTTAAACTGTGTCACCTTCCATGTCCTACATGACATTAAACTGTACAGAAGTTCCTTATTTGTCCGAGATGACATTAAACTATATGTTGTCCTAGCAACATGACATTAAACTGTGTGGCACTTCCAACGTCCAGCATGACGTTAAACTGTAAAAAAGTCCCCAGAACTGATATCCTCATATTTGTTCACCTTAGTCCTAGTTACATGACTTTAAACTGTACAGCACCAGTTAGTCCTAGCTACATGACTTTAAACTGTACAGTAATGGTCCAGTATGACCTTAAACTGCAACTTCGTCCCACACGACATTAAACTGTGAAAAAGTTCTCTAAACCGTCCAGCATGACCTTAAACTGCATCATCCTTGGTCCATGTAGATGACCATAAACTATTTGAAAATCCCTTATGTCCAGCAAGATGTTAAACTGTGATGTCCTAACTACATGACGCTAAACTGTATAAAAGTCCCTCACGTCCGGAAAGACGTTAAAACTATATAATCATCAAAGGTCCAACATGACATTAAACTGCACCATCCACGGTCCATGCATATGACCTTAAACTATCGCACTTTCGTCCGACATGACGTTAAAATGATACACTCTTTTGTCCTTACTGCATGACATTAAACTGCACAGTCCCCCTTTTTCGTCCAATATGACGTTAAACTATATTGTCCTCATCGTCCTAACTACATGACGCTAAACTGTATAGAAAGTCCTTGATATGTCCTACATAACATTAAACTGTTATTTTGTCCCTGCTACATGACACTAAACTGTGCAGCACCAATAGTCCTAACTGCAAGACTTTAAACTGCATAGTCCCTTTTTTATGTCCTACATGACATTAAACTGTGCATCGTTAAGGTTGTTATTACCTCTTGTTTCTCACACCGAGTATGACTCACGTGAGCTTAGAGCGAACATCAACCATAACACTCCCTTTGGGCCACTAACCATGTGTAAGTCCCAACAACATTTTTTATTAGATCATTGTCCCCAAGAATAACTTGATCATTGATTCATTCTTTAATTGAACTACACGGACTTTGATCCTTGCCCTCCAGGCTGGGTATGTAGGCAACCTCCCAGGGTTCATGCCCAAAAACAATCTCTTCACATCGGTTCACCACCATCTCATAAGATGTTGATTCGTGAAACCGCCCCTGGAATCAATATCTTTACATTGATTCACTTTCGTCCTTGTTATATGATGTTAAACTATACAACACTTTTGTCCGGTACGACAATAAACTACAATATTCTTTGATCTCCTCACTTGAGAGAGAACTATTATTGACATTGATTTTTCAATCATGTTTCATTTCAAAAAGACTACGTGCATACATGGTAATGCCTAAATTTTTTATCTCAGGTTAAAACATCATTGCACTAAAGTCCCCTTTCACCCTTCACATGTACGAACCAAATTTGTACAAAGGGTAGTTCTAGAACTACGTGGACTTGATTCCCATCCTTATGGGATACGTAGGAACATTCGAGTGTCCCTCGAATCCAGTCCCATGTCTTTTGGGCCTAACCCCAAATTTCACTTTCAGTCCCTTGGCTGAAAAGTCCTCATGAAAACACACACTGTGTATTCATTATTATGGTCCGAATTCTATGACCCTAAACTAAGATCACTCATACTTTCGTCCTGCACGACATTAAACTACATTTCAAGAACTACGTATGGCTTGATTCTCATTCTTATGAGATACGTAGTGAAGTCCAAAATTTCAATTTAGGACCCAGCCACAACATGATTATGGTTTTCATTGACCTATGTATCTCTATATACATTGGACAATACCCATCTTTATGTATTATAATCCTAACCTTAAATATTTTCAGATCTTCATAACCCTTTTCATGACTTCTAGTCACAAAAATGTCAAAATTCTGAGAATTCTTTTGCCTGACTATGCAGCACGTGCCCATAGGTGGCCTTGCATAAACAGTCCACATAACAGACTTGTCAGCCAAAATATGCTATTTTATTTGACTATGCAGCCAATGCCCATAGGTGGCCCTGCATATTTCAACCCCCTAACGGGTTTTGTTAAATAATAGTAACTTCATTCTTGGGAAGAATGCCTCTTTTGTCCTTATTTGTCTTAAATGACAGTATGTAGGGATCCGCAAAAATAGCCATCCTTAACGTATTTGTCCCATATCCTTTTTCATGATCTGAAAGTATTCAAGTCTATGGTTTATTCTTCTTCCCTGCGTTTGGGTCAGACCTTCGTAGGAGTGATATTCATCCAGTTCTTCGATATTCTTGTTTGGAAATATCTTCTCCATATTCAAGTACCTCTTACCATACAACAAACTCTATGCTTTAGAAAATTTGAATCTCCATAAACTTTCACTAGCTTTTAGCACTAGGAAAGTAAATTTCTGGGAGTTCTTTTGCCTGACTATGTAGCACGTGCCCATAGGTGGCCTTGCATAAACAGTCCACATAACAGACTTGTCATCCAAAAGATGCTATTTTATTTGACTATGCAGCCAATGCCCATAGGTGGCCCTGCATATTTCAACCCCCTAACGGGTTTTGTTAAATAATAGTAACTTCATTCTTGGAAACTACTTCTTCTAATGCCTTTTAGCTCTTTTTCATATCATTCCTCGGATTCAAATATTTTTAAGCCATAGTTTACATTTTTTCCCTCATACATGAGTATGGTAATATGTTGTCAGATAAATTGTCAAGGAATTGAATCCATTTTTTAATCCATTTTTTTGGTCAAAGCTATTTCGACCTTAAACATTAGCCCCTTTATGTCCGGCGTGCATGACTTTAAACTGCCCACACAAAAGACAAAGGAACTCTGAATAAAAGTCAAGTTCCAGCTCACTAAATATACATTTTTTGTATGATTTAGGTAATATTGAGCAGTTAAAAGATTCAAAGCTTGTAGGGTTATTTGTAATAATCCTAGTAAAAATCAAACTATGATTACTAGGCCCATTGGCTTAAGTAAATTTGAAGCAGGTAATGAAAGAATGCAAGTACAAATGATTGAAGACAAATGTGTTTTTCATTGATACACAAGAGTTAGAAGGACATCCACAGACTGGAATCTCTTCTCTTTTTCAAGAATTACAGAAGATTGTCAACATAAGTCTTCATTTGATGTATATCATCCTGAGCCTTATCAACAGTTACTTGAAGCTCGTGCACTTGACCAGCTTCACTCTTTTCAGCTTGCTGAAGTGCCTTCTTAGCATCTGTAATGGCTTTCATGCCATTCATATGAGTTTTATCCAATGATTTATTAAGCTGATCAAGTTCCCCAGTAACAGCATCTAACTGTTGCTGGAGTTGCACCTGCTGAACGACCTTTTCTTTGATTTTTTGCTTCAGATCCTTCATCTTGACAGCATAATCAGCTTCATCCTGGGATATCGCAGCCTCAAATTCGCCTATGTTGACTGACAATTTCACTCTGGTCAAATCTTCGCGACTTGTCTGCATTTTCTCCCTCCTGAAAATGATCTGTTTCACCGCAGCATGGATCTTTTCATACCCAAAACCACGATGTCCCATTATAACAAATTGGGATGACAATCGGGAAATTTTTTATGGTAGCTCTTCTAAAGGCACCCCCGATATGATATTCCATATGTTATTCCATGCCTTACGTCATGAAAAGTTGAATGCTTTAAGCATATCTGGATCTGATTCAATATCATCGTCAGAAGGGGGTATGTAATCTGGAATTAGGGCACTTAGGGAGGTGCCTTGTCCTGCTCTTTCCCCCCTGACTTGTGCTTCTTCACTTTCAATTCCCGTTGGGGCAGAGGCTAAGGCCTCATCTTCGGATCTAATTATTGCAGTTGATGGTCCTGCATGATTAATTGAAAGGTTTAGTTAGCTTCAAAGGATAACAAAAGAATGGATTGTCTTGCGAATAAAGCACAATCACAAATATTGTTATCCATTACCCAATGGTGGTTCAGCAACCTGAGAAGACTTCTCCCTATCTTTCCCAGTTTCAACAGGATTTTCAAGATGAGTCTCAGGAGAGTTTATTGGATTTAGCTCTACTTGAGCTAATGTTTCTGCAATGATAGGGTTGACATCAGTGTCCACACCCTCTTTGGGAATTGACAGTTCAGCGGCTTCTACGGAAGAAACTGCATATTATTTTACATCATGGTTAGAAGTATATTTTTTAAAAGAAAAAAATTTGGGCAAAGGGTAACACTCACGCCCAAGGTCTTCTAAATCATATGAA
This sequence comes from Viscum album, assembly GCA_963277665.1. NCBI lineage: Eukaryota > Viridiplantae > Streptophyta > Magnoliopsida > Santalales > Viscaceae > Viscum > Viscum album. The sequence goes on along the minus strand of OY728137.1, from coordinate 901,609,790 downwards.
AACTTAGCATGATCATAAAATTCTTCAAAATTTATTCCTTGATTCATCATTTCATCCAATGATACTTCAGAATCTTGATTAGTCTCACCAGTGGGAGCATTTTCTACGTCTTCTTGCCGACTTATGTCCTGCAACCCCTGACCCTGGACAGAATCTTCAGTGATAGGAGTGATACTGGGAATGGATGGTAGTTCTTCTTCAGGAGCAACCAAGTCAGCCTGAGTCTGTGATTGTTCTACAGCACCCTCCACGACCTTTGAAGAAGGATCAGTCCCTTCCCTCAAAGGGGAAATTGAAGAAGCCCCTGCAATCCTCAGAAATATGAGTAACCATATGATTATGGGTATAAAATCATGATTGTTCGAAGGACTTACCACTGCTAATGAAACGTTTAGCTATGGATTTCCTCCTTCGTTGCCTTGGCTTCTTTTGTTTTTTCGGAGTATCAGTAGTCTCCCTTATTGGCACTTGGATTGGAGAATGAAAGGCTATGTCTAATGCCTCATTCATGGCCTGCTGGCCTGGAGATATCTCGCCTGGTTCGCGAGGAGAATCAGCAGCAGCCCCGATAGCAGTACCACCAGGGCTATATTGTGGTGAAGGAACCCCGGTTCCTTTCTTTGCAAGCTGCAAGATGAAGAAAATAACTTCCTTAAGTAAAAAAAGCTTCAAATAAAATCAAGTTGCAAAGAAAATAAGAAAACTTACATCTTCAGGAGCCACGTACTCTTGCCATTCCTCATCTCCAGAACCACCAGCCCCCTCAGTGGTGCCACGATCAATCATTTCCTTCACCCGCCTGGTGATAGGAACCGAATTATCAGTGGCATATATGAGCATTTCCAGCTCTCTGATGTAAGATCGCACTTCATTGGGGTTATCTCCGTATTGAAGGTCTTTAGAAGCTAGAAGATATCCTATTCCAGGAAGTTGTAGGCCCTCACACAAATCCAGCCAGGTGGTCTCAGTATCACAATATAAGCTCTGCCATAGCTGAACAGCCTCTGGTCTTAGATATAAAGGCTGTGAGGAAGGTCCTACAATTTTTGATTTTAATTTCTTCCCGACTCCTGCAACTACAGATAGAGAATAAGAAAATGAGACTTATTACTTTATAAAGTAGCAGTGATTGAAGTTATTACAATCAAATAACTCACCAGGAGCTGATGGAGTGGGTCTTTTAACTCTGGCCGGAGGATTATATCATGCACGAAACCGCTTTGCTGCCGGTTGTGCCTCATCATCAATATCGTGATAATCCGATGAATCAGTTCTAGAAGAAGAGTCTATTGAACCTATTTCAGGTGGAGAAGCGTCACCTTCATGAGGAAGAGTTTCTTTCTCTACAGTCCTCTTCCTCTTTCCCACTTGATATACTGGGTGATTCAATATCCCTTTAGGGTATGATGCTATCCAGTGTTCGGCATAAAATGTAGTCAGATAATGTTCCGCTTTTTCAACTGGTAGATCAAATACTGCCCCAGTCTTCTCTCTTGATGTCAGCAACCATAGTTGTCGAGCAACCATCGGATGTTGCTCTAACCTGACATGTACTGAAGGGGATACAACAATCTGTTGCAAACATTTGAATTGGCGTGAAAATCTATATGGAGCATAGGCCTCGCATATGATTTCTCCATCAATCCTGGCTACTAACACGCCATCCCTGCAAGCTAGCATGTATGCCCTCAAATCCAAATGGGCTTTCCCATCATCAACAAACCGCCCAGATGGCGGACTTCCATAAGGAAAGAAGTTGAATTCCTTATACATGATTAGTCTTACTTTCATGTCATAACCATTAACATCTAATGGAGCAATTCCAGAGAATGCTTGCACTGACGGTCTGAAAGAGCTTCCAGGAATTTGTAATCCATTCTGTACATTGTAAGTCCTGAAGTGAGTGTCGATCCATCCCCACAAAACCTGGAATGGTCCCACTATTCTTAAAGGAGATTTACCCTGGAAGACGTGAAGTAAACTCCTGTGAATCTTTGCTAAAATGGGGGTAGCTAACCCAACCATTTTTCCCTCAGCCAATTTGGCCGCAATAACGAAGGTCCCTGGCCTAACGCCTCCCTTCGAATCCCTGACCGGCAAGAGATAAACACTGAGCCACATTTCCAAGAAACCCGCCAGACGAGTTTTCTTTGGAATTCTTTGATTCACTTCATAGCCACATTTTTCAAACACTCCTGCTTCTAGAGTTGGCCAGAATGTGCCAGGAGCTCCTCTCTTCTCAGGTTTTGGACAAGTGGTAGGACGTCTGGGCCGGGTATCCTTGGATTTATTTTTCTTGGATCCTTTTTCTTTTGGCTCCATCCCTTTCTTCTCAGTAAGAAACACATTCATCCATTCTTCCGGATGAATATCTTTTCTAAAATGAGTTAATGAGGTCTCTGAACTCTTGAGCCTGTGAAAGATTTTAAATAATTCTCGAGCCAAAGCAGGAGTCTTCTCTGGATCATTCCAAGTCACCTTGGGAGGAATGAATTCATCATACATATCGCCCAAGATTGGAGCTCCTGAAATCTTGTGAACATCCCACAAACTGATACCTACTTCTCCATGAGTCAAATGGAAAGAATTAGTCGCTGGGCTCCAGTGGCTGAGTATCTCTGGCACGAAGTTATCATGTCTGTAAATATATGTTTGCCCAACCCAAACAGCCTCATATATTGCAGCTCTCTTCAGATCCTCAATAAACTCTGCACAAGTCTGTCGCACCCAGTATACCCACATCCAAGTTGGCTTCACACCTCCCCCAGGACGGAAATCCCAACTTTTCTTCCAGCCTTTGGATTGATCCATCTGAGCATTTCGGAAGATTGAAGGATGACAATGTGGTTGAAGCTCAGGTGTATGTTTTTTCAGATCTGGTGTGCAAGGGCTATGATGCATCACATAAGCCTTCTCCACTGTTCCAGCATTTTGAAATACTCCTCCGCCTGAAATATTTGCTGAAGCAAAATTGGTATAATTCTGAAACCAAGAAAATGGAAGATAATTCTTTACTTCTGGAATAATGACTTCTTGCAGATGACCATGACCATACAAAGGTAGATAAGTGCAGTGAGGAAAGTCGCGATGATATTTCTTCAGATACTTAGCCAAATCTGGAAGAGTACTGTCTTTGACAGTATAGTAATCAGGGCCAATGATATTCATCATATCATCTATCCGCTTGCTAGCCAGTTCATCAATTAATCCAGGTCTAAGAGCCATTGAATCTGCACAGGAGTTGAATAAATTAAACTCTTAAGTGGGTTTATTTTTCATAAAATTTGTGAAAAAATTTGGAAAAAATGGCCAAGGCATTAAGGCGCGCAAGTATGGAGACGTCGCGCAAGTGATACATGTGTCGCGCAAGTTTTTTTTCGCGCAAGTATTTCCGCGCAAGCCTTATTACCTTGAGAGTAGCGCGGTAGCGAGGAAACAGTGAAAACAGGAGACTTGCGCGACGACGAAGACTTGCGCGGCGAGAGCTCGAGAAATCCGGAAATCCAGATGCATGTAACGGAGATGAGGCCATGTATTTATAGGCCAGGAACCCTATCTGCGCGCCGTACCCAGAGCACTTAGGGCATGCGCGACGCAAACTTGCGCGCCGCCCTCTTCGCACTGCAAACTTGCGCTCCACCCTTTTCCTTTGGAGGAATTCGATTTCCTCAGAGTCAAATCCTCATTTCTCTCCGGATCCAACTCTGAGGGGGGACTTTTGTTGACGCTCCTTTCGTCACAGAATCTAAAGATCGGAAAAGGGAATATCTGAGCTCAAAGTGATTTCAACCTTTGAAGAAAACATCAAAAATCGACAAAGACATGAACAGAGGATCAAAAGCAAATCCACCGCGCAAGTGATACCACTGCCGCTCATGTATACTTGCGCGGCTACCTTGGTCGCGCAGGTGACTTGCGCGACCTAATTGGTAACCGCCCAGTAACCGCCCGAGGTCTTCTTTTGCCTATAAATAGACCCTGTGGGCCCCCCATTTGAGGATTTTTTTTTCCAGAAACTCGGATTAAAGCTCTCGACGCCCAAGTCTCTTCTCAAAGCTTCCGGAACACTTCTAAGGTAATTTCTTACCTAGAACGGAAGATCTAAAGAGAAGAAGGAAGGCCTAAGTGTTGAAACTTATCAAACACTTGCGCGCCGACTTAATTCCTTCAATATAACTTGCGCGTCCCTTCTCTGGAAGAACCTCAAGAGGATTGTAAAGGGTTTTCTAAAGAGTCGCTCAAGCATTTCAATGCTGGTTGAAAATCGCGCAAGTACACCATATGTCGCGCAAGTATACTTGCGCGACCACTACTTGCGCGCCGCCGCAGGACTTGCGCGCCTTTCAAGGCTTGCGCGCCCCTATCTTTTTGGGTGCCCATCTTGCCCATTTTACCCCTCTTATGCCATTTCACCTTTCCTATTCAAGATTCAGTCTTCAAGACACTCTTCAAAACCATTTATGGCATGAATTCTTGATTTGACTTTCTTATCTGAAAGGAATTCTGTGAAATCTCTCTCAAAGTCTAGTGATTTAAATATCATTATGTCACTAAAATACGGGGAGTTCATTCATTCAACCTCATCCTTTAAGATGAGAAAATCCTAACTTGGGTCTCCTTTTCAGGAATAATCCCCAGTTATAAAACCTTTGATCTGGGCATCTTCCTCAGGAGTAAGCCCCAATCAAGTCCTCTAATCTTGGGCATCTTTCTTAAGAATAAGCCTCAACCTAAAATATGGGCATCCTCTTCAGGAGTAAGCCCCAAACCTTAATCCCTAACCTGGGTCTCCTTTTCAGGAATAATACTCAGTCATAACCTTGGGCTTCCTTTTCAGGAGTAAGCCCCAAGTCCCTTAACCTGGGTCTCCTTTTCAGGAATAAGACTCAGTCATAACCTGGGTCTCCTTTTCAGGAATAAGACTCAGTCATAACCTTGGGCTTCCTTTTTAGGAGTAAGCCCCAAGTCCCTTAACCTGGGTCTCCTTTTCAGGAATAAGACTCAGTCATAACCTTGGTCTTCCTTTTCAGGAGTAAGCCCCAAGTCCCTTAACCTGGGTCTCCTTTTCAGGAATAAGACTCAGTCATAACCTTGGGCTTCCTTTTCAGGAATAAGCCCCAAGTCCCCTTAAACTTTTCTTAACCAGTCATAATTTACCTTTGATTTGGGTTTCCTTTTCAGGAGTAAAACCCAATCATAAGTCCCCTCCTAACTTGGGCATCCTCCTTAGGAGTAAGCCCCAAGATTAGAGTATTCAAATCTCCATGAAGCACATATAACTTTGTGGACCCTGTTCATGGATTTTCTCCCTAAAAGTAAATCCTAAACCTTCATCTATCTGGGCAGTCATCCATACATAAGCCCCAAACAAATTCTTATGATTGCATCTTTCATGGCACAATTGTCTAAATTTTACCAATACCTCTTGTTTCTCACACCGAGCATGACTCACGTGAGCTTAGAGTGTAAAAGTAATTATGAAATTCATCTTTGAGCCATCAATCATAAACATCATACCCCATTCCTCGAACTACGTGGGTTCTGATTCCTTTTCCAAAACAAAGGATACGTAGGTAGCCCATTTATGGGTTTGATCCCAACTTTGAAATAATCTATGTCCTTCTGAATGACGATAAACTTCAAGTGCCCCACTGAGTGGCTTTAAAACCAGCCTGGTCATCATAATGACCAAGAGACTTTTATATAAATGTTTTGAAGGATACCATTAACCAAGAATCTCTAAATAGATATGGATGATTCTCTATTGATGAAGAACCTCGAATACATATAAAAGATTCTCTAAATTTCTTTCATATTTAAATCATTGATTGTTAAAACTAAAGGAAAGCTCATTTTATACTTGGTAATATAATAAGGATTCACGAACATAACATAAATCTATAAAGAGAGTCCCGGAGTAGAAAATAATTCCCCTCAAAAAGGTGTGATGAGTCCGACCTCCCATCCTCTCGACCAATGCAAATTCCTAAGCCTCATCAGTCCACAAGCTAATGAGCGCCTGCCTTTGGAAAGTAGGTCCAAACGGATGTGGAATCATTGGATGTTTCCGGTTCTACGAACAAACCCGCTAGAAACCGATCGGAACGTTTGAATATCCTGTCCAGGAGGTCATCCCCGTAATCTGTGAGGAAACATATACATTATCAAAGAATTATCTCATTTGATGCATATAATATTTATGTATAATTGAAACACAATTTTAATTTTTATATCTCATCATACATGTTTATAGAAGAACAATATCATAGTACGAGAGTGAAAACCTATCTAAAATATTGGATTCAAGAGTGTCTCATTATTATAAAAGTATTTCAATGTGGTTTTATTTATTTTGTATGAAGATAATGTGTTCATAGGGTTGTGTAGAAATAATATAGAGTAAGAATAATGCAAGGTATGGTACTTGAGTGTCTCAATTTCATAGTCAAATTTACCTATATTCATTTTATATTAGCTTGTCCATGTGAACGAATTAAATTTTTTTATTCCAAATTTATTACCAAATTCACTAATGAGATTCTGTATGGGGGATAACATAATCCATTTCAAATAGAAAGCATAAGATCATTATCGAGGGAATGTTTTTGTTTTTTAAATACCCTAAGTTAGCACCTCTCAATATAAATTCCTTGATATGTACAAAATATGTGGGTAACCAAATTATATTTTCCTCTATAAATTTTAAATACTAGTAATATATTAATTATAAAGATATTTTCCCCTTCCCCTTATTTGGAAGTCAGATACATCTGTATGTTTTATGATTACTGAATTCATTCCTTCTTAGAGATAATATTTATTGGGGTGTTCATATTGGCCAATTATTTTTTATTCTTCTCCAATTCACCTTTATTTTTTTACTTCCTTTTTTATTTTTTATTGAAATTATATCAATTTCCTTCCAACATTTTTTTAGGAAATTTCATGGACACATGAATTTTTTTGTGTCAAATATTATAATTTAATTATCGAATTATCATTAAAAAATTTAATATTTGAATCCTATAAAATCTTTTTTTTAATATTTCTTATATTAATAGGGTTTCAATTTTTCCCCTATATATTTTTACATTGATTATAATTTGATTCATTTATTCTCAATAAAAAATTATGAGTATAATTTTTGACATAAAAATGATAATCACTCTTGATTATATAAGAACACATTTAATTAAATACAAAAAAATAGAGTATAGTGATGGAATAAAAAATTTAAAGCAAAATGAAATATGAAAATGTTGATTATGTGATGACTATTATGGTAGAAATAAAATTAAAAAAAGTATATATAATCATAATTTCCTAGAACAAATGACGTTATGTTCCCCATGTGGAAGTTTCTTCTTAAATTTTACAATTTCCTGTAAATATTTTATTATTTTATTTGAAAAATATAAATCTATAATTATTTGGTTTTAATTGAAAATTTATCCCTATAATCAAATAAAAATTATCATTACTAATTCTGTAAACTATATAAATTACCATGATTCTCTTATATATTTTTCATTAGGATGATAACATTGATTTTTCTAAATATTATAATGAATGATGGATATATTTTATAATGTGAAAAATTCAAGGTTTTTATTGATATAGGAATTATTTAACATAATTTCTACTTAAAAATGTGCATTAAATAAATATAGTGTAAAATAATCATGAATTAACAAGAATGTGTCGATTCAATATTAAATATTATTATCTATAATCACGTGTGGTATTTTTCATGAAAACATTGAATCATATATTAAACATTGAATCTATAATGTACCCATTTACACTCTCATTTCATTGATATTCAACCCTCCCATGATTATACTAGAAAATAGTGTTGGATAATTAATAGAACTATTTTTTAAATTTCTGAATTGTCAAAAATATTTCTCTATTACAATAATTTTATTCCAATTTCATTATTTTTAATTTTATAATATATACATTTTTAGAACAAATATATTTTCAACTACATATATTAGTATATATTTAGAAATAACTAATTGAGTTTTATTACTATGTATCAATATCTATGGTTTTATATGGGAAATTATACTAAGTTTGGATATCTGTGAAACTAAATATGATTTCTGGTTACCCTATAACAATATTTTGGGAGATGTAATTTGTATGTCACTAATTGAATGTGTTTCATGATTACTAAAATTATCCTATTATTATATATTTTTTACTATTTCATAATTAAAAATCATCTAATTATATATTTAATTCATTAAGGGCTCTTATGGTTATTTAATTTTGAATGTTCATCTTGTTGAATATTTTATTTAATAATATGGATTAGAAATATTTTTTAATTATCATTGTGAATAATAAGGGTTAATAAGAAATTACTTTTCTAATTTTCTTTAAATGCATGAGAAATGGATTGAATCTAGGATTGTTGTATTAGATAAGTTTTTTAATTTAGTGACTATAGGAATAATAATCACTGGGGATTAATTCCTTTAAACTCCCAAGATAAACAAACAAGTATTTTGAATGTTAAATTTGAATTTAGAATAATTGTTCATTAATTGGAAATACTTTAGAATGGGTTGTATTTATATAATGGTTTTGATGGTCCCATAAAACATGAATTGAAATGTCTAAAACATAAGACATGGGATCACCCTATTGTACAAAATTATATAAATACATGGGGGAATTTCCTTTTTATAATGTATTGAGGACAAAAAAATTAATTCTATAAAAGAAATGATGGTATAAAGAATATATCAATAAAATTAAATTAAAGCGTAGAATAAATTTTTACAAAAATTATATTAAAAATATTGATGTGGAAATTAACATGTGGAAAGTAAAAGGAATTGACTAATTTATTAATGATGTTAAAAAATAGTACATGATTGTATCCATAGGTATTTACCCCATGATATTTATCATAATGGTTAATTAATAATTCTGGTGGTCTGAATGGTAACCAATAAACTAAAAAACATCAATTTAAAGAAAATATAGATTCATAACATCCCTTGATTTTAATAAAATAGAAAGAACCACAATTCCTTGGTTTGAATAGAGGACCAAAAACAAAAATACAAGGTTTTTATGTAGAAATTATAACCATAGAATATAGGGAGCAGAGAATACATACCATTATTTAATAAAATACCATTACAATGCATGGCCATAACTCTATCATGAAAAAGTCACAACATGATAGAAATAGTTATAGACAAGCATAAAATTAGAGAGGTAATGGTATTTAAAAATTCTCAATTATAGGGCAGAGAAAGAGGTACACACATATTGGACACATATTTAATTGGATCATTGGAAAAATACGTTTAAGTGATCTACCTTATATAATTGGCACATTGATATCATTTGAAGAATAAGCATTGATCTTATTTGGTATAGACTGATGAATATATAACCTAGAAATTATTGAGGATATTATGAACACGTTGGAGGTCTAAAAATGTTTTTTAATGTGTATTATAATTTGAGGATGATCCATGCCTCCTAATGAATATGTATACATCCTCAATTGGGTTCCACGGTCCAAGGGGTCAATCCCCAATATTAAAAACATAAAAAAACTTTTTGACCATAATAAATTCATTATTAGACTAGTGGTACTAATGCCACTAAATAATTTATAGCCTAAAATGGAGAGCTAATGGTGCTTCTAAACACACATGCTCACAGCCTATTCACACCAGCTAGCTTCCAGGACTCCAACTACCAAATAGATCTTTACACATAAAACTTAATTTTTGGTTTCACTACCCTTGGTAGATGGAGGTTCTATGTTGTGATGCTATTTAGTGAATCTTATTGAGCCTATTTTGAGGCCGAATAATGGAATGATGACTTTTTCAATTATAACTCAAATACAGCACACAAAACAAACTAGAAACACATTGAAACATGTTGTAAACACATTATAGTGTTAGTAAACACTAAATATTTATACATTGTTGTAAACCCCCTATATATGATCACAAAAAGGTTATCTTTAAATTAATAACGAGAATGAGGGAAAATAAAAAAATTAAGAAGTTGCTAAATAAACATGACATTGTGGCTCCCACTTTGTGGTTCACATAAAAAATGTTCACCCATAGATGAAACATTGTTTAATAAAAAAAAATTTAACTTTCATCCCAATAAATGACTTACCACCATTCAAGATTTTCAAAAAATAACATTAATGAATAATGTATAGAGTTATATGTAATGATAATGGAATTATAAAAACTATTATAAAGTATATAACTCCCTTTTAAGAAAATTAATTCAAATTAAATCATGGTTTTTTTCAATGAAAATTCCTAATAAAAAATTATTATTGTTTAGAATTTATTAGTTAATAAAAATTAGAATAATCATCAAGGGAAAAAAAGTACAAGAAAAAGACATGAAATATAAATCCATTTTATAAAATAGAAAATTGAAAACGAGAATTTTTAAACAATTTATAAATATTTTCAAATAATTTTAAATAATTGAAAAATATTTATAAATATCAATAAATTATATATAAAACTAAAATATTCATTTATTAAGTGATATTTATGATATCAAATTTTTTAGAAAAAGAAAAATCATTAATAACTTTCTTAGATAAGAGAGATCAAAAACTAAAAAATATCATTAAAAACCCTTCTTTTTGAACAAGTAGTTCATATAACAAGATTTAAATAATCAAAATATTTGTGGGAGGTGTTAGACATAAAAATTGAAGATAATATCAACATAAAAATAAGATATAAGAGAGAAACTAAATATTTAATAAAAATTAGAAATAAAACTGAAATGGAATGTAAAAAAATTAAAAAGAGATATGGTTCGTCATCAAATGATATAACATGTGAGATAATGATCACAAAAAAAATAAATTTAAAATCATAAAAATAATTGATTTTTTAAAAAAAAATAACTATCTCCCCCATTAAGGAAACATTAACATAAATACGAGAGATTCTAAAATTATATTCAATAAGGAATTTAAAAAATAATTGAGAACAATTTTCCATTAAGATAAAAAAATCCAAATAAAATATTTTTAAAATAATTGATCTTGGATCCTCCTCACATAATGTATTATAATTTATTCTGAAGGTAGAATGAGTTGGCCAATCACATCATGGGGTAAACCACCATATTATATGGAGAAGCCAATATTTGATTGATCATTAAATTTCAGTGTAAAATCCAAGAAAATATAATTTAATGGATACCTTTGGTAACATTAATGTCTAATAATTATCATACAAGATGAGTTAGCTATAAAAATAAATTTATGTCTAAAAAAATATGCCTGTCAGGGTTTACGAAATTGGATATATTAATATTTTTGTAGAAGATTAAAGAAATATAGATCATGTTACATCTTCCAAATATTGACTATTTTTCAATTACAATCATATATATGACACTTGTTGTTATGAAAATAATTTAATATTTCATTTCTAGAAACATTATTCACTAACGAAGTTAATTTTTTTGTGAAGGGAAATTATTATTTGAAAAACCAAAACCATGATTATTTTTTTACACATTCCAAACCAAGGGTCATTTTATGATTTTTTTCACCGTGGGTGACTTTATAAAGAGATATATTTATATAATTGAGGTTGATTTAGAAATCAACAAAATCAGGTTGTTTGTTTGGTTAAAAACTGAATCATTTTTTATATTGAAATAAATTATTTCCCATTTCTGACATGTTTTTTCATCTTTTTAATCATTACCAAATCAGAATGATTTATTATGATCCTTTTACTTGATTTTTAAAGTCATTTTCAATATCCATAGAGGTAAGGTGTTTGGAATAAAAATTAGATAAAGGAGAGTAAGAAGAAGAAATTGAATAAGGGGTGTAGAATATTAGAGTAGTAACCTCGTTACCTTCCTTGAAATTTTCGATGATGAATTTTTGAATTTATTTTCTTAAGGAAATTGATTTATAACAATCACTCCGTGTTTCTAATTTTATATTTTTTTATTCATTTTTCTTATTTTTCAGCCTTTTTTTATATATTTGTCTTTTTAGTCTGATATTATCCTTTTAATTTCATTCATTGCACATCGCTAATGGAAAAAAATAAGATCTATCTTTTAAGTACATCAGTATTCTTTAATAATAATTATAATGTTTTTCACCATTTTCACTCGTAGTTCAAGTACTCATTCATATCCAATGTCACTTTTTGATGATTCATCATATTTTATTTCATTGAATTACATTTTTTTTATTCTTATATTTTACTTCTATTTCACCTTAAACGACTTTGCATTTTATTTTTTATATTTAATTAATGATCTAATGAGTTTTTCAACCACTATATTTTTAATTTCATTATCATCATTTATATTCTACACTATATGATCCAAAAAACTATGTAAAACCCATACATATTTATTTATGAATTTTTTGTATGGACAAGTCATCATTGAGATATTTTCTTCCGTTAGAGATTTTTGGAAAACGTGTAAACATATTTTAAATAGATCAATTTTCATGAAAGTGTTTATTTTAAATCCTAGTAATATTTATCAAATCTAGTCTCTTTTTTTATTTATACCCTCACGAGTGACTTATAAGAGGTTATAATCTAATAAAAAGTTTTTCATACTGAAACATAATTTAATTCATTTTATCAAAGATCATAATTTGAGGCATTAAAAGCACTATTATTCAATTAAAAATTCCTTATATATTTGGGAGTTGAGATTCCATCAGTTTATTTGGTTGGTACATACTCAAACATTACTATTTATTAAATGGGATATGAAATTGTACCAAGAATACATGACATATGATTCTTCCATTAAGAATACATAGTTATATCCAAAATAGGAAAACATGAGTTAGAATTACATTAAAACATAAATATATCTATCTTTGAAATAGATTAATTAATTAAAAAAATAACCTAAAATAATGAAAGAAATAGTTTTTTTATAAAAACATGAAGAAACCCTATGATAAAAATTATGTGTCATAGATTATAGATAGACGGTGGTGTTGAGTTTCATTTTATATAATTACTAAAAATAAATAAAATGATGCTATAAAGGAAATGGGGATATAAGGAAAGTAATATATTTATTAAAATTAATGCTAAATGGAAATTGAAATATTGAAATTAAGTGAATGAGATAATGAAATTAAAATATGGAATGTAAATTGAAATGGGATATTTGGAAAAGAAGACCAACAATAGTATCCAAAGTCACACATGCTTCTCCTCTATATTAAATTGATCACGAGGTACAATTAATAGTCCCCTTGTGTTGAATGGGAACTACGAAAACAAAAATACATGGTTTTAATGAAAACAAAGAACTTCAAAATACCTTTATTTTAATGGATTATATATAAACTCAATCCCATTGTTTCAATGGAGAACCATGAACCAAAACCCTTTGTTTAAATGGATAGATAATAAATAAATAAATAGAGTTAGAATAAAATAGCTAAAATTAATAATTGAAATAACCTTATAGTAAATAAACACAACACATTCATTAGTGAATTAGGAAAATATATAATTGTAGAGAGATAATGATAAGAAGAAAGATCCCTGTGGATTCATAAAATATTCAATTTTAGGATAGAAAGAGGCACAAAATTATACATTAATAACATTATTGGGATTTGAGATGAAGTTATTGAAGAAGACACCCCTTTTTATTCATTTTCATTATCCCTTTGGATGAATCAATCATGATATTTTATGGGAGAGGATAATAATTATGCGACATTGAATTGATTGAGGTGATTAAGAATCCATTAGAGATCCAAGAGCTTTTTTTATCGACACTATAATTGAATGAAGAACCATTCCTGAGAAAACCTCCATATATAGCCTCCATATGGTTACCGATTAAATGGGGTTGATCCAAAACATTAAATATATGAACATGATTATTCATATCATTATAAATTCCCATTATACTATTAGTCCCATCATCATTGTGTATGAAATATCCTTCACCTAGTTGTCTGTAGTGCTATAGGAAACACTTTCTCACTGTGTGATCACACAGTCTAGTCAATGATCTTCCACAGAGTAGTCAGTGGGATCATGTTTGATGATAAAATATGAACATGCATATAACTTAGGTACGGTAGTAATGATGATTAGACATAACGATTGAATCATCTCACTCTATTGAGATACAGACCCATATCAGATCATAAATCATCAAACCCTTGTAAGATCATAGTACATCAAACCCACGTAGGATCCTAGAGTAGTCCCACATGGATTACTAGAGCATGTCCTTTTTGTATACTGGAAGATAAACCGACATAAGATCCCAAAGCACAGACCCACATAGGATCCTTTTCTCATGTCATAGCCAGCCACAAGATTCCTGCACTAAGTTCTCTTGATTTTGGGAGGGTCCGTTCATCAGGCCACATGTCGATAATCCAAAAACAAATATATCCCAAAAAGATGTATCCCAATGGACTTCCATGTAATAAGGGTCTCAACACAACATAAAATGCGTCAATCGGATGCCCGAACTGTATGTTATTGGTAATTTAGTCTGGAGGGCGCGATTGTATTCGTGTTCGATCCATCCCATATGTAACCCAACATTATTGAAATCACAAGTGGGGTTTTCCCAAAAGGACCATCTCGATCCATGGTTTCTATCACCACAGAAGGTTAATCAATCAGACGCCTGTAGGTCATGTTCTAACTGAAATAGTAAAATGGGGGTCCAGGTTGGTCCGGGTCTCGTCCGACCCAGTTCGACCCCGCCTAGGCTGACATGACCTGGGTCTGGCCCTCGGTCCAGCCAGGCCCGCTGAGCGGCCCACAGTGCGGCCCGAGCTGGGCGGCCCGTTGTGGCCCATGACTGGGTGGCCTCGCGGTGGGGTCCACCATAGCCGAGACCCAAGTAGGAGGCGCCCGATGGGTACCCTGAATGGATGGGCCATTTGGGTTGGTTGGCCGACCGGTCTGCACCACCTAGCATCAATAACTATCACGCGGGAGTCGGGGTCCCGCTATGCTCTAATGTTGGCCGGACGACCCGCCCACCTACATAGTGCGGTCATGCACCGCGCCCCCACCGGCGTCCGGCCACAATCCAGTCTCCCCTAATTCATTGGTGCATCCTTGTTTCCTGACCCCTTCATGCCCGGCGGCATGAACACGCGCCGCCAACCCCTTCACGAGGCTGGTCGAGTGTCAGTCGTCGTCGTTTCTTCGCCGTGGCCGACGGGCCACGACCCTTCACCTTTGGCACGGTAGCACCGCCCCAGTCGTTAAGGCCGGACGGAGTGTTTGCCGTCGCTCCCAAGCCCTTCCGACGCTGGTCGTAGGCACCGGTTTCCGGTGACTTTCCTCGGGTCAGTGCACGTGCCCTGGTGGCCCGTTCATTATTCCATAGACTTCCCCACTCATCCCGGGATGTCTCCATCGATTCAAGACCACCATGGTTGGAAATTTCTCAACCTGAAAATGAGTCGCGAAGAACACCAAAATCCACAAGGGTTGTGTAAAGGTCAAGCCGTGTTCATTTGGCCCGCACTCTCAGCATTAGAATGGTAGCAAACAGCATAGTTGTTCTTGAATCAAGAAGAACAAGTAGAGCGGATAAGGGGTATATAAAAGATAAAATCCCTACCTTGAAGATTAATTAATGTCAATGAGGAGAGTGAAATATGGATTTCGGTTCTTCATCAATGAAAATGTTCCTCTTTAGAGATACTTCAATGGAGTTCTACATTAGAGAAATGTTCGTCAAAGGAGAAGAGTTCTTCCCCATTCTCTAAGGCTCTCCCCGAATCTCTCTTTGCCAACCATTTCACTTGTGTTATACATGGGCAAGATGTTAGCTTTGTTCACAACTACCTTTCATATTTAACCACTATGAAATGTTGTCTTATTTTATTTCATATTCCACAATCCATGTATTTTTCATCTTTTTGCATGTTTTTTATGATGATGAACTAATGTGTATGATATGAGGATTATTAAAATTATCACCCATGTCCTACTAATTCTAGTCTCTTGTTTCGAATATTACATAGATTTTAGCTCACCAATTTTTATGATGTATATCTTTTGGTGAAATTAGGTATTAAAATGAGTGTGTTGTTTTATAAGGATAAAGAATAAATATATTAAACAAATGTTTAATTTTTTAGTATGTTTATTTTTTATACAACCTTATTTTTTCGAAGACACTAATCCATTGGATCATTGATTTGTAACACTATTATGTTTTTTATTTTAAAAATGATGTGTTAGTCATGTAAAAAATTGTTGGTTTTCTATAGATGGTATTATAGAATGGTTTAGTTAATTTAGTAATTGAGATTTGAAAAAATTACTGAAACCAAAAATTATATGTACATGTATAGTTTAATATCAAAGAATAATAATTTTAGAAAAATTTTAAACATAGAGATCCCATGGGATATTATATCATAGTTAACCTTCTAGTAATAATATTTTATTATTCATTCATTATTGACATTCATTTTGTTCAAAACATTTTAAAAATAGTGGAAACTAGGGGAAACCGAGACAATAACCTATATGAGGGATAACAAAATAATTTTCTGAATGACATCCCCAATTCAATTAGTAGTGGAGTTAAAAAAAATTATTGAAATTCTTACACATCTATCTCAAGATATTAAAAATACCATGAACCATGTGGAGTATATTCCATATCCATAGAAGGATGAAATAACTATTGAGTGCATTATTTTGAAACAACAACCAATTTTTAGTGGATCTTATAATACACTTGTCATGGTAGAGTGGGTTAACACAATAGATAAGATATTTTCTATGATACAAAGTTCAGGGAATGAGAAGATGAATTTGTCCATATATTATTCAGATGGAGATTTTGATTAATGGTGAGAACTGATAAAGAATACAAAGAAAATGGATGAAATAGAACATATGGAGTGTTATGACATTAATAAAATATTTCTTTAGAGTTATTTCTCTATCACTCTTCAAACAAAGATAATGAGATAATTCTTATAGATGAATAAAAAAGGAAGGGGAATCTCTCATGAATTATGAGGCTGTCTTCATAAAGTTTTCAAGATATTGCTTGGGATTTGGTATGAATAATCATATTAAAATAGACAGATTATTTAGTGGTTTAAGTACACACCTTTTAAAGACTCTAAATATCCCTAAAGTAGGGTTTTATGACGAAATAGTTTGACATGCCTTCAATATAGAGATGTTGTTTGACAAATGGTCCTATAATTATAGAAATAAGAAAAGATGATTAGAATTTCAGCAGTGATTAAATGAAAAATGAGTAATATCAAAAATATGGTGATGATTATCATGGGAATTATCTTAATGGAATGAGGAAATGCATCATATTTTGGATATAGGGACCCCAAATGCCTGAATAATAAAGAGAAATGATGAAGACAGTCAATATGATGGTGGAATTGAAGGCACCTCTTAATCATCCACCTAGGGTTAAATGATTAAATTACATGGATCAAAGGATCTATGAAGTATAGTGCACTAAACCATAGGTCCATGAGTGTAATAAGCATCAGGAACCACCAAATCCAATGGATCAAGGGAATGGATGTTTCATGACTATTGTTTAAGTGTTTCATAAAAATTTATTCATAAAAGGTAACATTAATATTCCCTCAAGAATGGAAATTATTTTATGTTATTCTAGTTCTATTAATTCCATTATATCATACATGATTTCTAGAACTATTGACTTGATCCCCCAATACCTTAATGTAGAGATATCTATAAGAAAACCTAGCGTCCTGATATTTACCACCAAAGTGTTGGATACTTATCATATTATCATAGGTGGTATGATTCTACTAATTAATCTGATAATCCTTATTGGGGTGGAGTTCAAAAATATTTTTTGGAATGGATTGGATATTTTTATATTGAGAACACAAAAACTATCATGAAATTGAAATCCCTTTTTATATTATAAACCATCATATACACCTATAGAAATTAATGGATTATCATGAATCTCATATGGACATTCCTTAAATGGTGTGATTGTCGATACTATTTGTAGAATAATACATTTCAAAAATTGATGAGTCAAATAAAATAATTAACCATGATGTAATTACCATTTTAGGTAATACAGTACTATATTTCTTGATTATTTCCCTATACATACCCCTGATCATGAGGTATATTTGTCAATAGATATTAGAATACAAGCCACTACTATCTCAAAATGACTATATATGATTGAACCAATTAAACTAGAAGTGAATAAAATAAGTTTCAAGAACATTTAAAAATGGGATTATATGACCTAGTGTATCACATTAGGGTGTATAGGTTTTATTGTTAAAAAATGGATGGAAAACTATGGATGTGTGTAGATTACCAAGATCTTAACAAGATCACCTAAACGAAAAAGTACCTCTTTCCAAGGATTGATGAATGTATGACCAACTATGAAGATCTTAATACATATTAAAGAGTAATTCTCATTTCACGTACCATTAGATTATGATGAAGAAGGAATATATGAAGATTACATCCTTTTGTACAATGTATGAACCCTGTGATTTCACAATGATGACCTCCATACTTACTAATTACCCTAAATTAATGATGGATTATATGAATATTTACATTAGAGGAAACCTCAAAAAAATTATTCTTTATCGATGATAGTCTCATTTACTCCTAGATCATAGATGAGTATAAAGATCATCTAAGGATTTTGATAAAAATATTAAGAATAGAGGAAATGTATGATAACTTTGGTAAGTGTGACTTTTGTATGCAATAAGTCACATTCATGGGGACATTATCACATGTGAGGAAATATATATGGACCCATCATTGAAAAAGGATATTGGGGAATGACGTATAGCCACAAGTGTCATGGAAGTGTGTTTTTGATCTAGTTTAGTAGTGTAATAGCAATGTTTTTTATGAAATATATCTAGAAATTATATCCAACTAACTATGTTAACACATATAGAGTTAATATAAAAATATGGAAGTATTTGGTGAATTATTTAAGAATCATAAAAAGAGGCTAATCACTACACTTCTAATCACACTACCAATAAGATGGTAATATAATGTGATAAACAACATTGCCTTATATAATGGATTAGGATTTGTAATAAAAAAGAATGAAAAATTGATTGCTTATTCCTCATGATAAATAAATATCGATTAGAAAAAATGTCCAATGCATTTTATAGAGTTATAAATTTTTATCTCTCCATGAACATTTGGTAGCTCAACCTCTATGTTGAGAAGTGGGACATTTATTCAGATGAATAGAGTAAAAATAATATATCTAGATATAATAAGATCAAAAAACATAAAATAACATTACTATAGATAATCAAGGACTATGATTTCAATATTCACAACTATTTGGAAATAGAGAACAAGGTATCTGGTGATCATAGTAGAAAAAAACCTACTACTCTATCCATTGTGTCAATTTAGAAACACCCTGTCATCATGAAGATGAAAAATATGGATATAGAAATCATAAAATTTTGGAATACATCATAAATTTCCCAAATCATTTACCAACCATTTATCTAGGATATGATTAAGTGGGAACAATGTAATAGTCTGGATCTTCAAAAAAATGTCAAAGTAGTAAAATAGGGGAAACTCCTCAAGTTCCTCGTTAACAAAGATGGTATGACTCTATATGGATATTGTATTTTAATGCCTTCATAACCTAAGATAAATTAGGAGATTTTAGATAATAAACATATCTAATATATCACATTCCATAAATAATGTTCCATGACATATTATAATCTTTTAGAACACTTTTGGTGAGACAACATGAAGAAAGATATTACTAAGTATATGTTAGGATTATTGGTATATTAGCATGTTAAAGAAGAGGGATTGGAGTCCAACAAGATGATGAAACCATTTCCCATACCCTTGTGGAAATGGTAGAACATCACGATAGATTTTTTCACTAGTCTTATAAAAGAATGTGATATGGGTTTTAGTGGATTGACTCACCATGGCATCCCACTTAGTCTCTATTCAGGAAAATTTTTCAAATTAAAAAATTCAACTATATAAGTAATTTAATTAGTGATATTGTTTGGGGTACTAGTTTCTATAATTTTTGTTCATGATCATGGGTTCACTTCTAAATTTTGGATATGTATTTTACATTATTTCAATACTCAATTGAATTTTATAATAGTTTATCACCCCCAAACTGATGGAAAATTTATAAGACCATTCAGACATTTGAGTATATGTTGACAGCCCACTTAATAGAATTTTACAGTGGGTGGGATCAACACCTCTAATTAGTTTATATCTCACACAACAACAACATTCACTCCGGTATTCAAATGGCTCCATCCAAAGATCTATATTGTATGTGATATCATATTCATGGATTCTTGGATGAACTTGGTAAACATAAGATGCTTGGAATTGATATTTGTAAAGAGATGACATGGAAGGATCAAGATATCCAAGAAAATATATTAGATTCTAAAAATAATCAAAGTGATTTTCTAACAATCTTTGAATGGAGTTTTAATTTGAACTTGGAGAAAATATTTTCTTTGAATATCACCATGGAAGACAGTCATAAATTTTTGAGAGAATGGAACACTTAGGAAATGGGAAATTATCCCTTTTTGATCACTGATCACATAGGACAAGTGGCCTACTAGCTTGTAATACAACTAAATTTGGCTCAGGTTCATGATTTTTGTTATGTATCTCCCTTGAGAAATTATATACCCAAACCCTCATATGAATAAATCCATAGGTTTGACAACTCTAGAATCACCACTCATATGAATAGAATCGATTGATGTTCATTGAACATATAGAAAAATTCATATTAAAAAAACTAACCATGTAATGGTATTTTGTTGAAACCAATAATATGAAGAGGTGATGTGGGAATCAAAGAAAATAATGATACAGAATTACAACCAAATATTATCAAATGAAAATTTGAGTTGAAATTTTAGGGATTAAATTTGGGGGGGTAATTTAATAAAAAATACATCATAAAATATAAGCTTCTATAAATAAATGTGTGTTAAATAAAATAAGTATTATACACTTAGAGTACACTATGAAACAAACAATAGTTTAATTCATTACTTGAAATTATATCACTTATCAAAGACTAAAATCATTAAAATTCCAAATATTATAATGGGGGAATAGAAAATATGAAAATTAAACTAGGAAAACTTTTATCACCCTGGTCGGATGGAATCATCGTTCCTACAAATAACAGTATGTAAATCAAAAAAAATTGTAAACCAATCGACAATATAAAAAATGAATTTTTTATCCTTGAGAGGAGTTTAGGAGAATAAAAATGAATGAATTAATATGTAATTATAAAAGGTAATGAGACCATCTAAATAATAATGTGACAATTGGAATAGTAACATGACCATTAAGGATAGAAACCTAGTCATTGGAAATAGTAACATGACTGTTGGAATAGTAATATTACCTCAAAATAACAAAATATGATATAAATAAAATTTATCATGAATAATTTCTATTAATATATATTATTATTATTCTATAAAATAAATATCATTATTAATAAGACTATAGAATAAACATGTACATATTTAATAAATTGTATATTAATATATTTCATAAAATACCTAATTTTTATATTAAAAACTAAATTTAATAATTTTAGAACATTATTTTAATTAAACTAATAAAAATTTTCAAATTAGTTCATAGAATGTCTCCAATGGTAATATTTATTTTTATTTTGTAAAATACTTTAATTTTAAGTATAATAATAAAAATACAGTTTTCTCATAATCAATGTATTTTGAATTAAAAAAATTAATATTTAATAAAAAATAATAATTTATAAAACTTGTCCCTAAATTAAAGTATTTTTAATTTCATAAATTATTCATTCATTTACAATAACTATGTTTTCCAAACTAAACAAATTACCTTTCAAAGCCTAAATTCAAAAGTATTCATTCAAACTAAATTATGATTTTCCACATTCCATTTTAATAAACCGGGGAATTAAAATTATAAATTAGTTTAGACATCTAAAAACTATATATTTTATTGATATGTCATATATTATTTGAAAATTCTCACTATTATATGGTTTACCATCAATATAGCATGTCACTCAAAATTTAAATCTAAAAATACACCTCCCTTCAAATATAAATAACCCTTCGCCATCTCCATAGAAACTACTGATCCAACAATTTTTAAATCCAAATACATTTCGAACTATTCTATATTTAGACTATTATAATGTGTTGGGATTTTCTATATTAATCCAAATCTAATCATCAAGGGATTATAGTTTCGTTGAATGGTATAGACATAGAGAATATGATCTATTTTCATCAACTCCTATGTATGTTTTCATCTTTTCTTCCTCTCTTCTTCCATACCTTTTAAAACCAAAAATATATAATTAATTTTATTTAATTATAAAATTATATTAATTATATTTAAATACTATAAAAATTATTTTTCTGATCTCTTTATATTTTACACCTTTATATCTTCTCCTTTAGAAAATAATCCGAATACAGTCAGTTAACCGTAAAGGAGAACGTTTTAAAGATCATTCATATCACCACCCTTAGGGATGCTTATAATATATTATTTATAATATATAATTTTAAAAATATATTTTTTCCAATATTCTCGAATAAATTATACTAATGTATATATTACATTTAATAAATCAGTGAAATCTTGGAAAAATGAGATTTTTTAAGGAAAAATGATATCAAAATGTCATGCCACTAACCAAGGAAAAAAAATAAAAAAAATTATTTTAATTTATAAATTGTGGTAAAAATTAAAAAAAAAGTAATATATTTTTCAATGTTTTAGTAAACCTAATTCTATTATTCAGGAGGTGGGACATAAATTAAATAATGTAGGATTTAATGTAAGGGGATTCTTGAAACCAATACCATTATTTTTGGTTATAAATATTTCTCATCATTTGAGGTATTTACATAAAATTGATATTACATAAATGTTATTTCACTATTCTAAGATTTTATTTTATATGATATACAATTTTCATTATCAAAGAAATAATTTTTATCCCAAATAAAAATAGTTTTCAGAAAGTCATTTAATTATGAAACACATTATTTTCAAATCATTAGTTGTTTTTTATTTACTTAAGAATGAATATTATGGAAACCAATTTATTCCTTATTCATTTGGTAACCATAATGTTTATTCATGTATGTATTATTTATTAAATCCTTCTTAAACATATTACTTTTTATATCTTATTTCAAGAATATGATTATTATACGTTTTATATGGAATACATTATTATGAGCATTTAGGATGGGGCAGGTGGGATCAGAATTATATATCCCTCCAGTATATTGGGTAATGGGAAATATATTTTCAAATTTTGCGTATTATATGTGAACATAATTCTATATTTGTTCATGATTACTATGCATAGATTTTTTCACATATTAAGCATGATGAAATGATGCTTGATTTGTTCACAACTATGTGTTGTATTTGAACACTATGACATGTTGCTTATTTTTTATGTCTATTCGGAATTCTATGACATTTCCATGTTTTTCCCTCTTGATAATAATTTTGATCATATACTTATGATATGATAATTTTTATTATTCCCATTCATATTTAATAGATTCATGTCAACAATTCCTCCTCTTTTGGGATTTTAGCACACAACATACATTGATGTATATCATTAGGTGACTACATATAATAAAGATAAAATGGGAATATTGATGGATAAATAATAATTATTTCCAAAAAAATTATTTTTTATTATGTATAATTTTACTTTAAGCCTAAATTTTTAAATTCACTAATCTATTGGATATTATATTTGTAACATAATTATGTTTATTATCATTAAAAATATGTAATAGTCATGTAATAAAATCTATTTCACTAAATATAGTGTGGGAAAAATTTGGAATAAAATATATAAACTCATAAAATATCAATAAGTAAAAAAAGTGGATGGATTTTATGCATAAAAAATTATAATATTACTCAATTTAAAATTAAATTACTCCTAAAAACGAAATTGTAAAATAAATCCTTGCCCCATTGGTCAATTTTATATTGTAAGATCTTGAAAAAATAAACATGAATTGAAACATTAATAAAATTAAATAAATAGTTATTAATATGAAATATATCCATGGAGGACGGTATACTAAACTTAAAAGTTAATAGGTGTATAATAATAAATATATCTCAAATGAGTTTAAATTGAGATGAAATCCCATACCAAACGCAAACCTTTACATAAATAAACTTTATCCCCAAATATAATGGTTTTAAAATTTTATTATTTTATTGTACATCCATATTAATATTTATAATACTATATATTATCCTTTAATAATATATTTCCACAAAATCACTAATAATATTTAATTATTTCCATTTTTTTTATGAAAACAACTTATTTTTCCCATGAATGTTTTTTGATGGATGTTCTGGTTCTTGTGCATCGTATATAGTAAAATTAATCATATAATGATATTATTTTTATAAATATAATATTTATTCATTTGATACATTTTCATAATAATAATTTATTTTTGGACCTAGAAAATGAATCAGATTTCTTCATGGATATGTTAGGTGGTACATACGCACGAGTAACATTATCTTTACCTTAATGCGTTAAAGGGTATGGAAGTGCATTATATATTAATTTTTTAGAATAAATAACAGAAATATCTATAATTTATGTTAATTATTTCCCTATTCATTAATATCCTTGATAGTTGGTGAAGGAAAAAAAATTAAATCGGTTCAAGAGGTGGTATTTCATCGTACACACTGGTGATAGTTTTGTTTCCCATTTTAGGGAGAGGAAAATTGAAAACTATTTCTTCCAATAAAATAAAAACACACATAAATGGTATAAAATGTTTTATTATATATTTATTATTATAAAATTATTTGTGTTGGTAAAATATGTTGCAAAAATTAAAATTCGTAATGAATGCAATTGCCTTCACTTAAAAGAACCTCATTTGTATCTCTTATTAAAGACCCATGGAAAGGTATGTATGTTAGATAAAACCTTTATAATGAGTCTACTGATATTTAGTAGATATTTTGAATTTTTTGAGAATAATGACATGATATTTGTGAACAAGTGAAGAGAGTAGTTTCACTTCTATAGTTAACATGAGTGGTACACTTGTAAATTTTCAAATATTTTCATTATTTTCATATCAGATTATTAGAAAAAATGTCCCTAGAAAAGGTCATATTCAATTTTTATAATGGTATAGTAAAACTCCATACAAATAATGATTTTTCAAAAAGAATTTATGTCATTATGACCCTTTCCATTTTCTTGTAACAACCCCAATGGAAAACCCATTTTTACCTTAATCTTGGTAATTGATTTTTTATCTGTTATTATTAATTATTCCAAAAAAATTACTTTAACGTATTTAATAATATTAATTATTAACATTTAAAATTTCAATCTATTTAATAAAATTCATCTAATATATGTGGAGAAATTTAATTTTAATATAGGTAGGATAAAATGTCTAAAAAAGATTTATCCAGAAAATCATTTATCAAGTACAAGTTTATATACATTTAACTATATCATTAATAATAATCCTTATATTAATTTAAATACAATATTTAGATATATAATTTATAAATTTAAATTAAATAATTCATTATTAATGAATATTGTAGTTAGTTAAAATGTGAATACATTATTCCACTCAAAAAAACTATTTTCTAAATAAAATATTTTTATGAAAAATATCACTTTTGAACTCCCAATGATCTTTACATTATTTCTATAAAATTAATATTATATATATTTTTAGCTATTTCAATTATAAAACCTAAACATATTTAAATCAAGGAACATTTAAATACTATATTTTCAATTATTTACAAATTCTTATTTCAAATGAAAAAATTTAAAAATTCATTATAGATTTATATTCACCTATTAAGATAAAAATAGATATTAATAATTTGAAATTTAATTAAAAAATCCATTAAATACTAAAATTAACATTACATTAATGTTTTAAAAAATTAAAATGATCACTTACTAAACTTTTATCTCAGGTGTCACATAATTCCATCCTATAAAAATTATGTCTTAAAAGTTTTTACAGATATACATTTCAAAAAAAAATTAAATTCATTCTTCATCATAAGATAAACTGGTTCCAAAATATAAACTTAAATATTATTATTTCTAAAAATTAACTTTATCAGTTGATTCATCTAATTCTAGTATACCTTTTCAATTTTGTAATGAATCTGCATGGTCTCTTCAAGGTAAGATAAATCTTCCTGAAACTCTACCTCATCATAGATGAGCACATTTTTTGGATGTATAATGTACAACCTAAATAATGATAAGTGGGGAATATCATTTATATTATAGATTCTTAAATATTTTACCTTATTTGGTCTTCTTTAATATTATTCTGAATATTATTACCTCTATTGTTGTTTCTACAACAAGATCTAGGACTACATTCTTCCTTAAACCAATATCATCCTAACAAGCTGGAGTATGATATTTTATGAAATTCAATTCTTTATATGGATCTATTTGAATAATTGAACAGAAACAATTGTTATTAGAAAAAAATACCAAATGTAAATAATAATCCATATACCTTGAAAGTATTCTGAGAACATCCTCATCATATATTATAATGTTTTAATAGTCCTTTTAGATTTTACATCAGTTTTTGGATGGTAGATTGTGCTCAATTGAAGCTCAATATCATGAAACATATAATAATATTTTCATAATTTCTATGAAAATTTGGGATCATGATCCGACACAATTTCAAGACGTGGTCCATGTAGTCTTTAGCTTTTGTAATATAAAGTAATGTATGTCACTTAATAGGAAAACATATCTTATTGAAAAAAAATGTGTATATATTTATAATAGATAAACAATAACCCAAATTTCTTAATTCCTTCTAGGATTGTTAGGTAATCTATTGTTAAATTACATTTTAATGTCTTCCCATTTTCAATGATGAATAGGTATTGGTTTTATGACTCTTATAAGACATTTTCTCTCATCCCTCACCCATTGAATAATCATTAATCCTGATACATAATCATTAATATCATATTATCCCACAAAAAATGATCCCCCAAATCCATATACATCATAGTGATTCCAGGGTGTATAATGAAATTTGAGTTATAAGAATCATCCATTAATTCTATTTTTAGAATAGGTATAAATGAATAAGATAACCTATCTCCAAATTTTAGATCACAATATTTATATTTGAGTTCTTTTAATTTTCCACCATTCACAGTTGTAATTTTATTTTGAAAAAAACTCATCATCATGTTGAATTTATCTTATTTTTACTTATAAATATGTGTTCACAATCATTTGAAAAATGTTTTCATTTCTCCCCAAATTCATATTTTTCCATAAGTATATTTATTATATCCATGAACATAGGATCCATATTTATCTTTAAATTTTTTTAAAAATCCATGATCTTTCATGGTCAATGCATCAAATACCTTATTTTCTTTCCTTGAGAGGTAGTATATTGATGAATTAAATTTGTTGAGTATTTTGAACCATCACATTTCTATATATTGAGCCATTTATGTGAAAATATTTATTTTATGCACTTTATATATATATATATAGTTATATTTCTCACATCATTCTTCCATGAGATATTGTATCTATGTTTTTAATGAAATTATTTTCACTGTCATCTCAGGAATATGGGTTGTATATTTATATTCATGAGTATTTAACTACCTTGATGAATGTGGAAAAACATTACTATTCTATATAAGCACATAATCCAATCTCATATTTGATTCATCGCTATATAAGAATAATCCTTTATTAACAAATGGTAGATTCAAAATCATACATTGACCAACCTCTTCTTCACTTATTTAAAACATTATTCAAATTCATTTTTCCATACAAACTATAACCAATTATGTTTAATAATGATTAAATAGTTAACCAATTTTAATTTTTTTTAAATCAAATGATATTAAGATTCCAAATTTGTGAAGCTACATAAGTATTTTATGGTTATTGTTATAGGAAATTCATTTCTTGTCCTGGTATTCTTATGATCAATATAAATTCTATCCATGGAGAAAATATGGATACGAAAACAATCTTTCTAAATCTATATTTCACACTTTCTAAATTACCCATATAAATATTTTATTATAAGAGACTCACAAATAATTTTTAAATGATTCTAATTCTCCTCACATCTATTAGAATAAACTAATATATAATTAATAAATACAAAAAAACATCGACATATTCCTCGAATATTATGTTTATTAGATGCAAAAAATAGAGGGTATATTAGTAAATCCAAATTTTATTACTGTAAACTCATAATATCTATACATAATTCAAAATAATGTGATCAAAATACCATCCTTCATTCTCAAACATGATGATACCCATAATAATGGTCAACCATTGAAAAATAATGAGCTACATGAAGCTGATCGAGGAATTAATTAATGTGCATTAGAGGATACTTATTTATTATTTTAAAATAATTTATTTCCCTATAATGAATTCATAGGCTCATGGATCCATTATTTATTTTAAAAAAACTAATAAGGTATCCCCAAGGAGATAGAATAAGTCATATAAATCCCTTTCCACACAAAATATCTTGCAATTTATTCAAATCTACTACTTGAAAATTAGACTTTCTATAGGAATTATTTGATATAGGTCTCACATTAGAAATTAAATCAATGTGAAACTCAACCTCACAATCTGGTAGATGACAAATTAATTCCTCAAGAAACAGATCAATATATTCCTCTATAATAGGTACATCATCAATTTGAATATTACATTTTCCATCCATATTTTTTTTCTATACTTCTTTTATATGAATTTCATTTATAATAACAACTAAGTGTGGATCTAAAAATGATCCAAATAATTAAGTCTCTTCTATAAAGATAATGATTTCTATATGTTCCTCACTTATTTTAATTTACTTCAATTTTTAATTAACTTTTTCAACATATTTTCAAATCCTCTCCATACCTAGTACTATATAAAATTCAACACAATATATACTAATATTTTTATAAAATAGATAATGTTAATATAACAAATTGGGAAATTAATGACGGATCCTTGTTTTAGTGAAACATTTACTATGATTTTTGATTGAAAACTCCCTTATTAACTTTCTATTGAAATTTAAATTTTCTTATGGAATGAAAGAATATATAAAAAATTTGTAGGATTGATAATTCAATAATAAACAATATAAATTTTAGGATACTATTAATGTAATTAAAAAAATATATTCTGGGACATCTAATATAGATGTAGTGGTCAAATAATCTTTTACATATATGATTTTCCCCTTCTATTGTACATTTACTTAATTCAAAAAAAGTGGATTGAATATTGTACCATTTCATTACTCTTGAAGTAAATGATATTAGTTATCTCTTTTGTTCCCTTAAAATAATTACTATATGACCCTTATCCTGGAACATATAACATAGTCCGAAAATTTAGAACTTATGTAATATGATTTATTTATCTTTAAAATGTATGAAAAAAATTATCCATATTTTATAATTTTTCAAATTTATGAAATCATTTATTTGAGTTTTTTATTACCTGAATGAGTATTTAATCAGCATTCCATAGGATTTTAAGGTAATAATTTAATCAATAAAAATTTAATAAAAATAAACAAGATGATAAATAAATTCATATTTAAAATAATCATTTATAACTGAACATAAATAATTTTTCACACTTGAATAAAAATTAGAGATATTAAAACAAACAGTATGAAATATTATATTTTTTCATTAATTATTATAATATTAAGATCATTATCAAATGAAAGTTTCATGAAATTAAAAATTAATTAAAAAAATTATATGGTTAAGGTATATATAAACCTATCCAATTAAATAAATTCATGTGATTTCGATATTACTAGGCCATGTCTAATAGTTTTAAAATCATGTTAACCCATTAACCATTAATGAGTGAAAAATATTTTTTAAATAGTTAATATTAAATAAAAAAGGGTCTATTTTCCTAATTGGATCAACATAATTACAAAAAAAAAATATTTCAATTTTCAGTTTTAATTTTCTTGATGTGGAAAATATCAATTTTATAGTAAATTCACGAAATCACAAGAAAAGTTGATTTTGGAAAAAATGAATTTTAATGTAGAAAAAGGATTTATTATTATCTTATGCCTTGTAGGAATCATGAGATTAATGTTATAACACTTAATTTCACATATAATCTATATATATCATAGAATACATCATTTATAGTTATTACATTAATTTCTTAATATAAAAACAAATTACTGGAAAAAAACTAGTTTTCTAGAAAAACAAATATTTTTTTTTTCATTTAGATGATTTTATCAATTGATAAATAAGAAATTCATATTATACATATGTAAAAAATAATTTTTCATAATTTAGATAGACCTATTCATACCTTTTATTATGACATATTGGAGATGGATGTCACACTAAATATTAAAAAATAAATAGTAATTTGTGGTTCATTTAAACTTGTTATTTAATAAAAAAATTATCAATGAAATGAAATTTGTTTAAATAGAATTATATCATAAAATCTAAGGGTATGACATTCAACCCCCCTTATAAAATGTTTCCAATGAAATTTCATATCATTAGTGAGAATATATCAGGATAATTCAGCCTTATCAAATCCGCAGGTTCCCATGTAGCTTCCTCAAATTTACGGTTTAACCAAAAAACATTGACCAATTGAGTGGTCTTTTTCTGTAACACATTAACTCTTTAATCAAGAAGATCCATTAATTATTACACCTAAAATAGATCATTCTCTAGTGATATAAACTCTTATTTAAATATATATGAATTATCATGCATGTACATACATGGGAGAGATACAAGGATCATATCATTAACTTGACGGATATTCAATGGAAAAGCGATTAGATATTATACCATACCAATACGATCATAAATTCCAAAGGGTATGATATATCTAAATATTATCCTTCATTTATTTCCAAATCTTATAACCATATTCCATGTGTTTAATTTTAGTAATTCTTTTTCAACAACTTCAAACTCTAGATATCACCGATGACTGTCAGTATCACATTTTTATAAACTATGAACTTCCCTAACATGCGGCTGAATAGATCTACCATTATCTATTATTTTATTAGTTTGATAATGTCCGAATATATTTATTTATCTAATTTCATCCCATCATGATGTAGATCTATGCATCCTTCCACTGAGGGAATCATATAGATCCTTTTGAATACTTTAGTGAGAAATATTGTTGTAGAAAAATTATACCAATGAACGGTGTTGATCCCCACCACCTTGTAAGAACATATTCAAATAACTCAATGTATATTTTATTGTTTAAATTGTTCAGTAAGACTAACCATATTTCTGAGGAATATATTTAGTATTGAAACATTAACCTATATCCAATGGGTTACAAAGATTTATTTAGAATATTGAGGTAACCATAGATCATGATCATATATAATTCATAGTGGTATCATATAAAATTTAACAACTTACTTAAGGTATGAGTGAGTAATTTGGTTAAGTGAAAAATATTATCTAATATAAATAAGCTGTTTTGATTTTGTAAGGAGAGTGATTATTACTCAAATAGAATTATGTTAATTTCATATTATGGTAATTTCAACAATGAAAACCTTGGTTTTGGTTTCTAATTTCTATTTCATTATGGGTAGTGGTTTTATTATATCCTTAAACATAAATCTAATATCCTTAAGAATTGAGATATGAACTCTACAACCTCCTTTTTTCCAAACTATAAATATTTTTTTAGATATCGATATATCATCATACTTGCAGGATGAATAATTATTGATGACCTATGAAAATCATCAAAATTATCCCTCTTCAATTTTAATATTGATAGAAAACATGCTCTATTCTTGAAAATTATCATTCCATTACAATCAAGGTCCAACTCAATAACATTTATCACGTTCTTATATAGTTCTAAATCTTTTTTTCTTCACCACATTAATCATCACATTGATGGGTAGTTTAGCATTCATATGAAAAATAGAGGATCTTTCCCCATTCATTAGAGTTTAGTGTTTTATCTTCTAAAAATTTATAGGTATTGTATATCTTTCTGTCCTCGTCAAAGAAAAACTAGCATGGTCCTCCAAACTCAATGAATCTGACACCATGTTCTCCTTCCATGGTGGTAATTTTATGATAATAAATAATCACTAATCATCTCTAACCATATTCTCTAATTTATATTAGTTATTTTTATAAGAATATTAACTTTAATATTTTAGGATATGTATATAGGTTACGTAATTCACCAAAAAGATAATGGATCTTTATCATTAATGCAAAAAACACCACTTCCATCTTTGAATGACGAGTCGGTTGATTTTTCTCATTTATTTTCAATTAGTGATAAAATTATTATATAACTATGTAATTTTGTAAAAGAAAATATCCGTGTCAATTATTTGATTCATCATTATTGGCCAAATTTTTTTTACTAAATCATTGTGAGAAAATTGGGGCCCCAAACAACCATTACTCCATATCCATTAAATTTTTTCAAATTCATCAATCCATTAGAAAATAACTCCCTTATGAGTTAAATTGATGAGTGGAATAGATAATGGTGGGAATTTTTTCATAAATATTTTGTATTATCTAGCTAACCATATAAAACTCTAGTCATTACATACAATGGTTGTTTTATTCCATTTCTCAATTAATTCAATTTTTGATGGATCCACTGTTATACCCTCAATTGAGATTTAATGACTCAAGAATGATTCTTCTTCAATCCAAAATTAACACTTGGAAAAATTTTCTAACAATGTCCACTTCCTTATGGTCTTAAACACAATCCCCAAATGATATTCATTCTCTTCCTTACTCTTTGAATACATTATAATATCACCTATAAAGTATACAATAACGTTCAGGTTAATATATAAATACTATATTCATTAAATATATATAGATAATATGGGTATTAGTATGTCTAAATGGAATCAATATAATTTAATAATTCCAAAACCTCATACATAAGGTTGTCTTGCGTATGTAATCCTTTTGGATCCTCAAATGATGTTACCCAAAGTAATGTTCAAACTTTTAAATTATTTAATAGCCTCATAATTTAATAAAAAAATCATCGTCATGGGGATGGGGATACTTTTTATTGAGGTTTATCATGTTATGTTCTCAATAATAATTGTAACATCAAATTGACCTATCATTCTTCCTTACAAAAAGAACATTTTCACCCTACAGTGACATACTAGGGTATATGAATCACTATTATAGATTATTCTATATTTTCTTCTTTAATTCCTATAACTAAATTGGTTTTATTTTATATGTACTTTTTGAGCAAAAAATATACCAATTTATGAGTTTCATTGAAAACAAAACTTCATGATTTGGTGGAAGACTATGAACCTTTTCTAGAATGAAATTAAAAAACCATTTTACAATGGTTATATCCTCAATGTTGAAGTTATCATCAATAATCAGTGATATATAACTTTCATTAATGGAAATTAAGACCAATAATAATGATTTAATATCCACTTGAATTATATATTTATCCTCCCACTTATTAATGATCAATGGTTCATTCAGAATATGTAATGTTAGTTCGCTTCCATGAAATGTGATATGGTATATATATAAATATAAACAATACTTCTCTAGAATCATATCAACATCAATTAAATGGTGAATAAAAAGATTTTCAGGATGCAAATTCCTAAAAACATTAGTTAAAACAGAAATATAGACCTCAGATTCAACCATCATACAATTATTATTCATCACTAGTAAATTAATATCTAATAATTGAGGGGCTAATGTGATAACCCTAAAAAAGCCTTATATATATATTGGTGAGAAAAGAAATGAAATAGTACGATATTAACTATTATTGAGTGGATAACATGTGTAAATTTCACCCTATTATTCTCATATCCCACTTTTTCACTCATGACCACAAGATATTTCTATCCGTATTTAGTATTAAGAGGTTATTGATGCAGGTAATTATCATAAAACATTATATTTTTTCAATGGATCACTTATTTTAAAAACTCATGCATTTTAACCATTACATTTTTGGTGGTAAATTTGTTTTAATCTTCATTTCATCTATTGTATGAACTAGAACCTTATTGAATTTTTATAATCATGGAATTTTGACTAAATATTTTTCATTTAATGTATAACTTGATTCCATTAAATTAGTTTCATTTAGGTTACTGGAATTCTGTTCCACTTATTATTTTTTTAGTATTCATGAGACCCCTTGTTCTTATTCTTATCAAAACCACAGGAATTATGTTAATATCCAAATTTCATTTATACCATGAGGTCAAATAAAACAATTTCCACATAGCTACTAAATCCCCTTATAGAAAATTCCTTATGGTAACATAGTTTTAATCTACAAATTAATCAATAAAGCGTTATTTCATGGTGGGTGATTAAACTAGAAGAATAAATTGAAGGTATTTTATAATTTTTATCCGCGGAACAAATAGATTTATTATCCTTCAACTTCAGGTCAATAAATTTTTTCGGTAATTTTATATGTAGAATATATTAGATGTAATTGTTGAATAATATCTCTTTAAGAAAATCCAATTTCACGGACTAAACTTCTTCCTCTTACTAAATATTTCTAATAATATAATTCCATTAATATACCTCTCATTAAAAATGAAAGACATCAAAGAAATCATTTCCTGTTTTGAACAATGCAACACATAACATATTTTTCTATTAGAACTGATCCATGTCTAGGAAACTAGTTGATCATAAGAACCACTAAAAATTTTGTATGATTCATCATGAAAGAATAAATCATATATTTTTCACTACTTATATCTTTTAAAAGATCCTCATGATTCAAATTCCATGAACATCTTTTGAGAATAGAAATAATAGTTTTTTCGCCCCACTATCATCGCATTTAATTTCTCAAGAGGAAAATATTTTAATTGTACATAAGATTAATTGTTAGCATGATTATTTATTATTGAATCTATTTTCTGAAAAAAAAACACTTTGTAAAAAGAAAGTTACAATATTAAATGTAATTAATCATATATTGATTAAAATTATTCGAAATGTTTCCATGATAATTACACATTTTTGTCAATATATGACATTTAATGTACATCCTATATCACATTATGATCAAAAAATTTATATGATTTTATAAAAAAAATTCTCATAATACAATCTTCAAAAATAACTAATCACTGATATGATAATAAATATATTGTCCCAAGTATAACATAAATAAATATTACTTATTTTTAGTGAATATTCAATATATATCCCTAATAAGCATTTTCAAGAACTGTAATGTTTAAGTGTTACTTAGAGAATAGATATATAAACATAATATTTATGTCAAATCTTCATCTTATCAAAAATATTTCATTTTATAAAATCCACTTCTAGACCAATCAAACTTATTACCCCTCTTCATAACATGAGGAAAAACTAAAACATGTAAAGGGGTGAGATCAGAAGATCAGTAAGGATAAACATGGGATACAACAATCAATGATCATAAGAAATAATATTAACAGGATAATGGATTGAGAATGTTTTATTATCAAAAAAAGATCATACAAAAAAATTCATAGATAAAAATCATGAATCATGAAAGAAAGCATTATAATTTCTAAAGATTGGGAGATCATCAAAAAATATAAATCTTGAGCGTAGAGTTAAAATATTAAGAATATCATCATGTAATAAGAGTGTGGTATCATCCCATTCATAGAAACCATATTATATGTCATGATTTACTACCAATACCATCATATCCAATTGTATCATGGATAAAAACCTATTTCTATTTCATAACATATTGTGTATCAATAGCAATTTCCTTTATAAACATGTATCAGGATTCACTACCCATTTTTCATGGTCAAATCAGATTTTAAATTTCAATCCCAGAATTATATATTAAAAAATGAGGCATTACACAATGCCTTAGAGGGATATGTTATTTTGTCCAGACCCATAAAATAATTAAAAATTAAATATGTGTATAAATAATAATAAAATATTCATTATATAATCATAGAATAACCCATTGAGAAAATTTTATTAATAAAAATATATTATTCATAATTTTAATTCATACATATTAATAATTAATATGGTATCAATTAAAATTATCCAAATTAAATCATAACAATCCTCAAAAGAAGATGTCGAAGACAAATAATACGATTTAAATTTACCTGAAAAATGGTAAAATATCATTTTCCTGTGATAATTTTTCATCTAAAAATTCCTAAAATATTGATAAAATACATCTCAATGAAAATAAATAACAAATTTAATAATGGAATCATTAATCAAATGAATGGTCTTGAAAATAATAAAATATATTTCTAATGTAATTATTAAATTAAAACAATCGATCCACACATATTCAAAATATGTATCAAATGACTTGATTAAAATGTTTTAGATAGATTCTTTTTTAAACAATTCTATATAAAGTAATATATTGTGAAAAGAAGATTTCAAAACATTTCAATTATAGATAATATCTTTCAAAAACCATATTTTATGGACATTCATATGGAAGAAAAGTGGCATTGTCTAAAGATAAAATACTGTCATCATTTCATTAAAAAATTTATTGATATTTTTAATTACTGAGGTTATATAAATGGTAATAATAATTTAAAATTTAATTAATAACCCGAGGAGAAGAAAATATACAGATTTAAAGGATAATATCTATAAATTTCCTCGAATGTAAATGTTTCAAAACAATCCCAAAAAATGAGATTGTAGCACATACCCCTACCTCATGTTGAATTTAATGTTATACACATTAGATCCTCGTAATTCATAAATATACATTTTTTATATATATATTATAGAAACATACTAATATATATACATATATCAAACCCCATATGATTTACTTTTAACATCTTATCACCCATTTATTAACAATACATAACTAATATAATTTTTCATGTGATAAATACTTGTTTTTTCATGCATGTATCTGTTAATCAATTACAATAATTATTCATTGGTAATTTTCCAATAATATATATAAGTTTAATAATGTAATGAATTTAATATTTAAAAATTTTATACTCTTATATAACGTTTCATATAAATCGATGATGGCAATTTAATTATAGCAGTTGGTGTAAAATTTAGTCCACAGATAGACATAGGAGATGTATCCATATTTAATTAATTTGAATAAAAATATTAAATAATAATTTAACATTCCATAACTATTTTATTATAACATATATTTAGTAAATTCACTATTATTTTAACCATTAATGTGAGTAGGTGGGAAAAAATGCATCACTTTATGGAGGTTGTAGTCCACACATATGCACAAGTGAAGTTTTAATTTCCAATGGGATGGATAGAAATTATATAATGGATATTCCATAAATATAATTACAATTTAGAATATTTAATATACATAATAAATTGTTTTATAATGGATACAACATATTTAGATGAGAAAGAAATTAATAATTTTCAAGTAGTTATTTAAGCTTTATACCACTTCAAAGAGGAACATCCTTAATCTTACATTTTTGGCCTAAAGAGGATGATATTATGGATATAACAGAAGCTATTTTATTTAGGTATGGAATATATAATAGAATTAGAGTAGGTATTTACTAATATTAAAGTCTAAATTTTTTTATTATGATATCAGATTTGGTTCTCTTTTATAAGTGAGTAGAGGGGCATCCTTTGAATTAACTAAATAATTGAATTAATATAAATTAATTTTAATCTAAAATTGGAACAAAATTGATATATTTTGAATCTAGTATTATTATGTTGAGAATTAAAATCATATAATATATTTTATAAATGTTTTGGGATGTTTTACATGTATCTCTTCATTTTAATCCTTTCTAGTACATTGGATGATTATCATGATGTCAATGATTTTTAAATTTTAGGGGTCATGATGTTACTATAAACGGTATAATGTTGAATAATTTGAACTTTCTATATATAATCAACCATATTTCATTAAATTGATATGATTTAATATTTTGGTAAATTTTAAATAATTTAATAAAATAAAATACAATATAAGATACCATTAATTTCATTTTTTGGTCTATTCAAATAGCTTAACTATAAAAACAACAAGATAGAAATGAAATTTCAATAGAATCATTAAAAACATAAATAATATATTATATTTGTCTAATAATTTTATATACCCTGATAATTCATCCTAATTTATTCCATTTATCATTTCTAAATCGATTTTTTTCGATTACATGAAACATTATAGTGTTTGTGATTCATAAGAATCTAAGGTTATTATTATATCAATGAAAATAAAAAATAAACTTACGTGAATTTTTTTTGTCATATTTCAAATAAAAATATATAACCAATAATAAGCACTTTTTATCCCTATGAATAAATATTATAGATATTTAAATAAAATGAGTAACATTTTGTATTTATTATTTACAAAAACAATATTAAGGCCATTAAAAAATAAAAGTGGAATGAAATTAATAAAACAACATTATAATATGATTGAGGCCTAAAAGAACCTATATAATGAAATAAAATTACGTTTTTTAGATTTTTATGATCTATTAGAGAATTTTAACCATATTTTACTCATTTTACCCTTACTGAAGTGAATGGTATTTACAATATTCACTATTACTATTGTAAAATAGGGCATATTTACCAAATTTGATCAAGGTGATTCAAAATTTGATATAAGTTTATAAATACCAAAATTTTATAAGTGGAATAATTATTTTTTAAAGTAATCATGGAATATTCAATGAAAGCTATTTTTTGACTAATGCTGTTTTGAGCCAAAAACTAAATTTATTCATATATCTTGCACAGTAGAAAACACAAGATGAATGATACAACATTATTTTGAATATAAAATCCTCAAATTTCATTGAAATTCATTATCAATAATGATTAATTTAATATATTAATGTTTAAAATTTATGTGGGAATAAAAATGTTATTCTAAAAAACATATGTTTTTTTAGAGGATTGTATCAGTTGATAAAAATGAATTCAGTTTATAAATTTGTATACAATATTTTTTTTCATAATTTAGATAGTCATATTATTACCCTCTAATCAAATGGATAGGTTATAATTGAAACATTAAATAATAATAATTCAAAATTATATCATCATTTGTTTAAACTTGATATTGTATTTAATGAAATATATTATGTCAATTTGATTTATTCAAAGATAAATATATATTAAAATCTCTTGTTATTGTAAAAGAACCATTTTAATATTATTTTATTATAAGTACCATTATCCAATATAACTTTATCAATGGTGATAAGTACTTTATTTCTCATGCATACCATTTTTAAGCTAAAATTCAAAGGTAAACAATTTACTAGATACTATCAAACCAAAACACCCTCCATAATATTCAAAATAGAAATGAGGGAATTTATCAATTATGATAAGGTAGTCACAATAAACATATCTAATTACATAACCAATTGTAAGGAGTGAATTCCATATTATAAATCCATTAATTTAATCTAATTTTTATTGAATCCCAATAAAGAAAGAAAATATAATCCTGATACCTATCAACAAAAATACATTTGAAATATATCATAATAAAACACACAAAAAATAATTTAACCTATACATTTAAACATAATAAAAACCATCAACTAATTGGACTCTTAATTTAGGATGGAATGATGAAATTAACTTGTATATATATCTCTAGGACATTTGGAATTAAATTATGTTCAAATTACCTTTAGGGATCCATCTTTATCAATAGTCAATGTTTACATAGAGACATATATAATACATTCCACTGAACTCAAGATAAAAAAATGTGGTATTTATAATATTATTTTAAAGAGCCATACTCTACCATATGCAAATATAAAAAGATTTATTGGATTGTTTCAAAGTTTTACACACTCATTTACATAAGTTTAACGTCAAACCATGAATGAAATCACATAATACCTAAGGAAAAATTCAAGAGCTAGCCTATCCTCAATTATCACATGGAATAGACTCCACCTATTTGGGATTAAGAATCTATGAGAACATAAAATTTTAAAGGTATATAAATAATAATAAAATTACTGATTTGAGATGATATAGTAATAATTGGATGGAGAAATAATGAAATTAATATTATACTCCTATATACATATAGATAGGAATATACTACAAAAAAAATATCATGATCTAATAATAAAAGAATGAAATAAAAATGGATGATGAAGATTTGCAAGGGATAAATTTTGTTGGATCCAAAGAAGATATCCAATAAAATTATAAACGAGGTATGTTTGATATTTTTTTAAGAAAATTGATTTTAAATAATCTTTTTTTAAATATGAAGGTAGATCATACCCAGTACACAACCACCCAGTTCCTAGTGTTAATGTTGATACCACCCACCTCACAAAACTTGCTACCATGTCCTCAG
This sequence comes from Viscum album, assembly GCA_963277665.1. Taxonomy (NCBI): domain Eukaryota; kingdom Viridiplantae; phylum Streptophyta; class Magnoliopsida; order Santalales; family Viscaceae; genus Viscum; species Viscum album. Next base: position 901,569,167 of record OY728137.1, on the reverse strand, counting down.
TAAACCATCATTTGTTACCCAATGGTTTATAAATTAATTTTCAGAACTACACTAGTTACACTTGGTACTTAGAACCCCTATACTGAGTAACCAATGGAACTTGTCGCACATTACAAAAAAGACAAAAATTTAAAACCTTATCTGAAACCTCTTAATAACCCTTAAAGATTATTAATTTGTATAAAACCATATGTAAATAAAACTTTTTGGACACACAATTCAAATATTATTATCAAATAAAAAAATAAATAGTACAATATTTTAGATGAAGTTAGGTTTCAAAAAATTCCTAGAATATATCTGAACAAAAATATAATACACATTTTAATTACTAGATCAAACTAAATTATAAATATAAATAATTATCATAAATAATTACAACAAAATTTAACTCTAATAAGAATAATGACCTATAAATATGGCATGTTGACCTACACCACAACAATATATTGTGACACAAATATTGTTCTTACATGAAATCTTGAAGTAAAATAATCCACCATTACATAATCATAAAAATATGGGTGAAAGTATATAGACAAAACAAATAGTGGTGTCACCCTCCATAACCTCCAACACATTGATAGAATAATTTAATATAGATAATAAACATGAAACAATGTGGTTGTATTATATTTTTATTTTCCAAAAATATATAATTACATATTTTCTTTAAAAAAATTACATTTAAAATTATTTATGTATTCATCGACACGTAGAAAATAAAAAAGTGTAGGTTGATGAATTATTCATCCTCTATAATGTTCCAGTTATATCTTAAAATAATTTTTGAATTGATAACTGTATCCTTGATAAAATTAAACAATTTTAAAAATTTCATAATAAATATAATAAAAAATTCTGAACAAAACAAATTGAACATTGTCTTAAAGAGATTTTAAAGGAACATAATAAATAATTCAAAAACAATTTATTAAAAAACATCTGATAGCATAAAAAATCTATTAGGGGTTAATTAATTATTATATTAACCATAAATTTTTTTCACCTTTGTTTCTTTATTTTAAAGACATTAAATCTAAGGAAAGATTCTACAGTCACTATAATCTACAGTTTATATGATTTAAAAATGAGGTTAATATCATAGAATAATTTTAGTTCTATATCATGTTTCTAAATATAGTCCTCAATTATTAACCATACAAAAGATAATTAATCCCTGAAAATCAATATAATTATTTCTACAATGTTTGTGAATACAACAATCATGTGTATATGGATGTTTTTTTGGGGAACCACATAACTCAGTTATATTATATTATCAGTAAATTCTATATAGATTCATTTATTTATGTCAATTATGGGTGGTGGAAATCTATTTGTATCTTAAATAGCCATCAAGGAAATTATATAACTTATTTATAGCTAGCTTCTATAACTTTTTATCTTATATTATCATGGTAAATCTATCTTTAATAACACCCATAATGAGTTTCCTATGATCAATGTAGACCCCAAATTTAGTGGATTTATTATAGGTAAAAGTTCATTATTCTATTTTAATTCATTATAAATTTTTATTTTTTGTAACTACATTAATTGGTATTGCATAAGAACTATGAGAAGTTTCACAAATTATTCCCTCGTTAATAAATTTACTAAGTTATTCCTAAAAAATAATTATATGTATTAAACCTCATTTATTTATATATTATTATATTGAGACTTTATTTCCTCAAAATCGTATGTATTAATTAAGATGGGTTAATTTTTATGAGGTCATTAATGAAATATGCTCCAATTTTTTATACATTTTCATGATTTTTGTTATTATTCATACTTATTTCCAAATAGATTTGGTGGAATGATGACTTCATATTTTTAAACTATCAATGAAATACCATTAATTTGATAACATTATATCATTTTAAAGAATGGAAAATCTTTTTCATTATGGTTATATATCCCCAACAGGTGGTTTGAAATATTGTTTTCAAAAATAAATTATAGGTTATATTATCTTTTGATAATAATATTTATCAACATTAACATCATTCAAAATAATTTAAATTTTAATATATTATTGAATTTGGATCAATATCTATTTCTTAAAAACATCTTATATTTAATATTTGTTACAAAATATAGGTTCATTTATAGATATAAACTCATTAATGTCTTTTCGTGAAGCATTTATTAAGAAAATGAAGTATCTCTTAATCACATTAATCATAACCCATGAAGTAGATAAGAATTGTCTCCTTAATAGAATATAACTATTATTTTAAACATTATATACAATTGACTTTTCTTCAAAAAAGATATTTTTTCAAGTCTAATTAATAATTAAAACCCTCTTCAAAATTGGTATGTTATTGATCTGCCAAAAATAGAAAGGTCTAATAGGGTTAATTTTAGCTAACCAATTCTCATGTATTAGAACAATTGATATAGAATTATCACTATAATTTATCATAAAATACAAATATATATTTGTTTATTTATCCACCCATTATGTCATGACATGAAAAAATACTTTTGGTCTTTATATTGGGAGGTATAATATTTTGTAGCACCATAGTACTATTCTCAATTTGGGAAATGGTTACATGTTCATCTGATTTCCTTTTTTTTAAATTATGATATTGATAAACATTTGATATAATTTAATTTTATCCAAATGACATAAAATAGAACTTTAGAAAATTAATTCATTAATAAGAATCATTTTATTGTTTTTATCAATGCCCTTTTCTGTTACCAAAATGTATTGGTAATATGTGAAATAATATTTTTAATTTCATGGGGATTAAATTTATCCATCCATTAAATTCATGTTCATAGCTTTAAATTTATTGAGTTATTTTTCTTCCATAACATAAATGAATTTTTCCAATATTAGGTTATTATGGTCTATATTATTTACTTCTTGAGTTATGATATTCACTTTCATTCCCATCAATTATCTAGTAGGATTGGTATTTCTGAATTCAAGAACCTTATTTTCATCCCCTTGAATGCTAATTTAACTAATGTTGGTAATAATTATAACATTATGTCTAAGGATTATTTATAATCTTAATTTTGTCTCTTTTCATCAATTTTTTAAACAAATACCAACTGTTTCACAAGCTTGAGATGTATTTCTTTATTTAACTACCATTATGTTTCCAATACAGAATCTAACTTAGTCTATTTTTATCACTCTATCTTTTAGATTTCTTAGATTTCCTTATTAATTATTTCCCTACTAATACTTTTATTTATTTTTGTATTTTTATTTTTTTGGTGTAGTGGGTTATCTTTATTAATCCCTTAAGACAAATTTAGATTAGCCCAAATTATAGTCATTTGAGAATATATAAAATTTTTAATTCTTTTTCTACCATAGAATACATATTATACATTTTCAATAAAAAATGAAAAATTAACATGATGATGTTTTAATTTCATATCCCAAAACAAGACACAATGTAAAAATTTCTCCCTAAGCGATTGATATTTGTTCTAATAATAATTTATTTAAGATTTTTATTTATCATTATCTATAATTATTTTAAATGGTTATAAGAAATGTATTGGAATATTGACCATATTGTGTGAATTACAATGTATTCCCACTATCCATCTAGTATTTTATGAGTATTGTATATTTCTCTAATTTCATTAACAATTTTATCTTCAGAGTCTATTCATATATACTATTCAATATGGTTATTCATGAATCATGGATCCCAGAACACCCCAGGTATATTAATGAATATGTGTGTCACCCCCTAAATCCTACCTCTAATTGGACATGGCTTGGAGAATAATAATGAGGGTATCAAAAAAAGTATGAGAGAAAATGTCATCATAAATACTTTGAATATTAGAAAAAACCAATAATAATATATATGAATTTCAATATAATTGAAAAAATAAAGAATGAAAATGTGATACATTAACAGATGTATCCATAAGAATACCATAAAAAATAGATCTTTTGATAGATACACCAGAAACATTTATATTCATTGATGATTATGAAGAGTATGTATGTATCATCCTGGTCACCAAATCCATCATAAAAAATTTGAAATTATATATATATATATATAGTGTTGAGAGTACAATTATTCTCAGTATGATCATCCCTAAATACTCTCTTAAAAATGATTAAGATGCATACAAAATTCATTGTGAACAAATATACAAAAAATAACCTTAACTAATCTAAAATGCTACCACTCATCTTGTACAATGCACACTCATCCAATAAATAAGCTTTGAATATGAATATAATATTAATAGAACATATCATTAAAGGTAACACATAATTGCGTCCCTAATAAACCGGTCACTCTCATAACCAAATAGATCATGCCATGTTCTTCGTTCCATTCTATTATGACATTCCAACAACTAAATATCCAAAACCACATGTAATATCACATAAAAACATGAAAACAACATCCAAATACCAAAAACACAAGATACACCACAACATGTCACATCTTAATCACAAAATATTTATATATTAGAACCTGAAAGTGTTTTGGTAATGTAAAAATGAAGATGTCAACTATATTTCCTTATCGTACAATGTACATTGTCAACTATCTATCTGACCTTAAAACCATTAACTCTAATATATATATATATATATTATAACCTAGAAGAATTATATCATATATATACATATCTACCTTGTTCCACCAAAGAATGAACCGTGTTTGAGTGGGAGAATGGAAGACGAAGTAATCAATCATATATTCCATTCACAGCCTATATGTTAGGGGAAAACCCTAGAAAATATATTGTAATTGGTAAGGTTCTCCAACATGATTGGTGAATCATAGTAAAAAAAGAAAATAAAATTTAATATATCATAGCTTAGAATCCAACCAAAATATTTTATAAATAAATTAATACCACCACAACTCCAATTAACATTCGCATCATCACTACCAAATATCAAAATCCACTCCCGTCACTATAACTTGTAACTACCACATTTAAACTCATAAAATAAAACAAACTGAAATATTTTAAAAAAACCCATAATTATATTTGAATTTATTTTATCATTCATAAAATATTCTTCCTTGACGCCAATTTGATGATATCTGGATGATAGATCAATTTTTCCAAACAAGATAAATCCATTCAGTTGATCATATAAATAAAAAATCCATGGGAAGGGATATCGATTATTCATCATAACTAGACATAACCAATAATTATTGATAAACAACTACAGTAAACTATCCACATTCATATAAAATAACAATAGAGCATCTATTTGAAACATACTAAACCATATGAGTTTTTTTTAATATATAATCATTTTGAATTTGTAACTCCCACAAGTCACAATGTGATATCTAGTAAGGATCCATCTAAATCATAGTTATAATAGGCTGGGACTCAATCCTATTCTCAATTCCACGCTAGGTGGGAAGCATAATAACCGATTTAGGGAATATATCTAGGAATTCAACTCTGAATATTTGGAACATTGGTGGTTAGATGTCCTTCAATTCCAATGTCATCATTTCATAATAAGAAGAATGAGGCTCCAAATACTAATGGTCCATCAAATTCTAGTACATGATAATGTAAATATCATGATCACCGACCACATAACTAAAGCAATCCATCCTTTAAAATAAATAAGTAATAAATTACTTATAATGAAACCCTTCTATGATGTGAATAATAGTGAATGGTTGTATCTATTTTATAAATAAATGTCACAATGACTGATGATTCCCAATCATCACCTCACATCCCCAACCCACCTCTAGAAATATTTACTGAACTGTAACTCGTGTAGTAACTACCCATGGAATGAAAATCTTTAATAACATAAGTCATATGTATTAGTTTAATACATATATAATGATAGTGTCTGAATATTACAATTCAGAAAAATTATAAATTTGGGTAAATGATAAATTTATGGTAACTTATTAAATCTTATGTAATCCTATAATAAGAAACTATGTTCCATTAAACTGACCATGCTTTGATCACCTTTTACATTGTCCATGATGATGACCACCACCATGAACACACTAATACCTCTATTCTAGATAGTGAGGAATGTCCAAGATATATAATTTAAAATATACATATTCAATTGTTTATCTATAATCCTAATGACCCCATGATTTTAGATATGGTCATAAAGGTTACTACTGTTAATGTTTCATATGTAACTGGCCTCTTTCGACTTTAATACCACTATGAAATATCTATAAATAATAATTTAAATGACCATAAACTACATAAACAATGTAAACTAGAAACAATTGCTAAAAAAATTATTCTCAAAACAAATTTTAATAAGAAATTTGATACTTACTCTCAACTAGTTGATACCATGACATCCTATATACTCAAATATTATAATTAATAGCCTTTCAACTTTTTAATTTATGATGATTTCAATATCTACAAGACATCATAAAAACATGAATCTTCTATATCACTTATATATTGGCCAACATCTCAACATACATCGATTGTGTAAATTGATGGGATGGCACTGGATCTCTGGACAAAACACATCTACTGAATTTCAAACTCTAACTAACTCATCTAGGAGAATATCTATTATAAAATGAAGAAAATAATTGATCAATATTATTTTCCCATATACATAGAAAACGAAATTCCATTTGGGGGAGAAAATATTTCCACCTAAATACCATCAACATTGATGAAATGACCAAATCACAAAACTATATTCAGAAATCTTCCCAAGAGTTTAAAGACTCCTAAGGCTCACCGAAGAATATGATGCACCATTATTGAAAAATATCCCTCAATTAAATGAACACCAATAGGATAAAAATATCCTTTTATGAATGTATTTGGCAAAAAAATATAAAAAATGTATATATAGAAACGAAGGATTCTAATACATAGATATTAAATCTTTTTAAATGAATATTCATTATATTACATAGACACGTACTTGATGACTATAATAGTTAATCACCTTGGAAAAATGGAACACAATTTTTAATCTTGTAAATGATATTAAATATTTTATACAATGATCTTCCCATGTATTACTCATTATATACATAGCCTACATAATATATTATTAATAACTTAGTTAAAGGAAAAATTAGAATGTTTGTGCTCATACGCTCGGTAACGGTAAACATAATCAATACAAATCTTTGATCGTGTTAAAGGACAATACAATCATAAGGTTATGGGATCATAAACACCACTTATGATGTTAATATCCTACTTTACCTTTATTATAAACATGATTTGTTGAATAAAACTTTATCATTTTAGAAAATATAGCCCATAAGTGTGATAAATCATCATAAATAAATCATGAACCCTAATATTATGTCATAAAAGTTTAACAGAATAATAAATATATAATTCCATTTCATATATATAGGATAAATAATAAGACGACCAATAGATTTGATCATGAAATATCACCTTTTTTCTTATTGTGTATCTGAACACACCAATTTCCCAAAGTGGATTAGGACACACATATTTCCCCAAGTGGAACAAGCCCATAGACTGGTTTCCCACTATTATCTCATGAGATATAAATAATTATAAATAAAATTGATGAGAGATATAGTTACCACCTATATATAGTTGTAACATAACCACCATCTATCGTTATAATGTAACCACCATACTTATTTATAACATAACTACCGTCTCATGATGAAAATAAAAAATATGTGTTCCATATGATCCTAAAAAAGTATTCATATCACAACCTATAAAATGAAATGAGTTCCATAAAATGTTAATCATAATACATTATATGAAAAAGATACATGTTTCATAATCATTTCATCATTTAATATTATCATAAACCATTGTAAAGAAGTTAGTTTTCTTTGAATTTTGTTATGGTATAAATTGTATAAGAGAGACGGGTTATTTATGAATTATTTCCATAATAAAACTTTAACAAAAGTATAATTAATGGTGTCCTTGTTTCATATACCTATTAAATCATAAGTAACATCAATTGATGAAATCATAGATAAAAAATATATTTGAAATATTACATGGAACATTTCTTGATGGAAATTTGATTTCTTTTTAAATAAATTTTAAAACATAAAGCATTTTCAAAATCACGTTCTTTGAAAATATCCATGAAACATTATAACGGATTCTTTAAAAATAATTTATAACATTTCATGATAAAAATATCCATTAAAATTTCAAAAAAACAAAAATATAAATCATTTGAAAGTTATTTTTCATTGAAAATATCCTTGAAAACATGTACATGGTGCTTTTATGTAATTATTATCCATGATTTCATAAAATTTCATTCATGCCACACAAATTAAACGGAATAATCCATTGACATTTTTAGTGAAATCTAAATGGGTATTCATTCGAAATGACATGATGATTAATTTCCAAAATTTTTAAAAACAATAAAAGTGGTAAATATATCTTTAATAAATCATTTTAAGAATAATAAAACATTTTTCAAACATTTCTAGATAACAAGGTTTTGGATAAAATCATATTCTCGACCAAATAGAGAATTAATGTCACAATAACTTAGAAACATTTTCTAAATAATGATAAGTACCAAATAGTGTAAAAATTGTAGTATTACTTGTAAAATATCATTAATAACCATATGATAATAAAACTAATGTGTTTCATTTGATATGGATCATGGAAATTTATCATTAGTGAAATAATCATAAATAATCATGATAAATAATGAGATGTTAACATGAAATCATTACCACATTGGTAAAATTGAATCATAATCCTCATTAAAGGATAAAATAAAAAGATAACTTAAAGTATAATATAAATATGTAAATTAATTATATTAAATTTAAATGTTTTTTATATAATCCTCGTAAAGGGATATTGGTGAATAACATAACAAATGTCTCAAAGAAGGGAAATTGAGATAAAAACCCATACTGATTTGGTAAAATTTGAATTGTAAACCCCGTGAAAATAATATAATCAGTTCTATATGAAAATTATAATAATTTTACATATTATAATTATAAAATAAATTCATTTTTAGTATATATACCACATGAAAGTCACATTTAGTGAACATGGAATGTGTCTTATATAATAAAATAAATATTGGATGAAAATCACTTACCTTATGTATTGAATTTCGTCATCAAAGTTAAAAAATCATGAGTAATAAATTTAATTTTATTATAAACATAGGAAAGAAAAATATTAATATATTTTATACCATATATAATTATCTTATTCCCTTTTATTACCCATTAAATATCAATTCCATGTTAATGTCATGTTTTGTGTGATAACCGCTTTGTTTTTCATTTATGTTTTTATTTGTTATGTTTGTGTTACTATTATTTTGATCATGGTTCCATCATCTAAATAATTATCACCATGATATAAATATATTATATAATCATTATTTATGTATTTATATTAATCCTTAAAAATTATTGATAGAAAATGAAATACTCCATTCATGAAGATAGTAAACCGTATGTATGCATGAATGATGTGTCCATTTTCATTTTGGATTTATCGAAATAAAGGAAACTGATATAATATCCTTAAATGGATATTTTTATGTCATATATATAACTTATTTTCATTAAACCCTTCTTTAATACCTTTCATGTAATCCATGAATTAATCTTAATGATTTTAAATGTGGTAGTCGGTTATACACATGAGGGACATTATCATATTCTCAGAATTGGAAATATTGAGGTTATCTGTGATATAAAAATTCAAAAATCATTATAATATCATTAATATAGTATATAAACAATAAATTAATCTTTATTTACAACCATGAGAGGTGGAAAAGGAAAACAAATCCATATCAGTTCACGAGGCTATAGTCCAGCATAAACACAAACAATGTATTTGAATCCCTTTTGATGAAAGTGGAGATGGTTGTAGGCCAATAAGATAACATAAAAACAAATCTTTATATTTAAGAAACTATTTCTATGATATTATCATGTTATAATAATATTTTAAAGAGGCGGTATAAGAAATAAACTAAATGGCTTCTTGATGAAGGTTACCTCCTTTTTAGGTATCCACAATATATGTTTCACCAAAATCCATAATTATATGGATTTAAGTAAAAAATAAGGCTTATAAAAAAATGGTAGGGATATTGAGAAGTGGTTTTTGAACATATTGAATGAACGGAATTGGTTTAAATGTGTGAATATGAGAGGATAGGGGTGACCTTTTATATGTGTGGGAGATGACACACTTAATTTTTTTGAAAATAATTGAGCACTCCCAGATTTTTCATATTTGAAGAAGTTTAAAAATTGGTCAATTACATAATGTTATATGATTAATTATAGAAATGTGTCTAAAAATATTATCTAGAAATGTTTTGATTTATTTTTACCCATATCATTTCAGTTTAACCCATGGTAAACCCATTTTTATCTTAAGAAAATTAATTTTTACTACATACCCTATTAATTTTTGAAATAAATTAAGTTGAACACATTTGACAATAAAAACTATTTTGAATAAAAATATATAATCTTTTTTTCCTAATTCAATTCACTTATGTGAAAATAATATAATTTAAAATAAATCTCACAAACACAATGAAAAGCATGTTTTTGAGGAGAAAATTTTCATAGTATTACAATGATTTTATATCCAAATTAAATATGAAATTGATTACAATTACCTACATTGAATTACTAGATTTATTATTAGTCTAATTAAACTTTAATATAAGTTTGAAATATAATTTAATTTTATAAATAATTTAAAAAAAATGATGATTTCAAAAAAAAATTGTATTTTAAACTTTTCACCAAAATATGAATCCTTTAAGAAAAAACTAAAAATTCTCCCTGAACTAAATTTCATATGATGATTTAAAAGAAATTATGAAATTAATTTTAAAAAATTATCATAAAATAATTTTATTATCATTTACAATATGAATAAAATATTTTTTTTTTGAGAAACTAATATGTTCAAAACATATAATTAATTTACCACAAATTGTGTATTTTTTTACAATATTTTTTCCTTATAAAAAAATTATACATAATATTTTAAAAAAAATTCTTACAACTCATACCACTATATTTTTTCTCAAGGTTATAATATTCATGTTTGAATTATATAAATAAGATATTGTGGTTTTGAATAATCATAATACTTTTTTAAAAAAATTAGAGCCTAGTGTTGTGTATAGCATAAGATTAACTTGGTGTTTCATGTAGCACATGAAAATCCCAGTTTTTAGTCTAAAAAAAGCTAAACGTTATATTTTGAGTAAATAAAAAAAATTAAAAATGATTTAGTTTATTTGAAAAAAAATCACAAAAATCTATCATTTTCACCTTCTACCCCCTTCATATGCATTTCACCCCAAAATTTTGTCACATAAATAAAAAAATGAGGATACTTTTAGATCATCATATAAAAAAATAGTAATATATATTGTTCAAAATGGAGGTTTCTTTAGAATACATTGACCAGGTGAGTAGTCTTGTTTGTTATAACATTGTTTGCATGATTAAAAAATCTCTATTGGTCATTCATCAAGAGAATGTTACATATCTAATTGTTTAACCTATGAGTTAAGTATATACGAGGGTTCATCTATGTACTTCCTCAATAGAGATACATGTAACACATCATGGATTAGAGAGAATTTTGGTGGATGTGCCAAGAAATATGCTATGGTCCCAATACAGTCAATAATTTCAAATAGACCAGTATAACTGGGGATCAGTATTCAATTATTTACATTATGAAGAAATTCATTGAAATACATAGTCACAAACATCAAATTATAGTTTGTGATGATGATTATCAACATAACATATCAATTATCTTTGTGCAATCCATATATGTTCTTAAATGGCCCTAGCCTTCTTTTCCATATCATCATCTTGCTTAGGTCCTAATATTATTCTTTCTACAAATTCATTCAAGTGTGTTATAGTACTCTACATACTTCCATAAAAGGCTTCCCATGGAGTCATTTAAAAGATCAAGTGAAAGATATCCCTGTGAGATAACTCAACTATAGGATGGTATAGATGTCAATCGCCTTTGAAATCAATAGGAAAAGTTCTTAGAGTATCATTTAAAACTTTTCCACACGTTTTAAAGTAATTAATCTTCAAATTATATTTTTACTATATATAAAACTAAAGGGTTTTATTTCCATCAATTTTACTAAGAATATAATTAATCTTGACAAAATATCATCACATATAGCCTCAAAAGTGGTTTCATAGACTTTAAAATTATGGTCAAATGTAAACTCATAAACCCGTGATGGTCTCCACAAATCTTATGTTAATATTATTTAGAGACACATATTCTACCAAAATATAATTCACCCTTTATTCCATAAATAATCTGTTATCTTGTTAAGAACATTTCAATTGGAATATAAGGTTCATAATTAGACCGTTACAAATAATAAATTTGATTTCATTATTACAAAATTTATGTTGAAGGATATAATCACATGAAATGTCACTAAAGTGTGAACAATGATATTTTTATAGGGATCATTCAAACAAAATAAAATGTGAAGTATGCAACCAAGGAGGGAAGGTTAGGTGTTCACTATGTATCATGATTAATAGTAATTTTTTCATATTTTTTCCATTTATACTTATTGTTTAAATGTTTATTTGTTATAACATCCACATTATCCCATGTATTGGTGTATTGATTCATATAATGACCAAATCCTGTCACTTAAAAAATCAGAATGTGAGTGGTGCAAGGGTTTACATCCTCTTCTCATCTATTGCGCAAACAATCCCTTTAATCATATTTCAACATTCATGAATTACGGAACCAATTTGGTTTTATAAAGGGCAGATCCATACAAGACTGCATTTTCCTTGATTCTGAATGCACCAATATTCTTAATAGGAATGCAAGAGGTGGAAATATTTCCACTAAACTCAACATTAGAAAAGCCTTTGACACCATTGCCTAGAGTTTCATTTTAAATGTTCAACAAAGCATTGGCTTCAAAGATACTTTTATTTTGAGAATAAAAACTTTATTTAACATTGATTTTATTTCCATCTTGATTAATGGATCCAACAAGGGGTATTTTAAATACTCTAAAGGCGTCAGACAAGGAGATCCTCTTTCAGCCATTCTGTTTGTTATTGCGGAAGACTACCTCAGTAGATTACATACCCTACTAGTTGAGCAAAGTAAACTCAATACCATCCAGGCTTCTAGGGACATGAATGTCCCCACCCATCTTCTTTATGCCAATGAAATAATTCTTTTCCTTAATGGTGAAAAAAGGAATATTCAGGTTTTAAAAACTGCTCTGTCTCACTATGAGGAGGTCTCAAGTCAAGCGATCTGCTGGAATAAATCCTTTTTCTTTTTTGGTAAAAATTTCTCGCCTCACATAAATGTCTTCATCGCCAAAAAATTAGGAATTAAAGAGGGATCCCTCCCATTCAACTACCTTGGTGTTCCGATCTTCTGGGGAAGGACAAAATCCCTTTATTTTTCCTATATTGTTGATCAAATCCATAAAAAACTCTCCACCTGGAAAGGAAAATCCCTTTCCATGGCTAGCAGAATCTGTCTTGTTAAATCTACCATTGTATCTAAAATGGTTTACTCGCTGATGGTTTATAAATGGCCTATTAACACTCTTAAAAAACTCAATGCCTATATTAAAAAAAATCTGGACTAGATGTATTCTTGAAAGAAAACCTGTTACCATCCCTTGGGACACCTGCTGTAAGACCTTAAAAAAAGGTGGTCTTGGAATTTAAAATCTCAGACTCTTTAATGATGTGCTCCAAGATAAACTCACCTGGAGGATAATTCATACCAACTCAGATGCTTTGGATTTCCTTAAAAAGTGATTTCTGCACAAACTTAAAAAGGGTAACATAAATTTCATCACCTCTTCAATCTGGCCCTCTATCAAATACACATACTTCAACATTTTGAAGAACTCCCGATGGATGGTCAATTATAATTATTCCATGAATTTCTGCCTTGATAATTGGACTGGCACCCCCCAAATCTCTATTCTATCTTCTAATGAAATTATTGAAAACACCAATCATACCATTAATGATGTTATTCACTCTCACATAAATGATATCCCTGATAACATTATGCATGTCATTGATAGTTATACTTCCTCCATTACTGATGATTTCCTTATCTGGGAACCTACTAATAATGGAATCTTGGACTCAAAAAGTTACTATGAGCATAATTTCATAAACATTGAATCCAAATTAGAATGGTTGGTCTATTTTAACAAACAATGGATTAAACAATAAAGATTTACACTTATTTAGAGAATTGCACATTATAGAATTCCTACTGAAGTTTTCATACAATCTCTTGGTATTCAGCTATGCTCAAAATGTTGCTTCTCCAACAAACACAGGGAAGATGTGAATCATCTCTCTCTATCTTATGCTACAGCTTCTGCTCTTTGGAATTATACTCTTGACTTATTTGGCTGCAGATGGATTCTTTATGATACTATTGGATCTCAATTAAAAAGATGTGCTCAGTAAGAGGAATTGCAACAAATCAAGAATCTCTTCCTCTCTTCCATTGCTGAGCTTCTTCATGTGATCTGGTATGATAGAAACAATATGATTCATAACAACTCTTCACCAAATCTTAATGCAGGTAAAGCCTGTATCCTCCTTACGACGCGTGAGGATGCCTCTATCCAAAAGTCTCACTGCAATAATAATATTAATGACTTTGAGATCCTTCAAAGACTTCACATTGAAGGCATCTTCAAACAACCCAAACACACCTTTGAAGTATTCTGGCAGGTTCCACTTCCAGGATGGATCAAGGTGAACGTTGATGGTGCCTCCAAGGGAAACCCAGGCTCTGCCGGTTGCGGAGTGATATTCAGAGACCATCTTGGTATATTCCATGGATGCTTCTTCAATGGCTGTGGCACTGTCTCTTCATTGGAAGCTGAAATGATGGGTGTGATCCACGCTGTCAACTTTTCCCTCCAAAAAGGATGGAGGAAGATTTGGATTGAAAGTGACTCAACCACCATCGTTCAAGCAATCTAGAAGGGGATGACTCACCTTGCCTGACCTCTCACTACTCACTGGGTGAAGTGCCTTGACACTCTTCTGCAGTTCAATCTTATCGCCACACATGTTTTTAGAGAATCTAACAATGTTGCTGATGAGCTTGCAAACATAGGAGTTAATCATGAGATGATGTGGACTAATGCACTCCCTCTTGATCTTTTTTAGCTTTATGACAATGATTGTAGGAAACTTCCATAGTTTCGACTCTTGTAACCTTTTTTATCCTAAATAAATTGTGCCTCGGTCTTTGACCGAAAAAATACCTTTTTAGAAAAAACTTAATGTCATAGTTATATTAATGCAATAACCATGATTCTTATTCCAAAATTTCTGGTATACAGATGCTAGGAATTTCATTCCACCACATCTATTTTCATGAAACATGATCTTCCTTTTCTTATCAAAACCATTTGAGTTGTGGGAGTATCATGTTTCAATTTCTACGTTAAGTGAACATAAAATAAATTCTTGGTGCCTACTAAAGTTTCACATATCCAAGGACGTTCAAATATGTGGTTTCAAGCCACAAAAGAATATATTGATTTTTCTTTAAGGGATGATTATTAAACCGACAACATACCTTTAAGTTCTGGTAAAAATAACTTCATATGAACAAGTAGATTCATCATCCTTTTTCTAAAGATCAATGATTAACATCTCTATATATGTTCATAGAATAATAGGGAAGTACTTACTGAACTATATCTCCCTATACTATTCTTATTACATAGATTCAATTACATCCATTTGGATTATCCAACCTCTTCCCAATTAATCTACCAACATCCCTATCCTCCCCTTAGAATCCTTAATTTATGCATAAGGCACTCCTAGAAGTCCTTTTGGTTCAAACCAAAAGAGGTTACCCAAATTAAAGGTAACAGTTTCTCATAAATTATTTTCTTTTATTCTACTTCTCCAACCCCTAAACTATTTTTAATCCTTTATTTTGTAACAAAACCAGTATCTTCAATATATACTAGGGTGTTTTTATGAGAATGATTCTAACTAAACTTACACACACCTTCATATAATGGATGAATAACATAATGTTTCTGTGGATGGAAAACTAACGCCTTGTTAAACGATGATTGTACGATTTTCTCCAACCGCCTCTCATGGTGGCCATTATGATGGAACTATATTTATATATGATATATATAATTTTTATGACTTCCTTATTCTTCTTTACTTCCCAATTATATCAAGACTTTATGGTTTTCATAATGGGTAAATACCATAATCTAATTTAAGAAAATGCGGACTACCGCCCCCTCAAAGTGATGTGATTCGTTAATGCCTTATCTGGGATGTATAAAGGATGGTGTTAATGATATAATATATGAAATTATACTATAATTATAATATACCTATGTATCATTATGTTTTAATTCAATTAAAATAAGAAATAGAAATGAAAGTAGCATTCATGCATACGTACGACTTACCGTCTCCATGAACGGTGCATTTCATTTCTTACCTCCATATGTGATAAAATATTATAAATATAGTTATCTGCTGGATATATATGATATATATGATATATAAATCATTAATATCATTCTTGATATAATTAATCTTTGACCACATGAACAACATGTAATTATAAGAAGTCCATTTTTTACTCAAGTACCAAATATCGACAAAACGAACGTTATTAACTTAAATGGTTACATAATGTTTATAACATGGAAATAAGTGATATTAAAGGAAAAATAAACCTGAAAAAAGTTCTTAATAATCTATAAATTATCTTTGGTTTATTATTCAAGAGATTAAAGAATGATTGATTCAAGTCAGACAGGAGGTAAGGGAACTTCTTGACCCAATTTTCGTACTTTGGGTTGATCTTCTCTTTCTTGTTTATGTAGTTCTTTGATTATGTGAGAAATGAATTTTTATATCTGATCATGTATTTATACTTTATTTATGTGACCTTATAGTGAATACACATAAGTGATCTATTTTATTTACAAAATGATCTTTGTAAGGGAAAATCTCACAATGTCATTTTTATCCGAGATTGTTTATACTTTAGAATTTATTAGGGAATATTTATCATCCACATTAATAATTACTCAATATGTAATATTATTTATATCCTCCTAAAATTGTTTAAATCCAATTTTACCTATTGGTGAATTTTTTGTAAAAGATATAAAAGGAATCCTTTTTCATTTTCAGTAAGAGAAAATTTTTGACGTTTTCAGCAAAAGTACGAGAAGAATGTTTTTTACTTATACGGTATGAATGGATTTTTATGATTCCATAGAAGATTATTTCCATGAATCTTCCTTTAAAAAATTTCAATTTTATTTTTAATAAACTTATTTTTGGTTAAAATTGTATGACATGATAAGAAAGGTAAAATGTTTTTGAAGTAGAAAGGTAATTTTCTTCAAGAATGGAGTTCAAGTGCTTTATCAAAATTATTTTCCATGTAAGATAATATAGGGTTCTACTTCTATCCCTATTTTTACAGTTATTTGATTATATTATGATGGAATTAATTTTATGATGTTATTTTATTTTATATGGATTTTGTTATGATGGCATGATGTTTAAGAATACCATTTTTATTACATGGGTTCTGCTATGATTTATGATTTTGTGGTACACATAAAAATGGTTTCATTATGAGATGGGTGGGACCAATATCTCCCTCCAATGCATTGTATAATGATTTATGTCTCAAGAGATAGACATGGATGGAAGGGAAAGTTACACCGGTTCAGTGATACAGGAATGGAACGAGGCGTAAACTCAGTTCAGTAATGGAATTTGTCCTCTATAATGGACTTGATAAAGATCATTGACTAAAATGAAATGATTTTCTATGATTATGTGTGTATTCCACAATGTTTCATGATTTATGTTATTATTATTGGTTTTACGTTTCACTAATATGATTTATCCAATATTATGTTATTATGATCTCTTTTGCATGTTATGATTTTTGAAATTCTATGTTCTTATGAATATGATATTTCCTTGGTTTACCCTTATTGAGTATTTGAGCTCACCCTTTTATATGTTTTCTTTTCCATGGGTTAGGAAGAAAGGTATTAAGTAGGTTATGCCAAAAGGTACTCTATATATGATGAAATAAATAGGAAACAATTTTTATGATTTATGAACCAGTTTCTTATGTTTCCCAATTTCTAAAGACACTATACCAATATGGTCCTATCATGGTTTTGTTTTGTGTTTTAATAAGTATGCTTCAATTCTGAAGTAATAACCATTTATGTAAAGTATGGGTCGTTATAGATGGTATTAGAGAAAATTTATAGTCAACCTTTGGAAACTAGGATGTAAAAACCTTAGTAAGAACTTAAGGATATGTCTAAGAACAGAACATAATATTAGTGTTTCAGAAATGGCCATGAACAACCTATGATAAGACCTAAAGTGTAAAATTTTATTCTTGATCAAGTGGTTTTTCTGTTATGATTAGTGTTTCTCACACTATGCTTCTTGGTTTTAGTCAATGGATGGAACCCTAAGGAACCATGTCAATGCTGAATGCGACGAGCAATGGAATGATTGTCCCCCTGAGCAACCAAACATTATGGGAGATGAAATGAAAAATATTTTAGCCATGCTCACACAACTTTCTCAACCTATGAATCATTCTGGACTTCCAAACGAGCAATAGAAGGAGCAACATTCTGTTGAATCCTTCATAAGGAAGCATCCACCTTCATTTAGCGGGTCTTTCGATCCATTAATGGTTGAACAATGGATCAGTACCACTGAAAAGATATTTTCAGTCTATCAATGTTCTAAGAATGATAAAGTCATCTTAGCAGTATATCGTTTTGAAGGTGAAGCTGATCTATGGTGGAATCTTATCAAGAATATGAGGCAAAGATATGAAATTGAGTCCATATAATGGGATAAGTTCAAGAACTTATTCATCAATAATTACTTCCCTCGTATTCTTCAAAAAAATATAGATAAATAGTTTCTTGAACTGAAGCAAAAGGATGATGAATCTGTTGGTACCTACGAAGAAAATTTTACAAGACTTGTAAGGTAGGCTTCTAGAATTATTATCCAACCTAAGAGTAAAATCGATCGTTTCTTTAGTGTCTTAAAACCAAGTCTTTGAAGGGAATTATCCATAAGGGAATTCAATAGCTATGAGGAAAATGTTCGATGTGCGCTAAAGGTTGAGATGAATATTAGAGTAACCCATCAGTCATATGGGTTTGATAAGAAGAGGAAAATGGAATTCAAAGGAAAATCTAAAGACCACACTGAAAAGAAGATGAGTTTTCCTTTATGCTCAAATTGAAGAAAGAAACATGGAGGGAATTGTCTTAAAGGGATGAGAAAATGTTTTATGTATGGAAAGGAAGATCTTCGGGAAATTGAATTTTGAAATAATGGGAAGAAGATGTCTAATGATTCGAACAAAAAAAGGGATACACAGAATGCAACTCCAACACTTCAATGTTTCAAGTGCAAGAAGATGGGGCATTATTCCAATAAATTACCAAATCCAAGGGTTGTTGATGATGATTGACGTCAACAAACTCTTAATGCCAAAGACAAAGGAAAGTCACATGAAATTACCATCGGTGATGTGAATTACGATAACCAAGTGGTGAAAGGTAGACTTACCATCCACTCAAAAGTAGAAAATGTTTTATTTGATTCTGGATCCACCCACTCTTTTATTTCTGAAGAATTTCCTAAGGTTATAACCATATTACATCAACAATTAGATGTTGAGTTAGATGTGACAACTCGTAATGACACAACGGTCGCATCAAAAGTTTACAATTCTTCTCTGATTAAAGTTTGTGGGAAAGTGATTCCTGCAAATATTGTGATCCTTTCTACAGTGGAATTTGATGTCAGTCTTGGCATGGATTGGATTTCTTTATATGGAGCTCATATCAATTTCCAAAGAAGGGAAGTTACATTTCATTTTCCAGATTAATCTATGATCATCTATCGATGCAAGGATGAACATGACCCTCTAGTAGAAATTTCATCCATCTTATGGGTCTTGATTCCACAAAATGAAGGTTATTTATCTCAAATGGATGGCGAGAAACTCAAAATTAAGAATACACCCATTGTACTAGAGTTTGATGATGTCTTTCTGAAGGAATTTCCAGGTCTTCCACCAAATCGTGAAGTTTGTTTTTCAATAGAAATCATATCAGGTGCTATTACCATTTCAAATACACCTTATAGAATGGCCCCAATTGAGTTGCAGGAATTGAAGAAGCAACTACAAGAGAATCTTGATAAGGGATTCATATTCCCTAGTGCAACACCTTGGGGAGCACCTGTTCTATTTTTTAAGAAGAAAGATAGAACAATGAGACTCTGCATTTATTATCGAGAACTTAACATGATCACTATCAAGAACAAATATCCTCTCCAACACATTGATGACTTATTTGACCAACTATGTGGAGCTCAGTATTTTTCTAGGATTGATCATTGTTAAGTGTATCATCAATTAAGGTTCAAAAAAGAGGATATACCAGAGATGGATTTTCGTACAAGGTATGGACACTATGAATTTATAGTGATGCCATTTGGTCTTACTAAGGCCCCTTCAATCTTAATGGATCTAATTAATAGAGTCTTTAGAAACTATCTTGATCAGTTTGTGGTAGTCTTTATAGATGATATTCTTGTCTATTCATAGTGCAAGGAAGAACATGAAGATTACTTGATAATTATATTAAAGACCCTGAAAAAGGAGATTCTTTATGCCAAATTTACCAAGTGTGAATTTTGGCTTCAAAATGTTTCATTTTTGGGTCACATAATCTCAAAATAGGAGACATCTATGGATCCAGCAAAAACAGAGGTTATCGAAAGATGGTCGAGACCAACAATAGTAACTGAGATCTGATGTTTTCTTGGTCTGGATGGATATTATCTACGTTTTGTGAAGGATTTTTCAAGGTTATCTGATCCAATCACCAGTTTGACTCGAAAAGGTGTTATGTTCGTTTGGACGGAGGAGTGTGAAGAGAATTTCAAATAGTTAAAGCGAAGGTTATCCAGTACACATGTGCTCACAGTGCCATGTAGTGGAAAAGGTTTGTGATCTATAGTGATGCATCCAAGAAGGGACTGGGGTGTTTTCTCATGAAAAAATTATATGGTGATAGCTTATGCCTCACGAAAGTTGAAAATCCATGGGAAAAATTACCCAACTCATGATTTGGAGTTATCAGTGGTAATCTTTGCATTAAAAATATGGAGGAATTATATTTATGGTGAAAGGTGTGATATTTATATATATCATAAAAGTTTAAAGTATATATTCACATAAAGAATCTGAATATGTGCCAAAGAAGATGGTTGGAGTTGATTAAGTACTATGACTTTTCAATTCATTATCACCCTGGGAAAACAAACAAGGTGGAAGATGCATTAAGTCAACAAGACCATGCTAGATTATCCATGATGAGGATCTCAAAAGATCCTATATTTATGGATTTAGAAAGGTTGGATCTTGGAATTATAATGTAAGGGGAAAATCTTATCTTTTTCAAATGAATTTTCAACCATCTATACTTGTGATGATTAAAGATGTGCAATAAAAAGATGTAGAGTCACAAAAGAAGGTGAAAAATGTTCCTGAATTCAACCTTGATTGTGATGAGATAATAAGGTTAATAAATCAGGTTTTTGATCCTCCCATCCCAGAATTAAAGAAGGAGCTACTGGATGAGGCTCATAGTTCTTCATTCTCTATTCATCCTAGAAGCACAAAGATGTATAGGGACCTGATAGAGTACTTTGGGTGGGATGCCTTGAAAAGAGATGTTGCTGAATATGTATCTCGATGCTTGGTTTGTCAGAAAGTTAAAGCTGAGAGATAGAAGTCTAAGGGGATGTTACAACCATTATCCATAACATAATGGAAATGGTAAAACATCACTATGGAATTTGTCACTGGACATCCTAAAACATCCAAAGGCAATAATGTTATCTGGGTTATAGTTGATCATCTTACGAAGTCGGCACACTTCATTTCTATTAGAGAATATTTATCTCTGGATCAGCTTGTTAGGATATACATGAAGGAAGTGGTAAGATTGCAAGGAATACCACTTTCCATTATATCTGATCGGGATATGATATTTACCTCAAAGTTCTGGTGAAGTCTTCTGCATACATTAGATACAAAGTTGAGTTTAAGCACTGCTTATCATCCTCAGACAGACGGTTAGTCTGAGAGAACAATTCAAACTCTAGAAGATATGTTAAGAGCTTTCTCTATGGATTTAAAAGGTGTTTGGGATCAACCCCTATCTTTGGTGAAATTTTCTTATAATAATAGATTTCACTCCAGTATTCAGATGGCTCCTTTTGAAGCTCTCTATGGAATGAAATGCAGGACTCCAACTTGTTGGGATGAAGTTGTGGAAAGAATGCTATTAGGACCTGATCTTGTTTATGAGATGTTAGAAAAGGTCAGATCTATTCAACAACACATAATATCATCTCAGAGTCGACAAAAAATTTATGCCGACAACCGAAGGAAAGACCTAGAGTTTGAAGTGGGTGATAAAGTGTTCTTACGAATACATCCTTGGAAGAGAGTAATGAGATTTGGAAAGAAGGGAAAGCTGAGCCCTAGGTATATCATTACTTTTGAAATACAAGATCATGTTGGTAAGGTAGCTTACTGATTGACGCTTCCACCAAATGTCTCTTAAGTTCACGATGTGTTCCATGTATCTATCTTGAGAAAGCACATACCTGATCCTTCACATGTACTATGCTCAGAAGTTGTACGACTGGAGCAAGATCTTTCTTATGAAGAACAGCCGATAAAGATTCTGGATCATAGCAAAAGAGTTCTACAGAACAAGACCACTCACTTGGTGAAAGTTTTACGGAGGAACCACCAATTATAATAAGCTACATGGGAGCTTGAGGATATGATGAGGGAGAGGTATCCTCATCTGTTTATTAAGAAGTGATGAATTTCGAGGGAAAAATTCATTTTAAGGTGGGTAGAATGTAACAAGCTTATATTTTATGAGAAGTATATTTTTTATGACTAATGTTAAACGCAACATAAAATGAATCTTTCACTACACACAACACTATCTTGGATTTCTTTACACTCAATTGCGACCTTCCACGATAGCGTGTGTTGTACGCAATACCGAGTTTCACTGAACAATGATATGTTATTAAAATATTATATAAAATAGCAATTATGAATATTAATACCCACTTTTTTAAATTATATAAATTTTATCGTTCAAAATTGACATCATTTTTGGATTCGGAATATCGAAATTAGCCTAGGGTGATATTTTGGTATTTTTATGAAAACATTCAATTTTTGATGAATAGTGAAAACACGGAGTTTTTGGTTAAAATAAACTTTTTATTTAAATAATAAATTATTTTATTTTATTTTAGGTCAAAATAGATACATAATACTTATATAAGTTAAATTAAATTCATTGAAGTCATTTTATAATAATTTATATATATATATAAATTATATTGAACTTTTCACCGTTTTTTACCCACCTCCTAGGAGCTTTTGTGATTGTTCATAAAACTTTTTTTTACCGCTACTATGAGTTGAATTTTGAAAATCCGAGAGATATGTTTAATATCTAGGAGTAAAATGTGGTTCAATAAGATAAAAATAATTTTTGGTGAATAGTAACATTTTACTTTTATTTACCACTATTAAAAGTAAATAGGGTAATTCAAGGTTAAAAGAATTTTATAATAATTCAAAATTACCTTAACACTTGTTCTAACCTTATTTTATGATTATTGGCCGACCATGGACATCATTGGGTCTATTTTGGAACCCCATTGAGCCACTTGGAAGTGATAATGGCAATTTGGATTAATTAATATAATGTAAAGGCAAAATTGACATTAACAAAAATCTTTTAGTAATTAATTTTTATAAGGGGTTATATAAATTATCATTTCGACTATAAGTATTCATTGGAAACCTAAAATGATATCCTACTTTATGTTATTTGTTTTATAATTATTAGAAATCAAATAAATTAAATTATTTGTGACACAATAATGACGCAGTGTTTACCTCATTAATAAATGATTTAAATAAATAATATTATAATGATTACAATATTATCCAAAACATGTCCAATTCTGATTGGATGATTTTATTTCGACCATGAGTCGTCTTATCTTCATCTTTAATGATTTTTGGACATTTTGAAACCAAATATAAGTTTATCATAAAATAATATTTTCACACTTTCCAAAAGATCCCCTCCCCCCATTATAAAAGGAGACCATTTCTATCGAACTCCTCACACCTCTCAAGCCATTTGGCTCATCCAACCTCTGCCCAATTAATCTCCCTACATCCCTATCCCCCCCTATAATTCTTACTTTAGGCAGAAGGAACTCCAAGATGTCCTTTTGGTTAAAACCAAAGGATGTTACCCAAATTAAAGGTAGCAATTTCTCTTAAATTGTTTTCTTTTATTCTACTTCTCCAACCCCTAATATTTTTAATAATTTATTTTGTAACAACACCAGTATCATTAATATACTAGTATGTTCTTAGGAAAAGGATTCTAACTACACTTACACACACCTCCATATATTGGATGAAGAACACAATGTTTTTGTGGATATCAAAGTAACGCCTCACGAAACGATGATTGTTCGATTTTCTCCCACCGCATATCATGATGGCCATTAAGATGGAAATGTATTTATATATGATATATATTATTTTTATTATTTCCTTATTCTTCTTTACTTCCCAAATATATCAAGCCTTTTTGGTTTCCATAGTGGGTAAATACGATAATCTCATTTGAGGAAGTGCGGACTACCACCCCCTCAAAGTGATGTGATTCGTTAATGACTTATGTGGGATGTATAATGGATGTAGTTAATGATATGATATACAATATTATACTGTAATTATAATATAACTATGTATCATTATGTTTTAATTCCATTAAAATAAGAAATAGTAATGAAAGTAGCGTTCATGCGTACGTACGGCTTACCGTCTCCATTAACGGTGCATTTCATTTCTTACCACCATATGTTATGAACTATTATAAATACTTTTATATGCTGGATATATAGGATATATATGATATATAAATCATGAATATAATTATGGATATATTGAACCACAGACCACATGAACAACATGTAATTATAAGAAGTCCATTTTTGACTTATGTACCAAATATCGGCAAAACGAACGTTATTAACTTAAATGGTTACATAATGTTTATAACATGGTAATAACTGATATAAAAGGAAAAATAAACTTGAAAAAGGTTCTTAAGAATGTATAAATTAACTTTGGTTTATTATTCAGGATATTAAAGAACGATCAAGTCAAGTCATACACGATGTAAGGGAACTTCTGAACGCTATTTCCGTTCATTGGGTTGATCTTCTCTTTCTTATTTATGTCATTCTTAAATTATGTGAGAAATGAATTTTATATCTTATCATGTATTTATAATTTATTTATGTGACCTTATAGTGAATACACATAAGGGATCTATTTCATTTACAAAAAGATCTTTGTAATGGAAAATCTCACAATCTCATTTTTATGCGAGATTGTTTATACTTCATAATTTACTGTGGCATATTTATCTTCCACATCCATGTTTCCTCAATATGTAATATTATTCCTATCCTACTACAATTTTTAAAATCCAATTTTACCTATTGTGAATTTTTAGTAAAAAATATGAAAGAAATCTTTTGTCATTTTCAGAACGAGATACTTTTTGACTTTTTCAGCCAAAGTACGAGAAGAATATTTTTTAACTTATACGACATGAATGGATTTTTATGATTCCATAGAACATTATTTCCATGAATCTTATTTTAAAAAATTTCATGTTTATTTTTAATAAACTTATTTTAGTTTAAAATTGTATGACATGATAAGAAAGTTATAATGATTTTGAAGTAGAAAAGATATTTTCCGCAAGAATGGAGTTCAAGTGTTTTATCAAAATTATTTTCCATATAAGATAATATATGGTCCTGTTTCCATCCCCATTTTTAAAGTGATTTGATTATATTATGATGGAATTAATTTTATGATGTCCTCTTATCTAATATGGATTATGTTATGATGGCATGATGTTTAAGAATCCCATTTTTGTTACATGGGTTATGCTATGATTTATGATTTTGTGGCACACATAAGAATGATTTCATTATGAGATGGGTGGGACCTATATCTCCTTCTAATTCATTGGGTAAAGATTTATATCTCATGAGATAGAAATGGCTGGAACGACAAGTTAAACCGGTTCAGTGATACATGACTGGAACGGGGAGTAAACTCGTTTTAGTAATGGACTTTTTCCACTATGATGGTCTTGGAAAAGAGCGTTGACTAATATGAAATGATTTTCTATGATTATGTGTGTATGACACAAAGTTTCATGATTTATGTTATGATTATTGGGATCACATTTCACTACTATGATTAATCCCATGTTATGATATTATGATCTCTTTTCCAGGTTAAGATTTTTTAAATGCTATGTTCTTATGAATATGATATTTTCTTTGTTTACCCTTACTGAGCATTTGAGCTCACCCTTTTGTATGTTTTCTTTTCCATAGGATAGGAATAAATGTATTAAGTAGGATATGCCAAAAGGGACTCTATATATTATAAAATAAATGTCAAACAATGTTGATGATTTATGAACCAGTTGCTTGTGTTTCCCAGTTTCTAAATACACTATACCTATACGGTCCTATCATGGTTCTGTTTTATTATGTAATAAGTATGCTTCAATTATGAAGTAATAACCATGTATGTAAAGTATGGGTTGTTATATTTAATATAAGATGAGAATAAATGAACTTGGTTAATCCTAAGGTGTTTCAAATTTTGAATATGGTGTCATGATATTCTCTAAATTATGTTATGAATACTATTACTCACACAATGCTTTCTCGTTTTAGTCAATGGCTGGAGTCCAAGGAAGTCACAGTAACATTGATAATGATGTAAAAGGTGGGAACAATGGGGGAAATGAGAAACAAAATGGAATGTTGATAGGCTTAATAGATATCCTGTTCATGCCAAACCAGTTTTCCAAAAATATGATCAACAAAATATATATTAACCAACTCCCAGACTCAACAAAGAAGAGATAGGTGATGAATGATAAGAGCTCCAGTAGTGGATACCATGGAGAAAAGAATCATAAATTTCCATCAAGCAGGAAATGTGAAAGGAGACACCTAGGAATGTGTCTCAACGGAACAAAGAACTGCTTTACGTGCGGAAAAGAAGGACATAAAGGGAAGAATTGCCGAGGAAAAATGAAGAGTACTATGGAAGAAAATAAAAATGGTCCCAAGAATCCATTTAAAGACATTTTCCATAAATTTAGGGGACCTGTTCATTACCCGAGTGAATTCTCTATTCTTTAGGATATTTTCTTGGTCAAAGAAGAAGCTATGTGGAAATAAATGGTTAGATAAATATTTAAAAGTATTAGTGCTCCTTGTTGATGGGATTACTTTGGAATAATTTTCTCTTGTATTTGTATCCTCGTAGATTTCCATGTGAGAATGATATTTGAGGAAGTCTTATCTTTTCTCTTGTGGATATAGTTATAAATAACCATTTGGTTTTATATGATCATTGGGTTTGAGGCAATTACAAGTTATTATATTTTGGGATGAAAATTCAAGGTATAAGATAACATTTATGGTTAATATTATGTTACGGTTATTTTGAGGAATTTATCTGATTTTGGTAATGTTATAAAATATAGTTTTTGAAAAAGGACAACACGTAGACCATGTGACAACCCATCACGTCGGACAAAGCTGTGGGAATCGAACCCACAACCGAAGTGTGATTGGGATTTATTGCCTACCACTGGACTACGTGATGTCCCTGGTTAGTATGACTAATTATTTTTAGTTAAATGATTTTATTGATCAATAATAAGTTGATTTGGATTCTTGTGTCTTATCAAATAAATATCCTTATTATAAGAAAATGATTTGGTGATTAAGTGATAACTCTTATTTTGGAAGATGTTCGCTTTGTTCGGAACACTATATGCCCAAGGAAAATAGAATACTATGGGGTTTCATTTGAGGAGTAATGGTGAATTTTTATCTACGTTTTTATTATGTATTTATAGTGATTGGGTTATGTATGGAAATGATTAACCTATAATAGAGAATATGTGATTAGGTTAATTACTTTTAAGTATGTGACTTTAAGAGTAGTTGATGTCATTTGGAGATACAATTTAACCTGGAACTCTACATAACCAAATTCTTATAAGTTTTGGTTTTCAATATTAGTTTGGATTATATTGAATTATTTTAAGGACATTTATTTTTTAAATGGTATTTATTTAACTTTGGGGTATTGTTGGCCTAATATTAGAAATTATGATTAGTGTTTCTTTCTCTAAAGGAATGTCCTTTTTGGGGATCTTCAGATCTTGTACTAACCGTTTGGGTTTTGATTAATCTATAAAGACAAGGTAAATATATATTTTATCCTTCGTGGATCATGTGATTCTATATAAGTTTATTCTAGCTCTTCTAGTGTGACCAAGTCTTCTTTAATACTCATCATTTAAAAAAATGAGTTAGTAGTAGAAATTTATTAAAGAATGAAAGTCTACTTAGAAAGTAAGTATATCTCTTTATGTTCTTAGTGAATCTTAGAAATGAATTCCTCATCTTTATGTAATGTAACTTCAAATAAAAAAAATGTTGTCTTTTTTACTTTTCCTACTAGGAAGCTAATGGCCGTTTGTCCCATCACAAGTTCATGGTTTTCTTGTTGTTAACTTTCTCCTGATCATGTTTTCTATCCCACTCCATCAAAACTTGACACTATTTTTATCATCCATATCCATGTTTTTCTACATGGAATCCTAGTATAGGTTATCTCGGGTGACCTTTGTAATTCCCTTTCTCTCTTTTAAAGTGATAGTTTTATTGACTCTTTTTCTGATGTGGGACATTCCATTATATTCCCAAGCCCAATTTTGAAAGTTGCGAGGACTCAATTTATTGAATTAGGGGATAATGTGACACCCAAATCTTCCACGGTACGCTTACCTTTGAATAATACAGTAGCGTGTGTTGTATGCAACTTCGAGTTCTAACACACCACAACCAATCAAACTAACCGTTATGAATAGTAATACCGACTTTTTAAAATTTTATAACTTTTATCATTCAAAATGGACTTCATTTTTGGATTCATAATATCGAATTTATCTAAGGGTGAAATTTTGGAACTTTTCGGATAACTTTCATATTTTGAGGAATAGTGAAAATTACTAAATTTTAATTAAAAACAAATTTTTTAATATAAATAATTAACAGTGATAAATTATGAATTTGAGTGGTTTTAAAGTATATTTATAATATAGTTTTAATATTTAATTCAATTTTGGTCATTGGACGTAATTTCACATTTAAACCGAACATAAACAAGTGTCAATCTTTTGATAGTTATTATTTCTTGAAAACACGCTTTTTGTTTTGACAGTGGGAATTAATTTTAAATAAATTTCTGCCACTTCTATGTTTTGAGTTTAGAAAAATGGATTTCATATTTATAATCCGGAGGTACAAATTTTTTAAATAGGAGACTCTTAATTTTAGACATTTTGAATAATTAATTAGGTACATATTTTATTAAACATGGTTAAAGGGTAAATCCGGTAAATAAGGGTAAAAAAATAATATTATACTAATTTTAATTTACCCCAAAACGTGTCCTAACCCTATTAGTTGATACATTTCCGACCATGGGAATCTTTGGGTCGATTTTGGGACCCCATGGAAACACTTGTAAGTGATAGGGACACTTTATATTAATTAAGTTAAAGTAAATACAAAAATGACATAAGCATATATCTTTTAGCAAAAAAATTTTTTACATAGGGTTATATATGTTATATTTTCAACTATAAATATTCATTAGAAATCTAAAAATATTTCCTATATAATGTTATTTAATTTATACTATTTATACATTTAATAATTAAATTTATTAATGACATAATAATGATGGAGTATTTTCCTTATTAATGAACGAATCAAATAATTAGTATAATAATTGTTAAAATAAATAATATTTGAAAGATTTAATGCGATCCATGAATTTTATTGGTTATATTACATATTAGTATTAATTAAATGAATTTTATTCGAATTAATAATGTTTTTATGACTTTAACACAAATCAATTATTAAATAGTGTCAAAATTGACATAAATGAGTTTTTAAAACAAATATTATATTATTAATTCATATATTAATCCTAAAAATCTAAGGATCGGCCAAAGCACTTATAAAATGATAGGTGTATCATTAATGTACCACTTGTGGGTTTCTTTTATGTATATAGTATGTTTATTAACTATATAATATAAAAATACAAAGAGACATGATAAGTGTCAAACTAATTAACTAAGAGTTAAATATAGATGATAAGGTTAATATTGTGACCCAAACCTGTCTAAAATATAATGAATTAAAGGATTTATACCCTTAATCACCTTAGAATATGAATAATCCACTTTTGATCTATTATAATCCTAATATGAATTTATTATAAATTAATAGTTTATGTTTTTCCTAAAGAGCCCCTCCTCCCCCTTATAAATGGACACCACTTCTAACCAATTCATCATACCTTCAAAGCCTTTTGGTTCGGCCAAACTCGGCCAAAATACTCTCTACACTATCCTCCCTTAATCCTAGAGTCCTTCCTTTAGTCAAAAAGCCAGCCTAAGGATCCCTTTTGATCAAATCAAAAGGAAGAACCCGAAGAAGAGGTTGTGTTTTCAACACCCTTTTTCAAGTTCCTTTCTTCTTCAACTTCTTCTTTCATTGTTGTTCAATTATAAAATAATAACTCTAGTATATTCTATATACTATGATTTCATTATAATTATGGCATAACCATATTCATTATTCTATCCATCCTTTGAATGACATGTCACCATAGGTGCGTACGTACGGCCTACCGTCTCCATGTTGTGGAGTAATTGTTATTCAATACATTATTATTTGTATGGGAATAATAATGATGTTTAATTAATTTAAATAATAAATATAACATGATAATTATTATTTATATATGATATACAATCCAATTATATATTATTTTAATATCAGAATAATGACATTGTTGCTCGTGCGTACGTACGGACAACCGTCTCCACGAACGTGATGAGATTCATTCCCCATCATATCCATTCAAATATAATTTTCATTTGATGGTTCAAAATAATTTTTAAGGACACGAAATAATTCTGTATATGAATAAGATACACCCTACCCATAACGAACACGACTTATGTAACAAAACCTATAAAAGAAAATGAGTAAGTTAACACCCAAAATGACGATAATTCTATGATATTATTAACAAAAGAATGTTAAAAGATCATATATGATATCATATTAATGTATATGATCCTTGTATAATACAATAAAAAATATTTCACCATTATACAGGAGGCTAACCTACCCTCAACCAGGGAAAAAGTATAAATTTAGGTGTTTCTTATCTCACTTTTAATTCCGTGAGATTTCTATTGTTCACCACTTATTTATTACATGTGGTGTGTGTACTGCCCATGATTGTATTAATTTTGTAATATAAATTAATTTATGGTTATTTAGATCATCATTTTATTATCCTTCTTTCATGGGTGTATGTTTCATATGATAACGAATCAATAAGGGAATTTGAAATTTCAATTTCCACTCATTCGGCTTTACGCATACTTCATTGATTATTTTACTCCAAGATAATGGGTGGAATCACTATTTATTTTATTATGTCATAATTTCCACTGCCCTTTCTGTGGATATACTTTTGATAAACATAATCACTCAATTGATAAATTCTCAAGTCATCTATATGAACTTGATAAGAGTAGTTTTAACCCAATCTCCATCTATTGAGTTAATCATCTAATTCATTGGTGTTGTTTTTACATGAATATATGTGAATGTCCTTTGATTGTTTTATAATAAAAATAAAATCATATTAACTGTATTTATATTTTTCATACATAATTATGTCGTTGATTTATCCTTAACCTAAGTAAAGGGTCTTTATGAGAGATTTCATCTCAATTTACATTCCATTGAGACTTCTTTGTTGTTATACACCAAATCAGTTTTATATGGTGTATATAATGTACTATGACAGAGTATATGATGAATCCCTTTATTCTCATGATATTACAATGTTTTTATTACCTCAATTATTTTTATTCAAGGGTCTCTCTTTTGGTTAGGAACTCTAACTAAAATATCATTTTAAAATATTTTAATGATTTATTATTCTAAATCTTTCTCATCAATGTCCATTTCTTTAAAATTGTTTTAAGGATTTATTCATATAGACAATAATGTTTTAAAATTAAAATTCCTTTTAAAATTTTCAAAGTGGTATGGGACACTTTGATTCAAAAATATATATTTATAACGGCTTCTTGACATGTAGTGTGAGTTTTAAATGTTTTCAAGAAAAAGGGGGTATTTCTCTCAAATAGTTTTGATGATTATTTTCATCTGTGTCAATATCATTCATTATTCTCGATTAAGGTTGATCTATTACAATACAATCTTCCATATTGTATTGAATGAGTTATGTTTGACTATGGATGTTCTATTTTTATACCATTCAAGGTTTATAGAGATGGTATTGACATTTCGTATACTAGTTTTAATACGAATGTTTATGTTATGTTTATACCTATTCATATTAGGAATGCATTGGACTTAGTACATGACGGCTGGAGCCCTCTATAGCTCCTCGACGCATCAGTGGGTCTCATGAGACAAAGTACTGTCTTGGACAAGGCCTTGACAAAATCTTATTTGTAGTCTTTGCACGAGTCCTTGAATATGTGGTTATGATAGTCTGGCATTATGCATTCCATCATTATTAAATTGGTTATTGATATTTCATGTGGTTATTCTACTAGTAGAATATCCATGTGAATAAGTAAATGGAATTATTTTATTTTATCTTTTCTATATTATTCTGATTTTGAAGTTTAAAAGGCTTTAGTTTTAGTTATACATTGCCTTAAATGTTTACGCTTATCTATGAAAGTTTCTGATATATTGTTATCCTTACTGAGCATCTGAGCTCACCCCTTTCAATGTTTTATTTTTTCCAGGATGTGAAGAAGTACTTTATGAATAACCTGTATGGATAGTATGAGGGGATATGAAGACAAGATGTTGTTGTTGTTTTTTCTACTTTATGATATAATGCAAGACTTATGAATATATCTAGTATTTCCAAGACTACTAAACTAATCGGTCTTTCGAGACTTGATCTTTTTTTATCATGCCAATGTTATATAATAATGGACATACTTTGGGTAACTGGGGTCGGGGCATTACATACATGAAAAAATATTCACAAAATCACAAGGTGTTTCACTAACCACTTGTTTTATCCCCTAATCTGAGATGGTACCTATAGTCTTTAAAAAACACTGATATTTGAACTTAGTAAACATAATCCTAAAAAAATAATCATAATTCAGGTTATTTTTACAATGGTTGGACAAAATTATCATTCTTGTCCACTCCCATTTAAACCACTTGAGGGTGATTCCTACCATTCTTCTATATAATATATATAAGATAATCCCCCAACCCTGAGGAAAATTTATTCATACCGTATTACATAAATATGTTAATTTTAATTTCCAATATCCATCCCAATTCAAAAAAAATTATAATTATTTATGATTCATAAAAATTATTATGATCTGAACACAACATGTAGTCTCATATCAACTAATTGTTTTAGTAACTTTAATGACCTTATATTGGAAAATCAAGTTACTTAAATGATTTTATCCTTTCTAGTATCCCTTTCCCATATCACATATAATCTATAATTACACTATTACCATAATAAGCCTTTTTAATATAGACTATTGACTAATTTTAAACTATATATAAACTCTAAAAAATTCATTAATTCCAATATTTCATAACCTTTTAGATGTGGGGAATTGATATATAAGGAAAAATAGTGAGAAAAACAAACCTTAGATCACTACATCTCAACCGTTATAAGATATGGATCAAGATCCAACAGGGAAGGGAAAAATTCAAATCAATAAATTCAATTGAATGATTATATTACAAAGGAAGTTAAAAAAATATTTCGAGGTTGAGGGGACAAATCAATTTTTCTTTAAAAACATAATAATATTTCAGGATGGGAATTGAAATCTCATTATGGTGGTCTAAAAATTAAATCATTTTGAGATCCCCAATTAATCATATGATTTTGAACTTATATATATTCATAGAAACTAGAATGGTCCTAGTGAATTTGAGACATTCATTGAACAATTATTTAATATCTATATGTTACAACACAATCCTTCATCATGAGATTAAACACAAGAAATCCCCAAACAGTGGCCAAAAATCTACCAAAACACAACATTGAAATGATCCCTAAAATAGAAGAGCTATGAATTTTTTTAGTCAAGGTCACCATCAAACAACATCCCTCATCACACCATAATGACCTGATATAAATTTTTAAAAGATGAAACCAAATTCTTTTTATAGAAAAACCCAATCAATAATAGTTTAACATAAAATATGATCTAACCATATTCAAAAGAATGCCTCATGGAATATAACTCGTGTTTCAACATAACTAACCATGTTAAAATGAACCAGTGATCAACAACTTATCTCCCCAATATATATATTCATGATGCAATTAATATATTCAAAACACTGACCATATTGGACACCAAAATAATAAAATTGACCCCCCCTTTCACTATTCACAAATAAACATTCCCTTAACACCACCAATGCCTAAAAATAAAAATTAAATTTCCAGGATGGTCCAAGAGTTTATATTTGATATTTATCAAATGATTATCATCTTTGTTAATAAAAATTATAACTAGATTAAAACAGAGTAAAAGTCAAAAATCCAAGAATCCCGTCAGATATATATGTCATAAATTAATCTCACCAATAACAACATATAAATACAACAAAATATGAAGAAACATCAATTATGAAATTATTAGTTAAATATAACAACATCATGAAATAAAAAAACAGGGTTTCAAAAAAATAGGAATCTATGTGCATATATGAAAATAATTCTCCCACACACACTACTCTTAGACACCATACCGTTATTTTATATGAACTAACAGAAATAATTTATCATGAAACATTTTCTCATTTTGATCCAAAACTTCAATAGGTCGCTACATGAATGTCACATCATCCTTAGAATCAAACATCACCCAATAAATAAAATGGTATTGTATGTAAATATACATACGATGTAATGAATTATGAAAATATTCTTGAATCTTATTCATCAATGAAATAATCACTATATTATATGACCCATCACGAAATTTTTCCAACACCATTTATGGTCTAGTGAACCAAACAAACAACTGGTTTCCATGATATATCACCGTTACCTACAACATGGAGAAAAATTATAGAACACATAATCCCCAACCACATACTCTAGAGTCCCCCTTCACCAGTTAACAAATACCTCTGATGATCTTGATTTAAATGTTTGATCTCTTTTATAACATGAACCCTCTAAGTAATGATTCCCACCATATCCCATCGTAGAATCGCTGAATACTTATCCAAATCCCAGTGAAGCAATGATTTGTATGAACATACATAATTTTTTTAATTGACCCATATCATTAGAAGATTGATTTTAATTGATATATTTAAACAATTACAAGGGAAAATTAATTTTCCATAAATCTCTAAAATTCAGAACACATGTTCATATCTTGTACAATAATTTATGAATAGTTTTCTATATATTTCTAAATTTATAAGGGTAAAAATAAATAAAAAATTGTAATAGAGATCAAAAATAATGATTTAGAACCAGATATATAAGATATATAAGGAGAATATTTACTATAGATGATCATACCCAAAACCTAATGAATCCACACAATCTCTTCCACATATAGCATAACTAAATCACCCACTTAATCTAATATTCTGATTGAAAATAAATGGAATTATTTTTTCCATCATTCCATAATTAAAAAAAATAGTATTATATCTTTCTTGAGAATGGGGAAACCCATTAATGATATCTATTTATATGTCCTATGAAATCCACTTAAGAAAATATCATGGATATAATAATTTACCATGAGAACAATTATTTTCATTTATCTTCCAATACACGAAACACGGGGGAAATGACTCAACTACAAAATTCTTCATCCTAAATTACCAAAAATGACTATTTAATGTTTCAATGATCATTGATATGTTGGTATATAATAATAGAGTTTATATATTAAACCCATGAAGAAACATCACACACTATTTTGATGGAACAAATAGCTTTCCCAAAAAACATCTTAGGTTATTAAGCCTCTAAACATATTTCTGAAGCACCTACACAAATGATTTAATCATACCAATGATCAACCTCAAGATCACCTAACTATAATGCTTAAATCTAGTCTATCAAGGGATACATCACCACCATCTGATAAAGGAAATCCATAACATGAAATACTCTTTATCAATTGGTAATGATGTCCACTTCTCTATCACTCTCTATGCATCTCCATAATCATGAACATCACCACAATGATAATTACAACTCATAGAATTATTTACCACATTACCCTTTTCAAGTTGCATTTATTCCCAATCAATCATTATTTGTTTAACCATTTTAGTTTCATCCACTTAGAACATTATTTCAAACATCCATATTCCCATTTCATTATCCACCAAATAATTATCATGTTCAAACCATTATTCTATCTCAATTAAACTTATTTATACCGTACTAGATATCAAAATGAAATTATGACCTAACCCACAATATCCTATCTAACACCACTCGACCATTACTTATACATTCTAGACCTCCCATGGGATGGTAGTGAAGAAGTGGATGACTCCAAAATCCCTTCTCTATTAAGCCACAATTTGGTGACTAGCTCAGAGGATATAAAAAACTTGTATTGGGTTCATTACCCTCAATAATACCGAGAATATAAGATTCCACCACTAATTAACACCACTAATATATATAAAATTAACCGTACAAATCCATGTAAATGACATAAATAATTAAAAATATCTGAAATAAAACACTAATAATAGATTTTATAGAAACAACACGACAATCTTCTATAAACTCTTATGATCACCATGACCTGGAATTCTGAGCCTAGTTAATGAATCCATACTAGAAATTTAAAATTCAAACAAACAAAAAAATAATTATACATAGAAATGTATAAACATACATAAATACTTAATAATAAATTCCTAAACATGCTCATGTAAATAGTGACTAATGACATTAATGATTTAGTGAATAAAGAGAAAAATTAACTCATCTCTAAATATTAGTGAACTACCACCCATCCACACCTACCTGATATCGCCCAATATAGTATATAAGATTAGTAACTTAATATCAAGAGAATATATTAAGAATTGTTATCAACAACAACATCCTAGTGAATTTTTCCTTCCCATACATTAATTGCTTCTATAGTATTTCTAAATATCTACCAGATGTATATATCCACAACCATATTCCAAATCATTACAACAACCACATAACCACTTCCACATACCACATACCACACCACTACACATGAGAAATTCATCACCACATATCCACATATCTAATCATAATAATTGTTGGGTAATATAAACATGAAGTACCACAACCTTCAATATATGTCCGTAAATATCTACTACACCATACAATCAAATCAACCAATATATATATATACTATAACCTCAATCCATTAATTTTCGTACACACACAAACCATTGTTGAGCCATCACAACATGTAGTATGTCTAAATTGAGAATGTGTAATATGTAATTGTTAGTCATTCATTCCCATTAGAACATGGATGCTTTGGAAAAACCATAATGCAAAACCATGTGAGAATCATAACGTTACCCAACATAGGTGAAAATAAAATGAAATAAAATAGAATACAATCCCATAAAATTTTTGACACATAATTCAAAACAATCACTACCCACAATATCCACCACTTCATCAATAGATCTTATCAAAACTGTTTCCAACACTACAAAACATACTATCCCCCTAATCCCCAAAAAATAATGTTAATCAAAAAATGATCTTTAATGTACAATAATGGAACCAAACTGTATAATTCATAATATCTTCATCTATCACCCTTATTTGACGATTAACAAAAAATAGATCATCCTAGTTAAAATAGAAAACTCACATTAAATAATGAATAATAAGTCATTATTTATGATAGGATAACAATTCATCACCTCTAAATGATATAATTAAAAAATATTGAAAACAAAACCACAACCCACCATCCACCATCTAAGATAATAACTTTGGACTACATTATGTTGTCGCATTGGGTTAAATAAAGGCCTTCTACATTATATTATTGAATATTAAATTACAATATTTTAAAATGATATATCCATTATAGAGCCATAGATAAAGGATAAAAACTAGATTATAACATTATATTAAAATAATTATCACATGGTGGGTGATGTGTCCCAACCTATTCAGAGAGAACATCAAAGAATTTCATCACAACTATAGATAAAAATATATTCTATTGTAGGAAATTTAGATTTCATTGATTTATCCTTTGAATATTTATATAAATATATCATGATTTTCTCATAGTTGGTGGTGTGTTTCGTGTATATAAGGACCTAAAATTAATAAATTAATTGTATTATATATATTTAATCATGTGTTCACATATTTTTTTGGAATTAATGTTTTTTTCATTTATTAAAACCTCATAATGAAAATATAAGGACATGGTTGTTTTCAAAATGTAGGTTCTACCTAGTTCATGACATACAATTGATCGATCTTGGATGTTCCATGGAAGGAAGAAATTGGCGGGTGCGTTAGATAAATTAAATGATATATTTATTTATTTTATTTATATCCAAAAAAAATTCTACACTTTATTAAAATAAGGCTATGGGAAATAATGAGGGTTATCTGAATTATCCTAGGATATTATGAAGGATTAGAAGAGAAACTATTGATGTTAATGTACATAGGATCATGTATCAACATTGAATGGTCATGGAAATTTTTTGGACGAATGGAGAAGGCATCAGAATAATCAATAACATCACTGTAGAATGTGTTCATCCACAATGATCAATCCTTTCTTAAGGATTCCCTTGTTGTTTTGTGGATTTTTCCTCTTTTTTTTATTTGTTGAGAAAGGATCATAAATCTATATGAATAATTGATTTTCATTCTTCAAATGAATCAACAATTTAATTTTCATTCATTAACATAATTATATATTTTGGTTTCACCCTTGATTTACAAAGTTTGTGGTTTCTATGTTGATGACCATTCATCATTTATCAGGAACACTATATCCAATGATAATCTCACCTAGTAATTTTCTATATCCCACATTTATTCTCCATGTTCTTCATCATTCTCCAATTGAGATAGTGACTCTACATTTCATAACCATTGTGAGAAATATTGAACATCTAGAATCATTACCTTTATATGAAAAATATTGGGATTTAAATTATATAAATGTATTGAGTTGGATAGATGAATTGAAGATGTCATTTGGGTATATAGACCCCATTTGGGATATGAGAGGCATGATGGATCAAGATCTTGTGACTCATATCCCATTTTCTAGAAATAAATTATGTATAATGGATGTATGGAAGTCCATTTTTTGATTTTGGTGAATTCAGGTTAGTCAATGGTGATATTTATAGTGGATTTAGAAGATCTAGTGAGCATGTGAATACTAGTTGACTAGACATCACTATCTATGAAAATTCCAAAACAATGTGTACTCTAAAGGAAAGCCTGATGTGTTTCTTAGATTCCCAATGTAGCTATTATTTTATCCCATGTAAAATATCTCACACCATGTGGCCAACCAAAGATGCCTTATTTACATGGTGTCTGACTAGTGTGTATAGAGTACATTTTCATGATCATGGGTGATTAGAAACATGGTTTCCCCATAGGGACACACTCTGTGGAGGTACATAGTTAGTTGAGTTGTTTCAGGGGAAGATAATGCTTGGACCTCGGATGGTGTCACATGTCACGTACCAAAATGAACATGTTCTTCACTTTTCACACAACCTTTTAACTTGAATATATCCTACTTTTGTTCTCAAAATTGGTCCCATGAGTAGAGCACTCTTAGAATAGTCTTTTTCACATCATAGACACAACATGAGGTGATATGAGTGGGATTATTCCTCCAATGATGCTTACATGGTGGAAGTTATCGCGTTTAATAACTAGAGAGATGGTGGGGATGGTACTCTAATAGGTCACTAGGGTGATGTTTCCCCCATGTCCTACACAAAAGTAGATTTGGTACTCTCTCATACTATAGAGGGTTCATGTCCTATATCTACAAGGTAGTACTTCACCACGATCAAGTATTGGTAGAGAGTGGTCCCTCAACTATAGATAGTGTTCCCTCGATTTTAAAGTATATATATAAAGAGATTAACCTACAATATGATTCTTTTGAGGCTTGGTATCATTTCTAACATCAAATATGTGGCCTTCAGGTATGTAAGAGGAATCATAATTCTTAGATAGATATGGAGATTATGATTTCAATCCTTTATTAATTGGGGGTTTATAATGAGCATATATGATGTTTGTTTTGTTATACATATTAACTTATGGGTTTAGAACACAATTTTCATCTATTTATTACCTTTTGTTTTTCTAGGTGACCAACTGAATTTGATTATACTCACCCTTGTATGGTATTTTCATACATGTGTCATGTCTTATGTAGATAATATATAGATTGATGACGACTTTGGTGGAAATAGTATCAGATGACCCTAGTTGTGAATAGAGGCATTGACCAAGTTTGGCATCTAGAATTATTGTGTGTGATCTAGTATCCCGTACATATATACCATATCCCATTTATTGTTATTTTGGTACCTCCTTTCAAGTTGGAATTGTATTTTTTACATTTATATTTTTTGTTACATTGATACAGATTGATATATTTCATAGAGGTTATCATATATACCGATTACTCATTACATGTTTCTGCATTATTATATGATTCCATTTTTTTTATAGTTTTTGTGTGCTCATGTATGTAGGAACATTATTCTAAGAAATCCCCTTTCAGTAAAATTCTTACCTCACACTTTCCGCCAACCCATAACCTATTTGAGGTGGGTTTAAGGAGTCACTCCAGGATTATTGTTATCCCAAATTAGACTATGATGGGTATTTTAATGACCATGAGGTATCAATGGGGGTTTTTCAAGGGATTAGTTTTGGAGTTAGTCATAGCATGAAAACTAGTTTGGGATCATAGGTTAAGAGTGTCAAAATGAATAATTTTTTTCTCTTAGGCTAGGAATCGTTGTAATGGTGTATTAAAAAACCTATCTCTATACCAAGACTATAGATAACTACTTTTTTAATTATAATACATAGGCATAAGTTATAAGGGAACCACTTAAATATGAATCATATATGATTTGAAATTTTGATGTCGAGGTATTCCATGAGTTAGCTCCCCATGAATGGACACGTTGGCCTGGTACTTGTTAATTTTTATGATTTCACCAAGATGAACTCCAGTTAATAATATTATATTGGGTTTTTATTAGGATAATTTGAGTGATGATGCCTTAATTCATGGACCACTTTTCTTGGTGATCCCTCCTTGAGGGCATAGAGTAATACTTCCAACTGATGGGAATTATGTAGATTTATCACCAATGGGAGGTTCATGATTGAATAATTTATGGAAAGCAAGTTTATACTCAATTTCATGATATATATATATATATATATTATAAACACATTGAGTGAGTTACATCGTTAAATACATCTTGGGTTTCAAGGAATGTGAATCCACCAGGTAGTGAGATATTAGATCGATGTAGTGGTCTAATTTTTCCACCAAGTGAAGACCACTGCCGATCAGATGGTTTCACTTACAATAAAATTTTTTTATGGAGAAGTAGGTAACTGGTAGGGATGGATCATCCAATCCCATTATTTGTATTTTCTCTAATGAACTGACATTCATCATATTTCCTATGATGAATATTACTTTTGGATCTTTCTCTTATTTTGGATAAATGATATTCTCGAGATATATTAAGGGAATAAGTCCGTTTCTATGTACACCTCTTGGTTTAATACCCCCACTTGATACACTATTGATATTCTGATAGTTGGATACTTATGAGTTCAAAATTTTGAGTGGGTTGGTTATAAGGATATCTAGGAAAGTGTGGTCTCTTTACGCCTTCCAACCTATGTGGGAGTGCGGGAGAATGCCCTGGTGACTCAGAGTTTTCCTGAAGAGGGGTGTTGGGTAGATATAAAAGATAGTGGAAATCATAGAGTTGTGTCATCTATAGGTTCTAGAAGCTATCCATAATCTATGTCCTGGAACTAGATTCATACTCATCCTCGGACTCAAACATGGGAATATATTGCACATGGATCACACAAAGGGTCAAATTTTACAGATGATGGACGATTCTATAAATGTGATGGATGATGTGACACATCTTTTTTACTTCCCTAATCAACTTCATTAATATTATTGAAATACATTTGAATAATCTACATGAAATAGGTAGATTTGTGATCAAGGATCTTCAAAGAATGTTTAGGGCGGCCCCTAGAGAGGTGTTGAAGATATTGTGGTAGGCGGAGACCAAGATGGAGAATCTATAGGTGGATGATGAAGCTTATACATTTTTTTCACAAACACCACCAGGTTTCC
The DNA here is from genome assembly GCA_963277665.1 of Viscum album. NCBI lineage: Eukaryota > Viridiplantae > Streptophyta > Magnoliopsida > Santalales > Viscaceae > Viscum > Viscum album. The sequence goes on along the minus strand of OY728137.1, from coordinate 901,526,236 downwards.
TATGCCGTGATCAATTATCTCGCTATAGTGGTCATGGTTTGTGATAAGATATATAGGAATATGACTAGGATTCACATTAGATGATTGAAGGTATGATATTTTTATTCTCCACATTAGCTCAAGTACTTATTGAAAATGGTGTGAGTCATTCCTTAACCTCCATATCAATTTATAAAGATCCAATTATTGGTAAATAGAATTTTACCCATAAATAGTGAATAGAGGTTCTTATAGAGAGTGATTCCTCTATCTCACACATTTTTCAGTATTGTGTATTGGTGCTCAGTGGAGGGAGTTTCTCATTATACCACTTGGTCATTGTGATTAATCCTTATGAAAACATAATGGGTATGATTTAAATTCCTAAATTTCATATATTGATTTGTTATCCCTATATGAGACTAAGATAATAATGTTATTCAAGGGACAGATTCTCCTTCATGAGAAAAAAGAAATTATGTCAAAGTGAATGGGACTCATTAGCAGGAAAATACATCCAATAATATTTTATTAGATGTGTTTAGAACTTGATTTTTTTTGGATCTACATAAATATAACATTTAATAGTATTCTAGGATTATATTGAAGTAATTCCCAAAGATGTTATAGGACTAACTCTAAGGTGGGAGATACATTATTTATATTTTTGTGCACCTCAAGACTACATCAACATCTTATGTGGAATTTTGGATATCCCCTACTAAGTTATGGGAGTTGAGGGAATAATTGTAAATCTTATATGAAAATAATTTAGCATAAATATTGATTCCCTATATAAATATCTGATATTGGTCATGAAAATCATAGATGGAAGATTGACGGATTGTTTTGATTACCACACAAAAATCAGGTGACAATCAATAACCTTTACCTCTTGATATAGATTGAGGACAACTACAAATAGTTTAAAGGTGTGAGATTGTTCTCAACAATTGATCTAATAACTAAATACCATCGGTTTTTGGCTCATGAGGATGATATTTAGATAATGATGTTATGCTTCAACTTACGGAATTATTAGTTCCACATGATTCCTTTTGGTGTAATTAATTCCCCTATAGGATTCAAGGAACATATGAATTAGATCTTCTAGAAGATTTTGGATTGCTTCATGGATGACTTCATCAATTTAATTCTCAGTTACTCAAATTTATAGGAGGAGAATACAATTAATTTGTTTATGGTCCTAGACATAGTTCATCTGAACTAATTATATTGTATTATCATTAATGGTTATTTTTTGGATTTGAGTGCTATGACTTTTATTCAAAGTAATCTATGAGATTTTTTTAGTTATAGAACTAGAAAAAATATATTCATGGATTTCGTTGGATAAACTCAAGATTGTTCTAGAGGTGTTAAGTTTTCTCAATTTGGATGGGTACTATCATAGGTTTATGGAAGATGATTAAATAATTAAAGCACCTTTCACAAATTTGAACTGGGATTGTTATCTATTTTCATGTACTGAGCTTTTTTATAGATCCATCAAGGAGCTGAAGAAGACATTGACCAATCCTCCTATGTTGAGGCCACCGTACGAGGGTGCCACATATGTGGTGTTTTATAGTTCCTATAAAGATAGTCTCCTAAACATGTTGATGAAATAGAATGTAGTGATTTTATATGATTCTAGTCACTTGATACCCCATGCAATGAACTACATGAATAATGACTTGTTATTCACAATGGTATTATTTACCATGAATGAGTAGTGGAAGTATCTTATGAGTGAGAGTTTCATTGTTTTCTCAGAACACTAGAGTGTCAGGTAAATCTTTACCCAAATAGGCCTCAAACTAAGATAAATATATTTTTTGGAGTTATTAAATAATTGTTACATTGATATTGTATATACTCTAAGTAAGGGATACATGGTGGTAGATTTTCTTAGTATGAAATCTCTTTCATATTTAGTATATGAGTCTTTAGAACATTTCGCCTCATTATAACTATCCCTATTAGAGGAGAGGGATGAAAATTAACTTCTTTTGATGTTGGTGAAACCACCTCTTATTTGATATGTGAGATAATATTAGTTGTGGCTTGTTAAATTTTAGTTTCTAAACAACCAAATATTTTCCAGAGATACACATGATGGTTATTCTGAAGGTGGGAAATTTTTATCATTATTCTAAGGAGAAATGGTCATTCGTTCTGCATTTCATGAGGAGTTCTTTAGATATTTTCATTCCTATCCTTGGAGGTAAATTCAAAAGTGAAACAGATGTATAAATACCAAGATCTTTGATTTTTGTAGGCTACCATGTGGTGATATTTTTTTTTGATTTTTTCTCTTGATGCCTCACATGCAAGTAGGTAAAGGCTAAACATCATGACCTACCAAGTCTAACTCATCCTATTGAGATCCTATAATAGATGTGGGATAGAAAATAATTTGATTTTATGATGGGTATTCTATAGAAAATGAGATGCAATGATACTATATGCTTGATTATTGACCAACATACAAATATGACACACTTATTTTCCATCCAAGTGGAGAGTTTAGTTCAGGGTTTGTGGAGTCTATATGTGCCTGAGATAGTAAAAAACAATGGGTTACATATGATTATAATATTTGAATATGTTTATTGATTCATGTGACAGTTGTGGATAGACTTGTAGGAGGGTATTAGGACCCAAATAGATATGAGAATGCAATTCTACCCCATGATGAATGGAAAAACTGAGAGAACTATCCTTATTTTTGAATATATTTTGAGGGATAAAATTTTGGACTTCTACTAGATCTAGGGGGTTCCCTTTACATTATTGGATTTTCCCTATAATAATTTTTTTGAATCCAATATTAATATGAAACTATTATAGTTATTTTACAGGAATCTCTACAGATAACCCAAATGTTGAACTGAGATTGGAAAGAAATCTATTATTGGGATTGAGTTAGATTAAATGATGTTAGATAAGGTTCAAGTTATTTATGAGTATATGGGAACATCATAACATTGATATAAATTTTATGTTGATTGACATTATAGGCCATTTGATCATAATTCAGGAGAGAATGTTTTCCTTGGATTATCCCTTACAATTTGGATTACAGAGATTTGTTCAAGATAGAATGGTATACTCAAGGATCATCATACCATTAAAAATACTTTATAGAGTTTGAAATGTTTTTTTACCTCTTTTAATTTACCATAAATTTTTTTTTGTTACATAGAATCAACTATGTGTCACGTTTGAGGAGATACATGCATGACCCATCACACGTGGTTAGCTAGGGTTAGCTGGACATTGAGGATGGCGCCACCATGTAACGTCTTGGATCTGGGTACCACTCAATGGGTGCCTCAAACCTGGTTGGTCACATGACATAAAGTGCATTTCCCAAAATTCCAGAGTCTGCCGACTAGCAGGGAGGGCCCAAGTCTTATAGTGGGGAAACTATTCCCTCATGTGTCAAAGTATAGCACAGTGGAATAAAATATTAAAACATACAACAGCGGAGGCAGTAAACAATAGGAAACTGAAATGAAAAAATAAAGTAAAAGAGAACTAGAAATCATATATATAAATATGAAGCATGTCACTAATTATATGAAAACATCTAGAACAGGATATCTTGCAATAAAATACAATACAACTCAAAGTACGTGGTACAGTTAAACACAACAAAATAGAGTAAACAGAATGCAGCAGCATCGCAAGCCGAAGCTCGGTCCCATGCTCTCCCTCTCCTCTTCTACAATCAAGTACCTATAGAGGAACCCTTTCCCTTATCCATACCTGCATAAATTTAATCTGTTTGGGTCAAAGACATGATCCAAACAGAGTGTGAGAAATAAATCCCTATAGGAAACCACTAAAGGCCCGTGCCTAACAGTCTGTGAGATTGTGCAACAGTAGTATGCAAAATTAAATGCAGTAAACTAGTCAGTACTCAAAAGTAACTATCATTACCAGTTTCATTGACATTTTAATTATTTCTTATCAATTCAAAATATTTGAATCATATTAAAAAATGCATTTCCCATAGGAGAAATAGTACCATTCCCTTAGGCTAAACATAAACTTTCCCTTATGCCATTCAGAACCTTGCTCTCAGGCCTTGCCCTCAGGTGAAATAAAATCATTCCCTTAGGACATTATCTTAAGAAAAATAGAACCTTACCCTAAGGCCATGACCTTAGTTGAAATAGACCTTTCCCTCAGGCGTATCCCTCGGGTGAAATAGAACCTTTCACTCAGGCCTTTCTCTCAGCAAAAATAGAATCCTTACCCTCAGGAGAAATAGAACCTTGCCCTCAGGCCTTTCCCTCATGTGAAATAGAACCTTGCCCTAAGAACTTCCCTCAAAAGAAATAGAATATTTTCCCTCAGGCCTTTCCCTCAGGAGAAATAGAACCTTTCCCTCATTAATTTCCCTCAATAGAAATAGAACCTTGCCCTTAGGACTTTCCATGAGGTGAAATAGAACCTTGCCCTCAGGCCTTGCCCTCAGGCGAAATAGAACCTTTCCCTCAGGCCTTACCCTCAGGAAAAATAGAATCCTTGTAACCAGGCTGACCCCAACACAAAGAAATCATTTATATAAATTTTCTCTAAAGAAAAATCAATGCACAACATAATCATGGAATACCCTCGGGTATCTTGTCCAAACGGATAAACAGAGGAATGCACCCCTGGGGTGGTCCTGGATCCAAGCAGTGATCCCAAACAATATTTATACATATTCATTAAACTACCTATGCAATTTTTAGGTATTTAATTATGCAAGGCCTCATCCATAAGTCACCCCCAACATGTGCGCGTATCAAAGTGGTATAAAAAACTCACATCAGTTGGAATTTAAACACCAGAACACCTACCTCGATCGTCTCTGATCTGTATACATGAACGAAGCCTCTTGAATCATCCAAGAATGACGTAGATCATGGATATGAGAATTCACGTTCAAACATAAATATCATCCCTTAGAGGAATAATTGGTAAGAACAGCACAAGGAGAAGGGAGGGATTACCCGTATGGTCCCAACGTGATCGACGGAAGCGGAAACGGATTCTCGGTGCACGGTCGGTTGATCATCTAAGGTTCGGCCATTCTCTCGAGCTCCTTCGGTGTTCTAAGATTCCTCTGTGAATAGTGGAGGCTACTACCCGTTTTAAGAGAAAAAAACAAACTACACGGCGTGTAATCCCAAGTACGTAACATATACTTTTTATTTTTTTAAATTGTTCCTCTGGCGGCTTCTTTCCACCGCGGAACTATTCATCTGTCAACATGAGTACACAATGTGTATTCCTAATTACATAGATTGTACTGTCACTCTGCTGACAGCCGACTCCACATCCTTACTATTCACCTGTTGACTGAATACACAGCGTGTAAATACCCTATCACAGCGTGTAGTTAGTTTTTAGACCCTCCATAGCCGACATGCCTACACACCCTGTGTACTCATCCCACTCTTCCAAAGTACACGGCATGTAGAAAAGTACATGGTGTGTAGTCAGAAATTTTGGGATTTTATTAACCTTTGTTCTTTTTCTCTCAAAAACACATAAGGATAAGGGAAAAGAAGAAACTCGTACCTCAAATATAAGAACCGGGTTCTTACAAACATCCCACATTAAAGAAATTTGTCCCCGAATATCCCTTCCAAGGGTGTTGAAGAAAATATTTAGAACAACTATGGCCACTGAGCACGTATGTCGGTCTCCTGCTCCCAGGTTTTGTCCTGCACTCGGCCATGCTTCCTTAGCACCTGTACGTGAGGAAATGACCGGCCTCGGAGAACCTTCGTGCTTCTATCAACGATATGAATTGGATTCTCGTAAAAGGACACATCAATCTGTAGCTCAACCTCCTCAAGCTGAAAGATGTGAGATGGGTCTGAATGATAACGGCGCATCTGAGATACATGGAAGACGTCATGCATGGCCTTGTACCTCTGTGGTAATTGTAACCGATAGGTAACCAGCCCGACTCTCTCGAGAATCTCAAACGGCCCCACATACCTCGGTGAAAGTTTACCCTATCACCTGATCCGTATGTGTCCCAACCTCAGCGAAACATGCAAGAAATCCTGATCCCAGACCAAAAACTCCAAAGTTCGTCTGTGGCAATTAGAATAATATTTCTAACAAGGATGTGTGGTATCCATCTACTTTTGAATCAACTCACCCTGCTCTGATGTCTCCTGCATGAGAAGTGGCCCCAACAAAGCAGCCTCACCTACCTCCAACAAGAACAAGGGTGATCGGCATGTCATACCATATAAAGCCTCATATGGTGCTATCTGAATAGTTTCCAGAAAACTATTATTATAGGAAAGCTCATCTAGGGGTATATGCTTCTCCCAAGATCCCTAAAAGTCCAGAACGCATGCATGCAACATGTCCTCTAGCACCTGTATCATACGCTGTGACTAGCCATCGGTCTGAGGGTGGTATGCTGTGCTCAAAAGCATCTGTGTACCCAGTTCCCTCTGCAAACTCAACCAGAAATGAGATTTAAAATGGGCATCCCTATCTGAAATGACAGAATGAGGGACCCCATGAAGACGCATTATCTCTCGGATATACAGCTTCCCGATCTCATCAACACCGAAGGTCTCCTTAATTGGAAAAAATGAGCTACCTCCGTGATTATATTCACAACAACCCACACAACTTCATTTCCTCAAGGTGACATTAGCAACCCGATCACGAAATCTATCGCGACATCATCCCATTTCCACTCCAGAATGGGTAACTACTGTAACAACCCAACTGGCCTCTAATACTCCACCTTCACCTGCTGACAGGTGGAACATCATGTAACAAAACCAGATACCTCTCTCTTCATACTCAGCCACCAGTACTGACGTCTCAATTCATGGTCCCTTTTGGTAACTATGGGATGCATAGCCCATGATGAATCATGAAACTCCTACATCGGCTCCTTGCATAGGTCCCCTGCAACCCACACTCATCCATGGACACGCAGTACCTCATCATCACATATCGTCCAACCATGAGGAGGGTCCTCACATGCCACCGACACCCGTAGAACTAAGCCTTTTGAATCTGATAGAGGTCTCATCCTCACTCTCTCTTGGAGGGTAGAAGTCATAGCTAAGGAAGAAAGATAGGCCTGCCCCTGAATTTCATGCACCTCCAAATACATCTTAGAGAACAAATCCCTAAGTTTCCACTCACCACTGGACTCCTGCACTGCCTGTATCTGAGTCTTCCTTCTTAGTGCATCATCTCCTACATTACATTTACCAGGTGTATAGGCAAGCTCAAAATTGAAGGACTGAAGGTACTCGACCCAACTTCGTTGTGTCAAATTCATGTCATGCTAAGTAAATATGTACTTTAGATTTTTTTAGTTGGTGAAAATCAAAAAATTCTCTCCCAAGAGATAATATCTCCAACAACATAATACATGAACAACTGTAGCCAACTCGAGACCATGTGTTGGGAAATTCCTCTCATGTGGCCTTAACTGCCAAGACCCGTATGCAACAACTCGATCACCCTACATCAACACAGCTCCCAGCCCAATACCCGATGCATCACATTAAATTGTATAGATCTTCCCTTTCTCTATAAGTATTAGGATTTGTGATGATGTCAACCTTTTCTTCAGCTCATGAAAGGTTGTCTCACAAGCTTCTAGCCATACTAACTTCACACACTTCTTAGTCAATCCCGTCAATCGTGCTCCTAAGCGGGAGAAGTCCTATATAATGTTGTTGTAGTAAACAGCCGGCCCCAATAAACTCCATATCTCAAACATGTTCTTAGACTACTCCTACGAAACTATTACTCACACTTTCTCTAGGTCTACCGCAACTCCTGCCTCTGAGATGATATGACCCAGGAAGTGTATCTAGTCCATCCAAAAGTGGCACTTTGAGAGAATAACATATAGATGATGCTCTCTCAGTGTACTCAATATGATATCAAGGTGGGTAGCATGGTCATGTCGATTGTGAGAGTAAACCAAGATTTCGTCCACGAAAACCACCATGAAGGAATCCATGTGTGGATGGAACAATCGGTTCATCAGTGCCATGAAAACGGTTGGCGCGTTCGTGAGTCCACACAGGATAACAAGTACTGTTATAGACCATATCTTCCCTAAAAATTTGTGAACGGTATATTCGATGGTCTAACACAGAACTGATGATATACGGATCACAATTCAATCTTCGAGAACACTCAGGATCATCAAAGTTGATAAAAAATGTCATCAATCCTGGGCAAGGGATATCGGTTCTTGACCATCAGCTGGTTCAACTTCTGATAGTCCAAACAAAGTCTGAGGGTACTGTCCACCTTCTATGCAAAAAAGGACAGGCGAACCCTAAGGAGAATTACTAGTTCGGATGAAACCCATTTCATGTAGCTCCTCCAATAGTCTCTTGAGCTCATGCAACTATGGTGTAGCCATCCGATAAGGAGGAATAGACACTGGTGCTGATCATGGCACAATCTCAATAGAAAAGTCCACCTATCTCTCTAGAGGTAGACCCGAGAAGTCATCAGGGATGACATCCCTGAAACGATCAACCAATAGAGGGAAATTGTTCTGACAAGTACCCTAGTAATCCAGATATAAACTCGCAATCTGGGCTTCCACACCATCTCTCCCACGATGCTCAAGTCTAGCACGAGTCGCTTGGACATCCCATCCACCTTTTATTGAAACTATCCACCCTACGGTGACGTGAAACTCACCCAGTGATAATAGAAATCTACAAAGGCTCAGAAGGGAACCAACCAGTCCATCCCGGGAATGATACCATAGCTCGTCATCTCTAGGACATAGTGTCCCCATAGAATGTGACACCCACCAACCTATAGGGGGAACTCCCTGCACTGATGCACACCAGCCATTCTAGTCCCCAACAGAGTTTCTAGCTTCATGATATTAGTAGAAGAAGAAACACAGAGCCCATGGTTCTCCACAAGAGGGACGGATATAAGGCTATGTGTAGCACCCGTATCTAAAAGTACAGAAGACAAAACCGAAGCAACTAAAATAGTAACTATGACAGTAGAAGGTCCGAGATCTTTCTCTTGTTGGGTATATTTCACTGCATTTTCCTGCCCAGTGTCGCGACCCTGCGACGCTGCCTGGCTACCCTAAGCTGACCCGCCCTGCTGTCTCTGAGATCCTGGCATTTGGCTACCATGGACACGACCACCACCACAACCTGTATGTCCTGACGTATCCTAATTTCCGGACTGGAAAGAAGTTGCTGGCCATAATCCTATACGCAGAGTCTGCACAGAACCCCTCTCACTAGCCACTGGTAGGATTGCCCTGCAGAAATGCTGCAGATGACCCATCATGCCGCAAGCTCGGCACGACACTGGGTCACGTGGACACTGCGGTCTCTTGTTCCACTCCCTACCACACTGGTAGCACATTACCTGACCACCTGTAGAAGTCTTCTAGCTAGTACTTCCATCGTGAGAGAAATTCATCTACCTCTTCCCTTTACGAGTAGAAATAGTACCAGAAACTGGTGATGAACTGCCCTGCCTACACCACTAGCTTCCAACAAGTTCCTCTTTATAATCAGTGGATGGTTTAAAATAGCATGTACTATAGGAATCCTAAAAACATTCACCAGTGTTCAGATGTCATACTGAAGACCACCCTCAAAGTATCGTGCCCTCAAAGTCTCATCTCTCACCAGAACAGGTGAAAAACGCTGAATCTTGATAAAGAGGGCAGAATAGTCCATCACTAACATGGTGCCCGGCTTCAGATTCATTAAATCTTGATCTCGATCTACTCGTAGCGTCCCAAGAAAGAAAAAGTTATAGAATACTACCCAAAAAGCTTCACTTGCCATGTCTCTGTGATGCTCTGACTGGGTGGTAACATCCCACCACCTCTTGGCGGAATCACGCAGCATGTACTTAGTGAGCTTGATCCTCCGCCCTAGAGGTGTCAATAGATGCTCAAAAATAGTCTGCACATAATCCAGCCAAGACTCTGCAGCCTATGGTCTATCATCCCTTGAAAACGTAGGTGGATACTACTTCTAGAAGATATGCATCAGCTCTAGCATAGATGTGGTGGCATGTGGTGCTCCCTGGAAGGTCTGCATAAACCGCATGAAGCCTTCATGGAACTGCGCTTCAGCGCCTGTGTCCGGTATAACTGCTGGCGCCACATCTGGCTCTGCTGGTGGATCCATTGGTAGCCCATGTCCTACCATTTCTGGAATATACTCATTGCCTCTCTCTTGGAGAACAACTCTAGGTTTCCTCATTGGCATGACTATACAAGGTCAAATGCATACCATAGATAAAGATTTATCAATAACTGAAAAAAAGGAGTATTAGAAGGGAACAAGAAGAATAAAACTTGAATGTTTTACAAAACCAGACCACACGGCATGTATATTAACTACACAATGTGTTTCCTCAAGTCTTTCCCATGGGCGTGTACTCTGCCAAAATTGGTCGTGTAACACCCCAAACCACAAGGCGTGTTGTCCACACACACAGTGTGTACTTGCATTTTCCTTCCTACCCGAGTCCCTCTACATGGCTTGGCCACATGGCTATCCTTTAAACAAGACTACACGGTATGTTCCAGAGAGACACATCATGTACGATTTAAATTCCATCTTCTCGTGTCATTAGTGACACGGCCAGCTACTCGGCTGACACTACACGACATGTACACAACTCTGTCTTCGCAGCCACATGGCCAAGTCCACACTGTCAAGTATACACGGCGTGTCCCATAGGTATATGTCATGTTCAAGAAGAGGTGACACCGACCTGTGTTGTTTGTGAAACGGCCAGGCACCTGAGTTGGACGACACGCCATGTTCAAGGTATACACGGCGTGTCTGTCTTATGGTTTCCTCTGTTCGTGTTGTTTGTTACACGGGCGGACACCGGGTTAACACTACACGGCATGTACAGCTGGTACACAGCGTGTTTGTCCCAAACCATTTTCTACCCTGTGTCCCCTCCCACTTGGTCTATGACATGGAAAGATACTATACGATGTGTACTGTGGGTACATGGCGTGTATTCAAAAAGTTTTCATTTATTCCTGAATAGAAGAACACACGGCGTGTGTCTGTAGAACTACACGGCGTGTCTGCTGGGTTTTCAAGACAGTAGACCTCAGAAACTTGTACGGAGCCTAGGAAATACTGTAACAAACACCTAAGTTCCAAATTCTGATCTTTGAGGGCCCATACTCTCTGCGAATCAAATCTTGGAATCTTACACATGTTATAAAAAGAAAACACGTTAATGATCCACTAAATTCCGGTAATTGAGGTCCCATAATCCTCAAATAACAATGTTTGGAATTCATTCTATAAAAACCTCACATAAAAATACCCTATCACATAGCAGGTATTTATCAAAGCAGTTATCACAACAGTTTTCTTTTCAAGCACCACAACCATCACAACAACATGAAATATCTAATGCACCTACATGGAATGGAACTATGCCTGAAATGTGATTTCTAGCATGTGCGTAAATGATGCATGAGATGGAATACCCTCATCTCATTGGGATGAAACTATATAGAACCCAGGTATAACATATAAATTATACACCACAAGTGTGTCACCCAACGGTGAAAATCATATCAACTGTAAAATTGGAAAACTAGTAATAATTTCAATAACCAAGGTAGAATTGCTTTTCCCTGTACACGGGTTAGCTACTACCAGGAAAAACTTATTACCAAATACAATTTCCATCCTATCCCTGACTAAGGCACCAAATAGTAAGTCAAAGAAAAGAAACCCCTCTGATACCACTTTGTAACGTCCCAGATCCGGGTGCCACTCAACGGGTGCCCTGAACTCGGTTGGTCACAGGACCTAAAGCACATTTCCCTAAACACCAGAGGCTGCCGACTAGCAGCGAGGGCCCAGGTCTGATTGTGGGGAAAAATTTCCCTCATGTGTCAAAGTGTAGCATAGTGGAATAAAATATAAAAACATACAACTGTAGAAGCAGTAAAAAATATGCAACTAAAATGAACAACTGAAGTAAAAGAGATATAGACGTCATATATATAAAGATGATTCATGCCACCAATTCTATAAAAACATCCAGAACAGGATACACTATAATAAAATACAATACAACTCAAAGTACGAGGTACAACTAAACACAACAAAGCAGAGTAAACAGAACATAGTAGCATCGCAAGCCGAAGCTCGATCTCATGCTCTCCCTCTTCTCTGCTACAATCAAGTACCTATAGAGGGACCCTTGCCCTTATCCATACCTGCATAAATGTAATCTGTTTGGGAAGAAGTCATGACCCAAATAGGATGTGAGAAATACATCCCAGTAGGCACCCACCAAAGTCCCGTGCCCAATTTTCAGTGAGATTGTGGAACAGTAGTGTGAAAATGTCAATGTTGTAAACTAGTAAGTACTCAAATGTAACTATCATTACCAGTTTCATTGAAATTTTAATTATTAGTTATCAATTAAACATAATTGAATCATATTATAAAAATGAATTTCCCATAGGATAAATAGTACCATGCCCTCAGGCTAAACAGAAACATGCCCTCCGGCCATTCCGAACCTTGTCATCAGGCCTTTCCCTAAAGAGAAATAATTTTTTTCCCTCAGGCCTTTCCCTCATGTTAAATAGAACCTTTCCCTCAAACATTTCCCTCAGGAAAAATAGAACCTTGCCCTCAGGACATTCCCTCAGGAGAAATATAATCCTTGCCCTCAGGTCTTGCCCTCAGGAGAAATAGAACCTTATCCTCAGGCCTTACCCTCAGGTGAAATAGTACATTGCCCTTAGGAGAAATAGAATCCTTACCCTCATGAATTTCCCTCATGAGAAATAGAACCTTTCCCTCCGGAAAAATAGAACCTTTCCCTCAGGCCTTGCCCTCATGCGAAATAGAACCTTGCCCTCAGACCTTGCCCTCAAGAGAAATAAAATCCTTGTAACTAGTCCGAGCCCAACATAGAGTAAGAATTTATATAAATTTTATCTCAATAAAAAGCAATGCACAACATAATCATGTCATACCCTCAGGTATCCTGGACAAACGGCTAAACAAAGGAACGCACCCCTGGGGTGGTCCTAGATCCATGCAGTGATCCCAAAAAACATTTATACATATTCATTAAACTACATATGCAATTATAGGTATTTAATTATGAAAGGCCTCATCCATACGACACCCCCAACATGGGCGCGTATCATAGTGGTACAAAAAACACACAACAGTTAGAATTTAATGACCAGACCACCTACCTCTATCTTCTCTGATCGGTATATGTGAATGAAGCCTCTCGAATCGTCCAGGAACGATGTAGATCTGGGATAAGATAATTCCTATTCAAATGTAAATAACATCCCTTAGAAAAATAATTGGAATGAACATCGCAAGAAGAAGGGAGGGCTTACCTGTACGGTCCCAACGTGATGGATGGGAGAGGAAACAGATTCCCAGTGCGCGATCAGCTGATCCTTTAAGGTTTGACCTTCCTCCAGAGATCCTCCGGTGTTCTAAGCTTCCACTGTGAATTTAGGAGTCTATTGCCTATTTTAGGTGGAAAAAACACTACACGGCATGTACTCCCAAGTACACGGTGTGTAATTTTCTATTTTTTAAACTGTTCCTCTGGCAGCTTCTTTCCACCGCGACACTGTTTATCCCTTGACATGAGTACACGATGTGTATTCCTGATTACATGGTGTGTAATGTCGCTCCGCTGACGGCTGCCTCCACCACCTTAATATTCAACCACCGACGGAATACACGGCATGTAAATACCCTATACACAGCTTTCAGTCAGTTTTTACACCCTTCATAGCCGACAGGCCTACACGCCCTCTGTACTCATCCTGCACGGCCAAAGTACACTGCGTGTAGTCAGAAATTTTGGGATTTTTTCCACATTTTCCTTATTTTTCTCAAAAACACCTAAGGAAAAGGGAAAAGAAGAAACCCATAACATAAATATAAGAACCAGGTTCTTACACACCATCTCGGAGAACCTGATGGAAATCTATTATTGATAGGATATGATCCTGTGTGGTTGGCCCATTCGTATGGTTTAAGTGCATTGGAAATATGGGAATGTTTAATAGAGCTCATGGAATTGTGTGGGCATTATGTGGGCTCAGTTCCCTCCCATTTTTTGTAGATGGTGCTTTTGAAGGTGAAAAGACTTAATGAAGGGGCGAATATAATAATTCAATTTTTTATATATTTATCATATAAATATTTCATCATATATATCATTATTTCACCTCAAATTCAGCACTATGTTTTAGGTGTTTCTAGACACCGGAAGTATTATAATAAAAATACTGAATATATTTAAACGTTTACAAGAATCCATTCAAAAATAATATTTTCCCCCTTGATGGGACCTCAAATTAAAAATCTGAGACTGTTTTTGTTTCCAAAATGCCATATTTAATCTAGGAAATATTTTTTTTGTGATAGTTGTATGTCCCATGGATGGTGGACATTAGTGGGTGAAATAAATAAATTGAATGATAAATTTATTTATATCATTTATTTAAAAATCCTAATAATCTCTCTATAAATATAAATTAATATAAAATCTCTATGGTTGCTAGCATAACACTGAGATATTATAGTGGACGAGGAGGAGAGACATCAGTTGTATTGATTTACTAAAGGTCATGGATAGACAATGAATGATCAAGGATATCCATTGGATGAATGATGAATGTAGTGGAATCTTCAATGAAATATCTAATAACATATTCATCACTAATTATTATTTTAATGAGGTAGGGATTGTTATTTTGTGGATTTCTTCCCTTGTGTTATTTTTGGTTGATAATGGTTCATTTATATACTAAATATATTTATTTTTATTCTTCACATTAACCATGAATTTAATAAGTGCCCATGAACATTATTATCTATATTCATTGTTCCCATGATCAAATATGTTTATTGTATTTGTGTTTTAAATCATTATATAGGAAAATATTCCAATGATAATCTCACCTTATTGTTATTCCCCAACAACTCAATTATATGTGTTCTTTATCATTGGCCAATGGCGTTATTGATTTGACATTTTTAGTCTCGTTCAATTTCAACTAAACTTCTAGAATTAGGAAAACTCTGCAAATATCCTTGGGATTAAATTTATACAGATGAATTTTGGTGGATCGATGGATCATGAATTTTGGATCTAGGTATCCTGACCAGTTTGGAAGATCTGTAGCATTAAGGATTAGGATCAGGTGACTATGATCCCATATTCTTACCACAAGTGGCAATAAATAATAATTTGGAGGTCCATTCCATAAATTTTTGTGGATTTGGGTGAGTCAACATTTAGCTTCCTAGCGTATTTGGTGTATCTTGTGAGAATATAATGACCAGACGACCATACTTAACAATTTATGAAAATATCGACTACACATCATGTAGTCTTGAGGAACACATGAAGTGTTTTGGAAATTATTGTGGTGTATAGTGTTTCATACCATGATATATATCAGTTGTCATATTTCCAGACCCACATTTCATGTGATACTGCCCCGGTGGCTATGGTCTCATTAGAGAGTACATGGAGAGGCCCCTAGATGATTAGTCATGTTTTCCCCATAAGAATACACTATATACAGGTACATTGGCAATCATTGAATGTAAATTTAATAATATTAGAAAACCATGGGTGGTGTCACATTTTATTTTTTCCAATGCACATTGTATGTTCTTTTCTTGGAACCTCTTACCTAATTTTTCACCATCTTTATATCATGTATTTTGGCCTAAGAGTTACCCACTCTTAGTAAAATTCCATGTATAATTTCATGGTGGACTATTTATTAGAATCTAATATTAAAAGTGATTTTATATGGGTAGTGTGTTTCCACCATCAAATCTTTGACAATTATAGTGATTTTAATTAAGAATTGAAATGATGTCAAGGTTGAACTCCCCTTACTCACTAGTGTTCTGGTTTCCTCATATCTTATATATATTTGGTATTAGTACACCCCCATACTATATATTTAATGATGCCTATATATAAAATGTGGTACTCCGCTTTTGACATACTCTGGTTGGGAGTAGTTCCTCTAATGGAGATAGAGATCCCTTGACTATATTGAACAATAGCAAGGAGTGGGACCTCGAATTTGAATCTTGTTAGGTTGTGTGTAGTGATTGTAATAAATTAAGGGACTATCAAATATACTATAAAACTGATAATTAATAGCTTGCTGAGGAGAATGAGATTCCTATAGTTTTTTAACTAGAGTTTTGGTATGATCATATCAGATGTTGTTTTTCTTATCCCTCTTGAATTATGGGTGGAGATAACTATTTTATTATGTTTCATGCCATTTTGTTTTTAGGTAATCTTATGGTGTATGATTATAATCACCCTTAAAAGGTATTTTTCCACAGACCAAGTGTATTATATAGAAGAAAAACACATAGATGGGGACTTTTCTACACCTAGAGTTAGAAATGAATAGTACTGTTTGAAGTTACTAATAGTGGATGGAAGTTATACTTAGAGTTATCAAGTCAACAATTATTCCTTATTTCTCATTTACTTTTTGTATTCAGATTCAATCCTCCTTTATAGTTGGATATTTATATATCCACTATATACATTTGTATAACCTCAATATATAATTATTTATTTCTTAGAGGCTGCATCATGTATTGAATACTCTTACAATGCTTCAGTTTTATTATATCCCTTCACAATATCATTGTGTTGAGTATGTGGGTGTGTGTATAGTTACATTATGAAAAGGACTCCCATTTTAGTGATATTCCTACTCACCACTTTTTGTCATCCCATGGACTATAGGAGGCGAGTGTGGGGTGTCAATATCTTTTTACTTTTTAACCAATAAGGTTTCTAGTGTGTTTTTTTGGGATATTAATACAAATTTTTTACATCATTTTTAGGAATAAAATACATATTAGAAAAAATTAAAAAATTGATATGTTTTGTATCATGGAAAATTGGGTTTATGATTCACAAAAACATATAAGACATCAATTTTTTAAAAAATTTTCTTCAAAGTGTTTATATATGATTTCATGACCTTAATAGTGTATGTAATTTTATAAGAACATATGTGTACTGAAATATGGATTTTTGGGACACTATTTTGAGATGGAATTTGAATTTTTTTGTGGTTGGTTAATTTTGAGAATGGGACATGGAACGAGGTTCGGAGAGGTTTTAAATTCCAAAATGTTTTTTGTTTATGGGTTTTTTGTTTGGTATTTCTAAATAGTTTTTAGAAAAAGGTTGGTGGTGGGTTGGAGGGCTAGGATGCTACATAATTACAGTAGTACCATATTCAAATTATGAACTCCCAGTTCACAACATTATTTTTTGAGATGGAAGGATATACATAATTACCTAACTTGTTTATTACATGAACTAAGGGTCCACACAATGAATATCATGTAGTTATATTCATTAAATAAAATGGTTCTTGACACACCGTTCTTTTTTATTCTAGATCACATATAGTGGGTTTGTTTCGATCAAACCTAACCTCACTTACTACCAATTTTCATGGGGTGTTTTTAATGGCCATTGATATAAATTTTCAATAAATTGATCCTTTAAATTTCATTTTTAGTTTTTCAGTGGCTATACATAATAAAAACATTTTTGGCTATAATTCTATTTCAATTCCACTAGATGATGGTTTAACTTTCATATTTTAATGGATTTTAATCATCTAACGTAGACACAGATAATAGATCATATCTTCCAATCACTTAAAGTGGTTTTAGTGAATTTATGTATCATGGTGGTCTAATTTAGTGTTTTTACCAAAATTGTTAAAAAAATTAATGGTTGTAAGGGTTTCGTGTCACATGTCTTTTTCTAACGATCTTGCATAGGGAGTTCCACGGACAATCCATTTATGGTAGGTTTATATTTTTGTGTGACGATTAATCTTGATGAGTTTTCTTCATTTAGTCCTCATTGGTTAAAATTTAATAATTAATAAAAAAGTTTTAAAATTAATTATTTGGTGTGTATTATTAATGTGATACTCTCTAGAATTGATACATGCTTTGATGAAGAACAAATGCAGTTGGGTATGGTTTTTTGTAGGATGTATGGGATGGAAACTCTTTAATGGAGGTAGGTGATCGATTTATTACAAGACCATATGCCTTTTATATATTTCATTCATGTTGAACGTTTGTTTCATGGTTTTGGGTAGAATTGATTCGGACATGGAGAACCTAAAGTGAATGGATAAGATGAATTTGGGTCTCTTATACTTCAGATATATTCTTTTCAGATTATAGGTATGTTGGAATCGCTCGGTGACTGTATCACCAATGGGTGAATGAGATGTTTGGGGTGAAGAGGGATATTAGGGGTGATGGGGAAGTCATAAAAGATGAGGTTATCCAATATTAGTTTCCATAGCACTAGTTGGATGGGTGAAATAGGCTAAGTCCTGGGGAAAATATGTGGGATGGTCGTATGTCTCAGCCTTACTGAGAAACAACTACTTAATGATTGTCTGTGATGTTGGGGAGAATTATGATCCACATGAGTCCTCATATTATAGAATATGTGTTTTAGAGTGGGATTTCCTCTCATTTATGGACTACTGCATATTCCTTTGGAGATGTGATAAGGTACCACGGTGTGGGTATTTAGTTTCCTTGGGGATTGGCATTGGGAAGCTACGGGGGATTGGATCATGGGATCATGAGAAAGTCCCTATGTATAAAGACTATGTATGTTAAAGGATATTGATGAGGATGTGGATTAAAACACGTTTTATGGGTTGGAGGAGCCTCAATATGGTGACGTCACCAGTGTTTGATGAATGTATGAAATGTTCAAGGAGATAGAATGGGTATCAAGTGACTTTCACCCTATGACCATCTATAGAGTTGTGCGATGGGTTGCAAACCTATGTAATTCATGTAACATACCCATAGTGTAAATGTATGATTCTAGGTGATTGTTTCCTCCCTAGTGTCAATAGAGATAATTTAGTGTGCTTGTGACCTCTCTTAACCACACATGAATGGATGAGTTTGGATAGTTGAGCATTCAAATACTGAGTTGGACTTATGACCACCCTAGGGGAAACATCATGTTTATCATTTGTCCCTTTAAAATAAATTATTACGTCAAAAATATCTAATGAGAGGGTTGGGACATGGT
Source organism: Viscum album (assembly GCA_963277665.1). Lineage (NCBI taxonomy): Eukaryota > Viridiplantae > Streptophyta > Magnoliopsida > Santalales > Viscaceae > Viscum > Viscum album. The sequence continues at coordinate 901,507,069 of OY728137.1, read as the reverse complement.
GTGATGTGAGATTTGATAGAGGGACCCTTCTTGGAGTGTTTAGGAAGTGGGATATGATTTGTACAATTGACCACAAACAGTTTCAATAGATAATGGGTATAGTTTTGGATGCCACCCTACCGTGAGACATCGAGTATATCCAAGGAATTGATAGTAGAGCATGAGATAATGATATGGATTCAGGTATGGAATTGAATTAGGTATGATAAAGTGTCATAGTGACATTGTTATCACACGATGACTTGATGCATACGGAGTGTTGGTTCCTGGTTACCACATGATTTCTAAATATAATACATGATATGTTTATTTTAATATTTATTAATATACATATTGGATGGTGTATACTAGCGGATGTTGCAAAGACTCTAGTGATATTTGTTTCTCACACCTATCATGGGTACCCCAGTGCATGTGTTGATCATATCTATGATTTTATCTTGGGCATGGAATGTGAGGAATATCGGGATGGTGCCAGTTGATTGGTATTCTGATACATGTTTTTTAAGGCTCGGGGATGGTATTGGGGCTTGTGTGAGTTCATATTATATTTGGTTTTTTTTATATTTGGGATCAACCTAGTGAAAGATTAGTGTTTGTATGATTGTATGACATACACATTGAATTTATTACATAATATTATTTACCAATATTTCATACTATTATGTTTATGATGTGGATGATTTTTTTATTTTTACTCTGTTTTATGAGTCTCATTCTAGGAAATAATCCCACAACTATATTGATTATTCCCTAAACAAACGTCGATATCCTCTAACATACAAGGAGGTGTGCATGAGTTCTTGTGGGGTCATTAACTCAGGCATTAATGAGAGTACATGGGTAAGGTAATTATAAATACACCAAAAAAGTATCAATTAAAATACCAATAGGAGTATATACAATAGGGAGGGAACATAAGGCATGAATAGATATAGTATATGGGATAGCATAACAATCATCATTAAATGATAAGAAAAGGATAATGGTCATTTATATAGGGAAAATATTTGATAGAGATATAAAATTTTTCCTATGGATTAAAAATTAACAATCAAAACATATGTGTATAAAGATAACAAATATAATGTTGATAAATATAGTATCATGTTCCTGTATATCATTTGAGTACAAATCATTACCTAAAATGTGAAAAATTTAGAATCAAATTCACACATATTTATTGTCTCAGGAGATATATCACACTAACTAATGAATTAGAGGGATATATAATTATTTGAACACCATTCACATCATTAAATATTAATAATCATACATTTCATATAGAAAGGGATCATTTATTAATCATAAAGATCATGTAAATCCATGTGAAGAGAATGTGTTTTATAATCACATCGTATGGAATATATAGATTAATAAAAAATGATGTTCTACCAAAGTATAATGTTAGATGTAATATTGGATGTTTAATGTAATTTTTAACAATGAAGAAATCATATTTCATAAGGAGGAGACGAATAAACATAAGAAAAATAAATAATGGATTTCCTGAAAAAGTCATGATCGACATGATGATGGTGGATATAAATAAATCACCACTTAATTAAGACCTTTATATACATGGTAAAGAAAAAAGAGAAAAAAATATGAAATTTAGAGAGTGTTTTATAATAATCATTGTTAAAGTATACATAATGAGAAGATAAACTCCCTAGGAGAGTTGGGATCGAGAGTCACATTACTAGAAGTCTTATCTTATTTTTTTTAGTATTATGCTTTCTATGTTATAATTTTTTTTAGTTTTTAATTAATATATAACAATATTTTATAAATATTTTACATTAGAGACTGATAATAATTAGTGGAATTTGTTGATTACTATTTCATTGAAGAATGATTGGCTTCATGGAATAGATATTTGAATTTTCCTCTTTGTATATTGATTTTTTTTTGTTTCGATTCTTTGTTATTTATAAATTAGTAAAAATAAAACTAGAAGAATAAAAATAAATAATTATAAGGTTTATATATTATATATTCTGTATACTAACTAATCTTGAAATTAGATAAAATAAATGAATTGAAAATGTCTGCATAGGTGGATAAAACTATCCATTAATGGGGAATGTTCAAATGACGTGGAGAGAGAGAAATAAAATACATATTTTAAATAATAATTTTCTAATAAAATAATAAAAATAATATCTTATTTATTTTTGAGATTTAATAATTTTATAGAGGGTTGGTTTTGTGAGGAGTTATAGAATCTAAAAATGGATTGGGTAAAGTGAAGCGAAATAAAATAGAAAAAATGGCAATGTATTTGATGTTTCTCCTTTGATAAGGCCTTAATACATTAGTGTCTTTGATATTTATAAAAGTATAATAGCCATATGTTTCTAATAATACTTTTTAGAGGTAATTAGTTATTTATTGGCCTAATATTAGTTATTTATAGTTTATTTTCCAAAGATATTTAAAGGGGAATTTATACATTAGGGGATGGATATTCTTGGTATAAAATATTGAATAAAATTTTATTTATAAAGTAAAAAATGAAATAGTGTAAATATTTGAAATTATGGACGTTATTTTATTAAAATTACATGATTCTATGAGTTTAATACTTTTCCACTGCCAAATTTATTAGTTAATTCAAAAGGAACAAAAGAATTAAAACAATGATTTTATGATACACGTTATATATTTAGACATTGGAAATTACTTTTTACATTTAGATATTTATTTCTTTGTTTTTAAATTAATTTTTATTCTATTAAGTAAAATTTTAAAATTATAAATATTCTATTGTTAATTCATTATTAAATCAATATTTCACCATAAAACATCAATGTTTTTAAAAAAAATTACTGTTCCCAAATAATTTAGTGTTTTTAAGAAAATTACGAAAAAACCAATCTTAGTAAATTTTTTCATAATGAATCTAAAAATTATATTAATATTATCAAATTATATTATAATATATGAATTTATATTTATAAATTTATAAATTTTTGCTTTTTTAAAATATGTTAAAAATTAAATTTACCAAAAATGAATTTAAACATTCATTGAGTTTGTAATTTTATTATTTATTTTTAAGAATTTTAATTAATTTATTATAAAATTTATTAATGTAAAATATTATTTAATTGTCATTATACTACTTTATTAATTTAAATAATTTTTTAATAATAAAATTACTATTCATACTATTATGTTACTATTCATGATGATTTAGTTACAATTCTTAATTATCTGAAAAGATTTGGACTTTATATAAATACCACATAATTACATCATTCATCAATAACATAAATTCATATCAATGATATTTATTAATCATTATTATAATTCTAAAAATATTACTATTTTTTTACTTCTTCTATAGTTTTTTTCAACCATCATCATTCTAGGGGACCACAATGTTCTAAAATATGAAATTCATCTTATGCTTTATTTTATGTTTATTTTCAAATTTTAAAAAATTTAATTTTATTGAGTTATCTTATATTATTATGTATTTTTCTTAAATTAATGAAAAAATTATGTTGGTTTATCTTAAATGGTGCATGTGTTTTATTATTATTTAATAACTAAATTTGAAACAAATATAAATTACTAAGGAATATACCATGAAGGAATATATGGGTTGTTACATTATTCCAGTCATAATTTTGATCCTTGAAATTTATACTCATATCCATGGTTGAGAATAGATATGGGTACATATGTTTCATTGCATCCTCAGGTTTCTATATTTTCTCTTAATAATTATAGATGTTCCAATGTAATTTTATAATATTTGTAGTTAGGTTTCATATAACATTGTCTATATGATCCAGGATCTTAACATATTATCATTATAAGAGAGGTGTTTCTCCATTTTTACCACCTTCAAATTTATTATACATGAGGGATTGGGTATGTACATCCCCAGAAGAGATACATGAAACACGTCATGCACTTGAGCTAGAATTGGGGTAAGTGTCATTTAATAGGAATAAAATAATATAAGAACAAATATCTCAAAGGGGTAAATGATCCAAGGGTAGAGATTTCCCTTTATTAGAAACCTCATGACACTCATACATGGTGACATTCAATGATATCAATTTTCTCCAATTTCATAATCTCATTCCCTAAAAAAATTCAGTGTAACACTTTTGTCAACTCTGAGAAAATGTATTATATTTTTAGAGGGATAAAACGTCATCTAAAATTTTATACGCAATTATGGGTCAATGTTTCATTGATTCAAAAAAATCATCCAACATATTATAATTCTACATCTCTTCCCATAGAGTTCTTTATATAAGGTAATTTAAATACTTTATTGGAATAATATTTTTATGATAACTCAACCCGTGGAAATTATTGATCCTATCCACCTATAGATTCATTTGAGAAGCTATTATCATTTCATTGAGAGTCTAAATGGTCATTTTATATTTCCAATCGATCTGAGGTTGATAGGTTATATTTAAGACAATCTTATCTTTCATGGAATATTGAAGAATCTTCAAGAACATAAAGGTGAACCTTGATCCCTTATCTAATATTATTCAATGTGGTACCACATGTATGATTGATATTTTATTTACAAATATCTTAAAAGTAGATTTGGTGATAAATATTTATTAATAATGGCAACATGGGATGTATTTTTTATTTCATCAACTACAATCCATGCATCCTTTTGTTAATTTAAATTTTTTAAAGGCCTACAAAAAATATATATTCCTATTCTATTCATTAAAAATTATATTTGGAAATAATTTGATCATCCCCTGTCTCTTTTAATTTTATATATTAACTAGTTAGCATACCAAGTAATTTTATGTTCACTCAAAAATTGTCTTTTTATGTTGCAAAACCTAATGTGATTATGACGATCTCAGTACAGCATGGTACTCCCTGGATAGATAGGGAATGATGATCTATGTATATCATCCAATAACATAATATTTTTCTTAGGTGATTATGGAACACAACATCATAATAATACTTTAATGACTCCATATTTTTCAATGATGAATTCATGAAGCATACCTTACGTCATTTATCTCACCATATTTTGATGTTATATATTATCCATATGTTCCTCCATAATTGGTGGGAAATAAATTACGAAAGGTAATATTTATTCCTTTCTTATATTATTTCAAGATCCATCAATTTTTTGTATATTCAGATGTGTCCTTTCACAATCCTCTTCATATATAGGGTACTAAGTTCCTTACTCTTAATAAGTTATACTACCGTATTCTTTTTTATAGGACTGTAATAAATTAAATAACAACTTTAATTAATTAAATTTAACTATATTCATTCATTCAAGTATTATTACTTCAATATGAATATATAATTTAAACATTTTTGTTCAATATATATGTCAAAAATCACTCCAAAGAAATATTTTTTCCAAAATTTTTAATGTAATGATTAAAAATTATAATTCCAAATCCTACAATAATAAGTTTTTCATAGGGATAAAAAAAATTTGAGGCATAGACTTTAAAATTATCATTTTACAAGATTACAAAAAAAAATTATTTTTCTGTGAGGATGGATGTATACCTAAACGGAAAAGTAATTTTATTAAAAAAAAATTTTAGGTGTCTGAAATAAGAATATTTAAAAAAGTTCATTTTTCCAAAATAAAAATATGTTAGAAGGAACATTGTTATTCCAAAAAATTTCATTGGCCTCCACTCCTTTATTAACAAATCCATTAGACACAATATTTTCTTCATGAAAATTCTTTGTAATGATGTAATTCATTAATGAATGAGAATCCATGAAATTTATTCATCTATTAGAAAGCTTTCAAGATAAATGGAATATACCATTTCTAATTTCCTACACCATAGTGGTCAATCCACACTCAATCCAAATGATGGACCATTAGTGCTTTTTTTGGCAACTTCCACCACAATAATTATCCCAAGAATATATTCATGCAGTGAAGTAGTGGCTCCACAAGGTCCTTAGACACAACCCAAACCTTTGCTTATGTGGTCTATAAAGAAAGAACCATACCTACAAATACATGGATGTATTCTATGAGAACCAAATTTATTTAATTTCATCCAACCATAAAAAGGAATGACCCAAATAAATTTTAAAATACATTTATTAGGGTGATAATTACCTACATTTCCAAAATGATTTAAAATAATAAATTCAGGCATAGAGTTCTCAGAAAATAAATATTGATAAGTATTTTCCCTTATTCGAAGTTTCATTTTATATGAAAAACACTTAACACCTAATAGATTGTGTGTGCACAAAGTCATTAAATAGTCTCATTTTTATCTATATAATTCACTCGTTATATTATTTCATCTTCAAATACTTTATCATTTTTCATGTTAACATAGATAGTGGGATATAAAATAATGAAAAAATTATTATAATGTGGTTCCAGTTCCAAGATAATCGAAGAAAACATTTGATATCTTTGAATGATGTGTTATGGGATATACTTAAATTCCAATTTTATTTAAATAATCCATAGAGATTCCCTCACTTATAAACAAATTTATAATGAATGTGACTTATTGAGTCCAAGTCTCACTTGATGAATGTAACATACAACATCTTCTTCCTTAATGTCACTGATAAAATCATTAGATGTACCTCAGGGTCTTCCTTCATCACAGAGTATATAAGAATACAATCAATAAATACCGTTCTAAACTCATCATTGTACAAACTCCACTCATCAGGTATATATACATTTATACAAAATTTATAAGTATAAATGGCATTGTTGTGGACTCCTAGTGTCCATATCTTTTATGAAAAGTTTTCTTCTGAATATTTTATCAATTCACCTATATCAGCTGATATGAAAAATTAAGATCCCATTTTGAGAAGTACTGAGCTACTCAATGTTTATAAATTAATTAAACCATCCTTGTTAATGGATATATGTTCAATATGGTGATCTTTTTTAACACTCTTTAATTTATACACAATCACATTAATTTAAAATTATTCATGAAAAATGGAATTGGTGCATACCAATTTGATTCACAAATGAATATGGATATTTAATCTAAATTTACTTTTATAGGTTTATTTAATAGTTTAGTTCATTCAGTTCCATCCAATATGCTCATTTAGTTATATTCTTGGTTATGATTATATCTACCATGGATAACTATAACATGTGATCTGGGAAAATTCCATTTAACTACTCAGGAATGAAACTAGTATATTCCTGCAAAATAGAAATATACATGAGGTTTATTGTTAACTTTTTCTCTATCATTTATGAATGGTATTATTATTTATCTGATATAAACAACCATACCATTGAAATATATTCATAATCATTCATTCATTTGTATGGAATCTTGGGATGGTTCTAGATAAAGAAATATGTTTCCTTTTCCATGTTGTTGATGTGGTCTCTATATAGTGAGAGTCGGTCCATGTCCAATATAGCATCAAATTACACTAGAGGATGTATTATGATATTTACATGGGTAATCTCCCAACACATGATAATAGAGGATGATTACTACAGATTTATTAAAATAATTACACCACTATGTGTTTTCATAGAAATATATAGTTTAGAGTATCAAGGTGGTGATTAAATATTTCTAGATAACATTTAGTATATAAAATAATGTTTAGAACCCAAATATATTTAATATTTTTAGTGAATAATAAGTATACCATGGAATAATTCTTTTTTTCTCTACATCATTGGTGGTGATGGTGTGAGATGTTTATTTATCCCATGTTTTTTGTGGTTTTGGATATTTATTACTATCGAATACCCTTAGTTTGGATCACTAGATATTATGGTACCTATGTTACATATAATGGAGGAATTAAGACTATATTTAGTGCATTGGGAGGTTCTTTACTTTTATTCATTATATTGGTTATCATCAATATATCACATCGACATTCATGATAATTATTCCATTATTCTCCATATTTAAATCATTTCCTCATTCATTTGATTTAATTCTAATGGTGCTTCATTCAATTTTTTTACATATGGGTGGATGAATATCAATAACGCCTTTATCATTTTACCATCCAACTTGACACTCTATTCTTCATTTATTATTTCCATGTCTATGAGACTATTTTTTAACTCAAACATAATTTTTAGATCACTCTGAACAAATTATTCAAAACTACCGGATTTTAACTTATATATATATATATATCCTTATACTATTTTGGTTTTAATCAACTATATATTCTTCATATTTTTTAAATAATTATTAAAAACAACATCAAATTCATACCTTGAAAAAATTAATGAAATGTAAAAATCACTTTTATTTTACTTATTCTCTTAATAGCATCTACTTATATCATTAAGAAGATTCCGAAGGAAATATTTGTTAATAAATATGATATTTATTTTTTTTCCCACTATATATCAACATCATCACCCTTAAAATTTTAATTCATAAATGATGTTTATATATTATTATATTCTAGATATAAATGATAGAAAATAAGAGTAACATTTATTTAATTAGAAGTATGTGGCATGAAAAATTGATTTCACCTAAGGATAATACATTTTTATGAAATTAGAAGATCAAAAGATCCACTAAATATTGGTATTCTATTTCACATAATAAAATAAAATGGATTATTTCTCACACATGTGTAATATAGGATGTTCTGTACAGATAGGTTAATGTTCAAAACATGGGACCCCTGAGTAAGTACCTCAACAATGTTTTCAAATCCTCCTTCAATTTCATTAATAATTTCATTTGACCAATAATTTCATTTTTTATACTATAGCTTATAAGATAGGTGTCTATAAATTCAAAAAAAATCTAAAATAAAAAATATTAGAACAAGACATAAGTCAATAAATCATGGTTAATACTTATCTAAATATGTAAAACAATCATTAAATCATAAATTTCTAGGTCATGATGTTTAGAATAGGTTATATTTTATGAAACTATTTCCCAAATTATCTTAAAATATATTTAATACCAACTATAAAAAATGTATCTTTCATTAAATATTTTTAAATAATTTTTAGGGAAAATATATATAATTATAAAAATCAGAAAATTGATAGGTTTAGTTCTATTTGTAAATTATGATTTTATAAAATGAATAAATAAAAAACAGTAAACTATATTTATATTCTTATTCATTGCCCAAAAATATGATTTCATGAACTCTGGTGTACAATTAATCACCTAAGGGCATGAATAAAACAAACGGGGAGCAAAAAACCTAGTATGGTGATGGAAAATTGGGAAGGAACATGGTATATAGCCTAATATTGTATTTGTGTGATCATAGTAATCATAAACATATGGTAAAAAGAATATTATTTTACTAAGAATAAATTAATTATTTCAATGAGACATATAATATGGAATATGAATAATAGTACAACATCATATCATATGATCAAAATTTCCACTCATTGAATCTGAATAGATCTTGAACCTTGTTCATGTATATTATATATGTGCAAATAATCAATTTTAAAATGAGAAAAATGTTACCATCATAATATTTAATAATAGTTATGAAATTATATATATAACCTTAAGCAATGTATTGTAGATTAAAATAATAATTTTTCCAAATTTCAATTCACAAAATGATCATAATAATGCATGTACCTTATAAAGAGAACATTTCTCAGTCATTAATTTCATTTAAACCCATATGAAAAGAATAAGTTTTATGATTATGGTGTGAGGAATATATCAATCAATAAAACATATAGTTTTACTGAAATAATAAGGGATTTAATAATTTTGGATATTTTATGGAAAAAGTAAAAAATATTATATTATATTTTATAGAGAGGAGAAAAATAAATATATCAATAATCCGTGAGAGTGCTTGAGAATAATTCGTTATCAAAACCCTCAAAGTTGTTATAAATGTATAGTAATGTAATCAAGACATGTATATCACTAATAAATAAAAATGTAATGTTGAACATAAATCACAAAGGTAAGTTTTATAAGAAAAATATTGAAAATATAGAGGAAGATATGATAATTCCAAAAAAATAGTTGGGTTTGAGAGTACCATTACTATGGATCATGTTTTTTTCTTCACATTTACACTTTATTTATACAAAATTTATGTTTATAAAAAATTAATCCATAATTATTTTTTCATTGTTGATCAATTTTAATCATTGAAATTTTTTTCATTACAATTTCATTAAAGAGGGAATGGATCAATGACATGATTATTTGAATTTTTCCATTCATGTTTTGATTTCATGGATTTGATTCATTATTATTAATCAATTAGTAAAACTAACACAATAATAAAAAATTACTAACATTTCAATTATTTAATATTATATATTATCTAAAATAATCATCTATGAAATCAATTATAATTAAATAATGGTCAATATCCTCATAGGTGGATAAATCTACCCATTAACAGAATGTGTCAAAAAGTGGGAGGAGAGATATATACTAAGTATATATTGTATAAACTATTCTACGAATAGAATAATATAATTAAAATTATATTTATTTACTGATTAAATAATATATTAATGTTTTTAATATAGGATGAGGATAATTGAACTTCATATGGTAGAATGTGCAACAAAAAAAGTTAAACATTACCTTGTGTTTAAAGTATCGCATTATATAGGTACATAATCAATTAGAGTCTTTAGGATTTACAAAACCAAAAAATTCATATTATGATAAAAAATACATCATTAGAATTAATAAGACTGATATTGGTCTAAGATAATATTTTTTTCATGGATATGGAGACATGTTGTTTATAATTGTAAAGAGGGTTATTTTCGGGATAAAATATTGAATAAATTATTATTTTTGAACATAATACATGAAATATTGGTCATATTTATTTGTTTACTTTTTCAAAATGAGACTTTTAAAAAGGGGAAGGTCTCTTTTATTTAACAAAAACAATTTTAAAAATTTTGACATGAGATTTATTACAAAAGTCGTGTTTCGATAAGGAAAATAGATCATCAATAACTCCATAAATAAAATTCAAATTGATAGATCTAAAACCATGGTTTCAAAGAATATATTACATGTAGTAAGATTCATTGAAAGCATGAAAATTGACAAAAATCGGTGTTGGAATGAATTCCGGGCAATTTATCAATCATGCATCATGATTTCATGATAAATGAGTAGTACCATTTTGAATGGGTTTCACCATAGTGGTATAATCAAATTAAATCCACAAGTTCACCCATAAATGTTGTTTCACCATGTCGACTATAATGAAATTTTTTTTCATATCAGTATCAAAAGATATTTTGAATCTGCATGGATCAAAGGGACATCCTGTAGTATTTCTAGTATGGTCTCTGAAAATAGAACAATATCCATATTGACCAGGATTTCCTATTGTTTCCCCATATATGTTGCATTATATATAACCATGAAAAAGAGAGATCTACACGAATTAAAAGGATCTATATGGAGGAATATTATTACGTGAAATAGATTAATGATTATGAATAGTAAAATCCTCTACAAAGTTATTTGAAAAACAATATTAAATATCATTTTCAATTTTCAGAGCAACAATCACTCAGGAGAGTGAATATTACAGACTAAAAGGAGTTTTTCATGTATATATTTACTTCAGATGTACCATATGAAATGTAGTGTTTCAAATAAATCTACCATGAGTAGATTATGGATCTTCTTATAAACCATGCTACTATATAAAAGTTGTAATATATTCATTAATATTATTAGTGAAGGGAAAAGTGACATCATAAAGATGTCCCACATATATCAATAGAGAGACCACAATAACATAACTAAGAAATAATTGATCAATGTTTTCAATATTTAAAATTCATAGGGAACATCTCAAGCACATCTTAGTACCCATAAGCTATAAAAATTAATGAATAGTATGTTTTTATTTCATAACACTCCTTGAAAGGGTAATTATACAAGGAAGAATCCAAGACCTCGTCATGTGTTTCATCCAAGTGCAGGTATCCCCTGAATTACCTCATAATAAAAATCCTTTGAAGATATTTTTCCATTGATTGGAGGGTCCCCAAAAATAATTTCATCACTATTAATGAAATTATAGTTTGGAATAATATCCTTGATATATAAAGGAAGAATATCAAAATAATCATCCATCTAATCCTTAATTGATGAATTTGAACCAAAATATATATTAGCAGGGATGAATTTGTTCAAGAGTAGAGTTTCTATGATTATGTTAGATTAGAAACTGAGAGATGACAAGGATCTAGATAGTTAATGTGATGTAATAAAAATGCTAGAGAGAGAGACCTTAAAAAATCCTTATTGAATATTCCATCTAATTTTTAATTTCTGCATTATGGTTTCCCATAAATATGGTCTTTAAACAAATTCATCTGATTTCTCTTTAATGAGTCTCCACATTAAATTATCCAATAAATCTGGATTCAACTTAAAGAGATTCTTAATAAAAATCCCACCATATAAATTAGTTTGACATGACTGTTTCCAAAGAATATTAGAATGATTTCTGTGCAGAATGCTACCACACCACCCAAAATTCATTTGGGAGGAATTACTAAATTTTATATGGTATGATAACCATTTATAAATCAGAATCCAATAAAAAATTTGGAAATAAAAAATTTAAAAGAATGATCAGACTATCCATAATGGGTTTTTTTCTTTTCTATGAAGCAATTGGATTTATTACTTGGCTAAAAATGTGTGATAAATGACCAATATGATATTTTTTCTAAAACAAAGGAACTCTAAGATAACTATAATTTAACCAACATTCTCTTTAACCTGTATCATTTTTTATATTCATATTTCTAAAAACAATAATTTTTTTCAATGTACAAGTAAGATTAATTCCAACTGATGGCCTGTTATGAATCATTTTTATAATATAGTATAGAATTATTGATGTATATTTTATCACCTTCAATGAATATGATAGTTTCATCAACATATAATAAATGTAATGGAGTAAAAAATCCTTTTTCATCCCTTATAGATGTGAATGTTATGGGACTCGCCATTTGAATAATAATTCTACTTATGTAGTCCTACACAATATGTAAATATATTAATGAAAGATGATAAAATTGTCTAAAACCTATTGAACTTGTGAAATATACCTATATATATGAATTGATAAAAACTGAGGTGTGGCTAAAGCTCATAACGAATTTAATCCAATTTAGAAAAAAAATTAAATCTAAACATGGTAAAAACCTTAAAAATGATTTCCCAGTCAAGAGTTTCAACATATTTTTTAACACCAATAAACATTGTAATGTTGGATCCTATTATTGATCTTCTATAGAGGTTAAAAAATTCAGAGATACTGACAACATATTCCTGAATAGTTACACATTTAATAAAAAAAATATGATTTGATGAACTTATTATTTTGGAAATGGTGGAAATATTTCTTGTAATAAATATCCACGTAATTAAATAAATATTGTTGATAAGGTCCACTTTTATAAAATCAAGAATCTCCTTTTAATTATCCACTTTATGAATGTGGGAAAGAAATTGAGAATTGATACCTTATGTAAGATTACCACCATTAAATATATTCTCTACATGTCTATAGATATCACATTGAATGATATCCCAAGAGGTTTGGAATAAATTCATTGTAAACCCATCCAAACTACGATAACTCTTTACTTTTAATTTGAAAACTAAATCTTTGATCTCAATTTCAAGTGGAACAATATAGATATTTCAGTTATCTTCCCAGTTAAAAATCTTGAGAATAATGTCTTCTATTTCATCAGTGAATTTATTTGTCTCATCAATGATCTTATTTTAGTAATATACAACATGGGTGGCCAAATACTCTTTACTGTCAAAGAAACATACAATATCACTAAGAATTAGAAAGGTCTTATTAGATTTTTTTAACCTTGAAGAGGATTGAAAAAATTATGGTTCATATCAACTTATTTAAAATATTTTACATAATATTTTTAACTCTTCAAACATTCTACTATGTTAAGAAAAAATGTTCAGATCATTATAAATATCATTTTCCCAAAAAATTCTATATGAGAAGTCACAACTGGAATCTCTTTCAATAATTGAGTGAAGTGTAGAATCAATATGGGAAATACTTTTATCACGATGACTAGAGGATATTAAACTATATGCTTTCAACTTATTTTTTAGATTTTTTATCTTAAAATAAAAAACCAGGGTATCATATTTCAACATGACATATTTCAAAGCTTTCGAGATCAGTTTTCTAAAATCTAGGTGAAGGTTCCATGTATTGTTGAATCTGAAGTAGAAGGTTGGTTTTACCGTTTGGAAACAAGCCTGGAAAAAACAATACTATAATAAAAATTAAAAAAAATTATTGTAGAGAATGAAATTGATGCCTATGAATCAAGGTATATTTCATTCACAAATGTTCTACCATGTTGACATGACACCATTTTAGTGAGGTGAGTGCTATATCATATATGTTTGGAACCAAAAAAAATCACAAAGGATTGAAATTTTATTGAATAAATTGAGTTCTATCATATATTTATATGAAATAATCATGAATAACCTTTCTTCTGGATTAATTATTTCATTAATTTTTTTAATCATTATCTAAAGACAATTTATGGAGCTGATCCCATTATGAATACTCTTACCTAGCTCCCTTATTTCAATTTATCCATTAAATTCATATATATAAGAGTAGAAATGTTGAAATCCCAAATTATTATTTCAAAAGTGTAAATATTTTATATATAATTAACATTATAAATTATATCTAACCTCAAGTGAGTAAAAACCCAAATTATTTTTCCTATCATTAGTGGAATAGTTTGTGCTGATGAGCTGGCAACCAAAATTATTAAGAGAAGGAACATTCTAAGATAAAATCATATTTGGTTCCAAAATACATATTAGGTCCCGATTATTATTATTGATAATAATATTATGGTCCATAATTTTTTTAGGGTCGAAAATAAATTTTCAATTCCAGGAAAAAATCATCATTTTAACATGAATTTAGAGAAAGATATCCCTTTTTTTACCCACTTGAATTTATATTTAAGGAATATTTTGTTGTGGAAAATAATTTTTATCTTCATTTTATGGAATTTTTATTTGTATGTTGAAGATAAACTTTGGTATCTCATAGAAAAAATATAATGTGATAGAGTGTCATTAATAGAACATTGAGTCACAACAGTATGATCAGTACTATATTTGGACGTCTAGAAATTTTTTTTCTTGAAATTTCTATGATATCTATCGGTTAAGACACTATATCATGATCTCTGTAACTTCTAATCAAATAGTCTTCTTGAGATAAATTTTTAGAATTATTTTTTCTCATTGAGACGGGATAAATTATTAGTGCTTCCATTCTTTAGATGTTTGTCATGTGGTTAGTATAGAAAATAAAATTGAGTCTTTTAGTCTCTATCACATCCCTTCCATAACAATCAACAACATATAAAAATGAATAGATTATAATTTCATTAGTATCATAAATAGACTAAGAAGGAGATATTTTGATTTTATCATCTTGATAAGAGATAATAGCATCACCCTATTGTTCAAAGGTTCCATAATGCATCTTATCCTATAAGGAAAAAAGAAGGCTTACAATTTTATAGTAATTTTTAATAGAAATATCCTCATCACCATCAGTTGAGACTCTATTATATACCATTATTCTATCAAAAGACCAATGGGGATATAAAATTATGGATGGACTAGCTAGTTCAAGCACTGTATCCACTTAATCAACAAGATATGCCTAGTATTATAAAAACTTTTTACATCATAGGTCCTTGATTGCTTCTTCACCAATTTCCTAGGCTTGCCCTCTTTTTATAAGTCATTTTTTCTATGAAAACAATATTGAAATTATTCGGTATATTAACATCTCTCAAAGAATTAGTTATAGAATAAGGATTCACATTCATTTTTATAAATCTATCATTTGAAATTATATTCTCTAAAATTCTGCAAAAATCACAAAAAAGAGGAAGATTATCGTACTCTACATGTACCTTGATATTTTATTTTTTAATATAAATTACTTACAATCCTCAGCTATGTATCAAAATAAGAATAAAATATCATTCTAGTAAATAAATAATTTTCAACATTAATGTTATGATGATATATCTTAAGAGGAATTACAATGAAAGTAATAATATTATTAAATATTTTAGGATTTCAAAACACACAATTCAATACATGTAATTTCCCTCGAATTGGAGAATTTAAATTACTTTACATAATGGGATCAAAAAAAATATTTAATTTACAAATCCTCAATGTTGTGAGACTAAAATTGAGAATAACAGTTTTATGTAAACAATAAATAAATTATTTTCATCAAATTATTATATATAGGAATCCTCTTCTGATTGGGATCATCTTCCAATCGAATCCTATCCAATAGAAAGAGATTTTATATTTGAGCTCATCATTAGAACGTGGTTTGTATCCCTTAGAGTACATAAGATGACCAAGAATATTGAATATTCATAGTTCAAGTCTTTTTTAAAGACATACCATACTAGTGACTACCATGAATCCACCATCCTCCATTATTTCATATAAGAGAGGCCTTAGCAGATCGCCTTTGATGTTATCTAAGACACATATAGTATCAACATAAGAGATTCATTTCCCATTTGAGGAACATAAAATCCCTACATTATCTAGTTTATACACCAATTTATGTTCAATTTCAAAGGTTTTAGGTACACTATCCTTGAAGGAACACACCGATTCTAGGTGAAATAAATCTATAATTTGAAAAGTGATCAGCATGATAAGTATTAATTATTGAAAATCACTAATATTCTTGATCGATTATGGAAGAGACTCGACTTCCCTTTGAAATCCATCATCACATTCAATCATTATTAAATTGGTATTATTTAATACATTAAAAAATAACATAAAAAATTATTATATTTTGTGAATTTTCATTATATCCACAAGTAAAATTTTTAGTTTATAAAAAAGTAATGAAAAAATGGGATATTTTTATAATATACATTATTATTTTATATTTTGGAAATTATTTTTTTTGGACTGAAATTTATTTTATTTTTTTCCATGTATAGTTTATTCATATTAAATATATTTCTAATCAGTATAATCATTTTAGGACATTTTTTTATTATAACATCAATATTAAATCATAAAACATCACTATTTTCAACATCTATATTCTTAAAATATGACTACAATTTCATTATATTCAAAAAAATACCAAAAAATCACTCTTAGAAAATGTGAAAATGATGATTTTATAATTAAAATAAATTTAATGAGATTAATTCTTTTATCATATTTAGTTTCAATTATTTATAATAAAATTTTGTTTTCTGTTTATATGAAAAAATACACTATATAAAAAATATACATATAATTTATTTGAGTTTATAATTTGGGGAGTCATTTTGTTGAATTATAATATTTAATTTACATAATTTATTTAGTGTAAATATTATTTACATTACATCGTAATATTTTATGGATTAATTTATATGTTTAAAAATTATCATTTTAATAATTAGATTACGATTTTTAAAGGTTATGCTACTATTTATAATGACCATATTCATTTTATGCAACCTATAAATACATCAAAATTAATTCATAAATAATTATATTAAATTCACCTTAGGGATTTATATTCATCATGTTAAAAATTATAATTATTTTACTAATTTTTCATTTAATTTTTTTAGTGTTATTTTAAACTGTCGATCATTCTTAGAGACCATAACTACATTCAATTTTATATTGTATATTTATACTTGGATGATTTGTTCTTATATTGATGAAATGAAGTAATATTTGATTTTTTTACATGGTAATTTTTTTAAATCCATTTCATATACTAAATCATGAAATACACATATATTCAGAAGGAAAATAGCTTATAGAAATGTATGGGTTATTGAATTATCCCCCATGATATTTAAAATTTTTAATTTCAACTAATATCATTAGATGAGAATAGATAAAGGTTATTTTGGTTCATTAAATCTTTATTTTACATTATTTTCTCTCCAACTTATGGTTTTTACAATGGCATTTGACAAGGTGAGTAGTCATGTCCCATAGATATTTGTCTCTAAAGTCAAAGATCTTAATCATTTTCCTCAGAAAACATTTCATTCCCCAGCTGTATCATCTCTATATTCAATGTGTGTGAAGGATCATGTATATACTTCCTTAAGAGATATACGTGGAACACATAATTCACTTGATCCAAGTTTGGTGGATGTTGTGGTCCATATTCCATAGATCCAACGCTATTAGGGATATCAAAGGGGCCAATTAACATTGGTATGAGCTCTCTCTTCCAAAGATAATGTATCCCATTTGAAGTTATAATTGAAGGAAACTTTTGTTTCTAATTTCATTCTCTTTGTCCCTTTAATTATTTTTAGTACATAACTCCTATCAATTTTAAGTGACATTAATGTTTTTTTATGAATAATAGTTTCCTTGATATGGATATTATAATTTTTAGTCCATGAAGCTTCTATTCTCCAGCATCAACCCACAATATTTTATTTATACATCTATTCCCTTAGAGAGATTCATATATAGCCATCTGAATACATTAGTGAAATCTATTATTTAAGGTGAACTCGATCTAGAGAGGATATATAATAGATCCTCATATAGAGTTTATTTAACAAGATATTAACTCATTTTTAAGGGTTTGAATGGTCCATTTATATTGAAAATCAGTATTGGGCTGAAATCATAAAATGAAATTCAACATAGTGTTCATGGAATATAAAAGGATCATCCAAAATAAAGAGGTAAATGTTGGGTCTAAATTAGATATGATTGCAATTGGTTCCCCATAAAGCCTCACTTCTTTTTTTACATATATCATTCCAATTTAATCAAGAAACAAATATTCCGAAATTGAGATGAAGTGATGTAACGACTCTAAATTTTATAAAACAAATTATGTCTTTGATTGAGTTAAATACCCTATTTTTTATAAAAAATACATGCATTTTTTAGTAGTTTTATATCCCATTGGATTTAAAATACAATTTATAATCATTATCATGGATAAATAAACCATTTAATAGTGATTATATTATTAGAATATGTATATTATTTTAAATAATATAATGGACATAGACAATGGATGTGATGCCCTCAACCAATAGGATAGTACCACATGAATACCATTTATTATAGCTTATAATGGAGATAGAATAAATGATATTTTCCCTTAACCATGACCAAGTATATATCCAACAGGTAAGGAACAAATGAAACTATTTACATAAGAAGTTCATGCTGATCGGGATCATAGACCAAATAATGTATGCCAAACCACACCTAAATGTCTCACCATCTCAAACCATCCCCATAGGGAATTTTCTAATGTAATAATCGTATATGTGTCAATAACCAAATAATATGAATATTTATATTTTATTTTAAATATAATAATGTTATCATTTGATTCGTCTTTTGTTCACATTATAAATGATTATATATTTTATATCCTAAAATGGAATTTTTATTTTACGATATTATGAAATTTCAAATAAAGTATTCACTTTGATGAATTAATGGATTTTTTTAAATAAATGATATTTCAGAAATTTTTTATTATAATAAAATATTATTAAAAATAAATTAATATATAATTTTAATGAAGTCAAATGTATTTCTTATATGGGATCAAAAACATTTATTGTAAAATAAGAGTTAATTATCAATAAATGATCATTTTTATTTTAAAAGTAGAACTTCAAATATTTATTAAAGTTTTTTTTGATAAAATTAATATTTATTTTGAATCAACACATGGAAATTATCCAATGGTGAATTCTGAATAATTTTATTAGACAGTTGTGTTTTAGGTAAAAATAATATACAATATAAATATTAGGTGAATATAATGGCATCACAATGATCAAAAGTAATGTTATAAATTATATTAATAGTATAAATGACCAAATTTGTGTTTTCCATTAAAACTAATTTTATTATTAGGTTATCATATTGATTTTATAAAGCCTTCATAAATACTCCAACACCTAGATTAATTTGTATGGTTTTAAAATCATTTATTTATAAACATGACTCACTTCCATGCCACCAAGGGAAATATTTTATTTAGTTCGTCTCATTTCATTTTAAAATAATGGAAAACACACCTATTTGGAATAAATCATTTTAAAAAATAATATGACGGTTTCTGAATTTTATTAATTTATTTCAAAGAGTCCAAAACCTATGTTTAAGAAATAATAAAGAACCCCCCTCTCTAGTCTTATATAAACCCATCAAAACCTCCATTACATTTCACTAAAAACATTCAATAACGTCTTTAATCTTCCTTCCCATCTACAGAGTCCTCCCAAGGTGCCATTAGTCTATCAGGAAGCTCATCCCATGCTTTTGAAAGCACCCTCTCAAGGTGAAGATCCTTTTATTCTTCATTTTATTAAATAATATTATTCATTTTATGTCGTTCATTTCTATTTCCTAATGTTGGCATATGTTTTTCCACATTATAATTACTGGACATTTTATGTTAAAAATATTATATACCACTTTCACTCTCATTAAACCATTTTATGAATCATCATGCATCGTCGTTATGCATTTGAAATTTTACTACAAATTTTCCATTCCCAATCATTGTATTATAAATATAATGACAATTTCTACTCAAGGATATTCACATAGAAAAAAATATTGAAACATTTTTGTCGATTTCCATGTATTTATTCCACATTCTATGATCATGGAATTTTATCTGATTAAATATGATACAATGTTGAATGATATTATTGAAACACGTATACAAGTACATGATATTAAAGAGATAGGTGTGATCAGAATTTTCCTTCACTCCAATGAATTGGGTAAATTTTTAGTCCCATGATTATAATGAACGAAGACACATATATATATTATTACATGATTCTATATATAACTATCTAGGATATACAATCCAAGTATTTATAATTCTAGTGACTTTGGATGATTAGGTACATAATTTCAAAACATGGAAATCAAACAAGATATCTTTTCATTATTCCCCATACCATACAACAAACACCCTTTTAGCACCTTTAACCATAATAGAAGACCTAATGAATAAATTGGAAAATGGATGATCTAAAAAACCCTGAATGGGATTACAATGCGATTAAAGCATAGAAGATGAGTTAGAATGAATAATTTTATAATATAAAATCCATGTCCCATGAATTAACATATGGAATCATAATAGATAGAACAAGGAATAAAATTATAATGGAAATATACAAAATTTGTAGATTTATATAAAATGTCATAATCATGAGTCATGGCTAGTAGGCACTATTATTTTACATGGGGGAAAATGTCCCATAGTGGATTAGGTTAACTCCCTTGTTCTATACGAAATGTCTCATAAGACAAATACATTACCAACTGAATTGGTTTACAATATAGGAAACCTAATCATAACATTTTCATGAATATGTATGCCACATAAATAATAAAACATAACTGAAAACCCTAAAGATTATCCGAGGGAAGAAATAGTTTTTGTAATAATGTTATAAGGCATAACAAAAGGACATATAACAATGGTATCCATAAAATAAGGGCATCAAATAATTGTTGGTAATTAATAACATAAAATTAAAAATATATCATCAATAATTATATAAAATAGAATTTAATACAATAAAGATATTGGCTAGGTAAATTTTGAAATGTGCCACTTATGAATATTTTTTGGCAAAAGGGTAAAGTTTCATTAGATGTTAAAAGTGAAATTAATTCGTTAAAATTAGGAATGAAGAAAAATTATTTCTCATGATTATTTGACTGATTTTTTAAAAATATTATAGGCTTAAAATATCTTATTAATTTTACTTTAAAATGTGTATGAAATAGGGATGTTTCTATTAATTGAGTTTTCTTATCGAGAGGAATTGATATGGGAAACGTACAAAACATATTATTATCCCTAAAAAAGGTAAACTTCAATAAATACAAATGTTAGGTACATATAAATAGAATATATGGTAATTATAAAAAATTGAAGATATAAATTGAGGAAAAGAGAGAGAATTCATAACCCAAATGGAATATATAGGTTCAGAGGGATCCCTTACCTTATTTCTAAACATGATCTGTGATTACACATAATATCCTATATAAAAAAACTAGATTCACTAAATCATTAATTCATAACCACTTCAAAAGGAATTTATTTTTTAAAATTTTATTATGTTCATTTATAGCCATTTAGACGGGTTATAAGGTGAAATTTCATCATTATATGAGTGTTTGTTTCATGGTTTCATCTTCAGTTCAGTTGTGTATAATTATATAAGTATTTATTGAATAAAATAGAATTACCAAAGTGAAATGAAATGGAATTCATACACTTCCATTAGTTAAAATAGTTAGATATTTTTTCTTACATGTAGATGATTAATTAGATTAAATATTAATCATTTGTGTTTGGTTTATTATGGTGTTTTTTTCTACCATCATTCATTACATAATTTTTTTTTAATATTTTTAATATATATTATTTTCGGAATATAAAATAATTTTCAATATACTTATAAAAATATGAATTAATCTTAACAGTTTTACGGCCATCCATGAAGGTGGTAACAGAAAATGAAAACTCATTACCCCCATAGATGGTTAACCGCACCAATTTAGTCAATGGTTTCGTTTCATTGAATGAGAGGATAAGAGAAAAGGAGTGGATATGATATATTACATTATAAATGTAAAATTATAGTATATACATTATACTAGAGTGTTTTTTATTTTATCTATGAAGGAGGTGTGTTTAATGTTGAAGAAAAAAATATTAAAAGTGGTAGTTAGAGAATGATACCCCTTGAATATTACCCCTTGAATGTCACCTCTATGAAGGAACACTTGAGAAACATAAAATTGGGATTTTAGTGAGGAAATAATAATATAGAAGTTAAGAGAGCAGGGATGATCATTTTTTGTAGTGTGTTTTAAATCTTAATGAACTGGAATGTGTGAGGGGTAGGGATGGTATTGATATCAAGGGGAAAGTGGGGTTTTTTAAATTTCTAAAAATACTAAAATATAATAAGAATCTTATAGTGGAAAATGATTAAAAATTGACTATAAATACAAATAGGGTGAAATTTTAGACTATATAATACACTATTTGTTATTATATAATATATTCATGATTTTTAAATAATCTATTAATATATTATATTCATGAAATATAATTGTAGTCAAATTTGATACTATTCATTACTTTGACATTAATAAAATAACAAAAATTCATTAAATTCCAAAAAAATGTTTTATTATATACTGAAAGTGTAATTATCATTTAGATAATTCATGTAAAACCTGAAAAATCTCAAATGATATTTATTTTAATATTTATAATATCTTTTATTTTATTTTTGTCATATCTTTAATAACTAAAATATCATTATATTTTAAGAATTTATGTTTATTATCTCATCCCTAAAAATTAAAAAAAATTACAATGATGAATATATATCATTTATATTAATACTTAATATTTATGTTAGAACATATGTTTTGGATAAAGACATATTAAAAAATTTATACCTATTAAAATCCATAGTGTGGAATGTTTGGATTTTCATTGAATAAAACACTATAAGGGACATAATGTCAAACCAGTGGCTCCAAAAGATAATAAATTTGAAAATTGTAGGCTTATGGTCAAAGAATAATCTTATAAAAAAATTTGGATGAGTGATAGGGTAATTTTATAGTCCTAATCATTTTTATGTACTCTTCATTACCTGATTTACCCTTTACTATTGTAATAAAATACTAAGGATTCTTTTCATAGTGTCTAATAAAATGGGGTATAATTAAAAACATTAGGCCTCTTGATTTATAATATAGAATAAATATTTTAAAATTCTATTCCAGGAAGAAGTCAAATTTAATTTAATACTAAACTAGATAAATTCCACAATA
This sequence comes from Viscum album, assembly GCA_963277665.1. Classification (NCBI taxonomy): domain Eukaryota; kingdom Viridiplantae; phylum Streptophyta; class Magnoliopsida; order Santalales; family Viscaceae; genus Viscum; species Viscum album. The sequence goes on along the minus strand of OY728137.1, from coordinate 901,483,109 downwards.
TACAATTTTTATAGAAAATTACTTCTTTATCTATCAATGTTTTTATAAAAAATTAAAATACAAATCATATCAAAGACAAAAAATTTATTATTTATAATAAAAAAGATATTTAATTCTGAAATCTGAACCGAAATATAATTATAGTTTTCATATTCATTAATAGAATTTAGATTTTTCAATATAGATCGATATTTTTCACTATTCGTTAAAATTTAAATCCATTTAGAATATTCTAAAAAATCATTAGAATATAATTTTGACATGATAATTTGAAATATGAATTTCATTTTTTCAGACTAATTTTCTAAATTTTTTAGAGTTAATTTTATTTATTTTCTCATGGAAAGAAATAAAATAATTTTTGAAGAAAACATGGGTTTGATTTCTAGAATGACTTAACTAAAAATTACCTATTATTTTGCTACTAATAAATAAATATATTTTACAATATGGTATTTACAATTCCTAACAACAATTAAATGGCTAGTTTATAATAGTTAGGTTAAAATCTAAGTTATTTTAGTAGTATATCACAGTTTCTTTAAACATGGTGTTGAATGAATCAAAATCTACTGAAGAAATGAAAAATTTTAAAGAGAAAAATTTCATAAAATATTATTAGGTTTTTAAATTCTTCCCCCTATTGATATTTCACCTTTGAAATTTCATTTTATACATACTATGTTGAAATAGATTAGGGTACTTCTCCTTTATCACTTCCTCCAATTCCCATGTCACCTATTCATGTTTGGTATTCATCCATAGTACATTAACCGGGTGAGTGGAATTATTGTGTAGAAAATTATCTCTGTTTTCCAATATCTACAATATATACTCCCCATAAGATAGATCATTTCATAGTTTTTCTACCTCTAAATTCAGTAAATATTATAGATCTGGTTTTTAATTCCTCCATATGGATATATGGAATACATCATGTTCATGACATGGTCGGTGGAAGTGTTAGTCGATATGCCACAACTCTGAGGAAACCATAAATATTAAATGGGTTGAGGTACCTGGTTCTTATAATTCCTTTCATTCAAAATCACAAAGTACCTTTTCCATAGAGATATGAAGAGGAATATCATATCTCAAACCGTACACACTAAATCTTTTAGATTTTATTATTTTATATAGATAATCTACCGAAATTGGGAATTCCTAATGTGTTGCTAAATTGGCTTCATATATTCTACCATTTCATCCACCATTTTAGGTCCTAGAATCTTTAATTCACTATCTTCATCCCAATATGTAGTTTTTCTACATCAATTCCCATAAAAGGATTCATATGAATCCATATGGATGCTAGAATGGAAACTAATATTGTAAGATAATATTTAAAGGGGATGTCTTTGATCCCATAATCCTTAAAAGTATATTGCGGGTTATCTCAAAATTTCTTCCAATGTATGTAGAATCTAAAAATATTTCCCATTATTTTGAGGGTGATAAGCCATACTGATGTTTAGCTGAATGTTTAAAGCATGATACAAACTGTTACAAAACATTAAGGTAAATCTATGATATTAATTAGATAAATCGAAAAAGGTACATCATGAGGCCTCACCAATAATATGACATATAACAATGAAATCATATTGAGTGATAAGTCCTCTAGAATTGAAATAATATGAGTTGTATTTGTAAGATGATCCCTAAAAACCCTTAAAATATTATTTTATTTGGATTTATTTGGAGGTATAGTGAAAAAAACCATGGTGATGTTCTCCAATTACCATGTATGTATAGGTAATGGTTGCATCATCCTGTCAGGATTTTTCCTTTCATCCTTCCCTAGATTACGTGCCCGGACCATTGATTTATATTCACGGATATACACTTTCATATTGTCCCACAAATAGTTCTCTCTAATATCTTGGTACATCTTTGTGATCCCTAGGTGGATGGAGGAGGGTGAGCTATGTGAATCATTCAAAATCCCTCCTCTATCTCATGAGTATATGGTACACATATTCATGACCCAATTTTTATAACTCATTTCTCATCAATTTTGTATTATGACTTTTTCGTATTTTTCATAGATTGGACCTTTTCTAAATTCACACATCATTTATTAGAGAATCCTTTACCCTCTCTTTAAGGGGTGGTTGATAAATCATTTTAGAAAGGAATTATAATGGTTATTGCCTCATAGTTACCATGTACAACCTTTGTATGTCTATGAATATTGGAATCTTCTCAATTCTCATTATTGATAATAATATAGTACCCTTCCTACACAGATCATCTTCCACTATTTTTTTTCTAAAAATATTGTTGGGGATATATCATTCATAATCCTTGAGGATATATAACAATATTCACTTGTTCATATTAATATTATTTTGTTTGGATATATATTTCAGGCTCTTTTGATCAGTATATATCTCACACTTCTCCTCGTAGAGATAATTCCACTGTATATAGAAATGAATTTCATAGCCCCTAACTCTAGATCATACAATGGATAGTTTTTCTCCTAAACATTCATCTTCCTCGAGGAATAGGATATTACATTGTCATTTTAAATTTGTACATATCCTAATCACTTCTTTGAAGAGTGATTATGTAGAATAAAGATTTCTTCACTTGTGTTTATTATACATATCGGTGTAATGAAAATATTTTTTCAACCGTTTTATGTAGTCTTCACATTTACTGGCCAGGAAAAAAATTACTCCCTTTCGGTTCATAATTCATAGAAAGATTAACAATCATGAGATGTTTCCCACAAATCATCAATAATACCCTGATAAACCATGTAATCTATTGACTTTTATTACATATTTTGATCTAGGTCACTCCTCAATTTCATTTAAATTTGAAGGGTCCACAAACACCCTTTTGTTGGTGATAACATTCCACAGGAATGACACTTCCTTCTTCCAGAAAAATCATTTTCTATAATTTTTATATAGTTCATCCAATCACATTTCATTAAGAATAAAATTAAAATTCTCCTCATGCTCATCATTCACGATAGAGTATATAATAATATCATGTATAGATATAACCAAAATGTTTTGAAGTAATCTCTAAAGACTCTATACTTTAGGACCATGAGTATTTCCGAATAATTAGTTAGTCCAAATAGAGTAACTATGATCACATAGTGTTCATATATCATTCAGAAGGAATTATTTCTAATATCTATCTATTTCCCAATTAATTGGTGATATCCACAACAATGGTCCACCTTAGAGAAAAACATGTCCCCATGTAGTTGATTGTACAAGTATTCTATCAATCGAAAATAATTATTTTTCATTATCAGGATTTTGATGATCTCAAAAAAATCAATGCATAAATGCATCGATCTATTTTTCTTCTGGATGAAGTAGACCATCACACCCTGTAGTGAAGCACTTGATCAGAAGAAACCCATAAGAAAATTCTCTTGTAAATGCGTATTCAATTCATCCAAGATAATTATAGTTATACTATAAGGAACTTTGATATGTTCAATGATCTAGGTATAAGATTAGTTGATAATTCAACATCTCATTCATGAGAAATAATGGTAAATTGTTTAGGGAAAACGTCTGTGTACACCATCACAATGGTAATGTATTCAATCATGATGATCTCATTTTCTTTAATAATTTGAGATAGATATGATTTCCCATAAAGACACAATAGCAACACTTGATTTTTCATATTTTATGAGATTAATCCTATAGAATATCAAATTTTCTATGAGGTATGAATATATTTTATTTCAGTCAAAACCTCATTAAATTTTCATTTCGGCCTAGATATTAGGGATAGGGCCTTTAACGGTTTGTAATTTATAAAAAGGGAGATATGGGACGGATAAACGATGGTTGTAGGCCAAATACATGACTTGTGTTTAGAATATATGACATCATAATGGTTTTCATACCCCATTCACATTAGGAATGGGTTTTTTCAGATCAAGGAAATACCTAATATTTATATGTCTTGTAAAAATTACATACCATGTAAATTACTAGGGAATTTTTTTAATAGATGATGGGGTAAATTTGATATAACACCCTCTTCCCTTCTCTCACATAGCAAGAGCAATGCATAAGGGATGTATCTCAACATATTCTATGGAATCCTCTTTTTCCACCATTTGTACTCTATTTTCTTCTCTATTAGGTGCATTTGATTAATAATAGTATGCTCCACAATCCTCTTCCTTCCTTCTGTCATTACACTCTTAGTCTCTTGCACTGTATTTCTGCAAGGTTATTTTCCCTATCTTCAGTATATTTAATTATTCTTCAAATATTGTACATTATCCATCAATTAATTGGGTGACATTGGATGAGGAGAATGGTACGAACCTAAGGTAGGTGTCTTAGCTTTATTCCACCCAAGTTTAGTGATTTTATATTTCACGACATTGTTTTATGCATGAGACTTTTCTAGGGAAACCCATAAAATTATTAGTTAATTAATTTAAATGGTTTCTCATGCTTATTGTGATACTATATTGCATTAATCACCTCCTAGGTAAATCTCCTTGACATGTTCCACCCCAGTGGGTGTGCCCTTCTGTGATAGCTTATATGCCCTCTATCTTAAATTTTTAATCCACCATTGAGAGGTGTGTGACCGTGGAATAAATTCTTTTTAAGAATGAATTTAATTATGTTTAATGGTAGGTTATGATTAAGGTCCCAAATTTTACTGTTATAATTTATTTTATTAATAGAATATTTTTCCCAACTTGATTAAAACTATATAAGTGAATTGATTAATTAAATGAAATAATGTTGTGTTATCTAAGACATTATAATTTACCCAAGATGATAGGGATACATATACCCTCATGGTATTCTATGGAAAGGCTCACCCTTCTTTATAATTAGCATTTTCATGTGAAACGTAAAAAAATTTGATGTTATAGTAGTTATTCATAGGATATGGTCACCATGATTTATCTTACTTCCTTATGAAAAATATTTCTCCCTGAAGGGAAACACCTTGTTCGAGCTTGTTAATAGATTATTACACCATTTAATGAGTGATTTATGGTCCCCTACATGATAATATATGGATGGGATTATAGGGTTTATTTAATTTCATGCTAATGGTGATACTTGGGATTCAATTTGTGGATCCCCTTGGATAAAATTTTTTTCTTTTAGGAATTTATAGTTTTTTTAGTGTGATATATGGGATTATTTCTAGGTCACATTTTATTTTCTCAGAGTGCCATTTCTATATTAAAAATATGACTGTAAATTAGATAATAAAATTTTTAACTAAAATTTATAGGACACATCCATATAGACATATCACATTCTTGTGTATGGTCCACAATTTGACACTTTATCTATTACATCCCATTTTATCATATTTCTTACATTCATAGGACACCTTGGTTCAAAGACATCTAGATTAGGCCATAGTAGTTATAATTAGATATGTATCCCTTGGGGAACCAAGACCAAAATAATTATTTATTTATTACCTTTAATATTTTATTATTTCACACTTCTAAATGTATATGCACAAATAGGATGAATCTAGACACCATTGGTGGTGGCCTACTATGTATATATCACACCCTTATTAAGCCATATTTTGTACCCCATAAAACATTATGATTATAGGTATTCTTAGAGGGAATAATACGGCTTCCACATCAAGATTCAAATTCCTTAGATGAAGTACGGGTACGAATGACTGAGCCTATGCTCGTGATGCTAGTATGGAATGTTTTGCATTATTTTCTGTTTTTGTATAGTATGTAGTATATTTATTATCCCCTATATATAGTGTATCTATTTTTTTATATCTACATGAATTCACCATTATCATCATTTTTTATTTAATCAATTGTTAATCCTTATCTTCTTCATTTATTATTCCACTACAGTTATTTATGTATTTTTTCTATTTATCACATTTTTATTACCACTATGGTACACTCTTACCCATGAGGGAAAAGTGTCCCCATGGAAACACCAAAGGCCATAACATCAATTTGTTATCCTCTTGTGTATGTGGAGGAATGTATGAGGTCATGTTTCTAATTTTATTAGGGCACCAGAAAGTGGTTTCTAGGGTGGGATGCTACGAATATTCCTCCACACACTTGTACAAAATTTGAGAACGGATCATCATTTAAAGAGTTATATAACTGTCCAAAAAATTGATGTTGGTTTTATATAAATACATCTAATCATTTCCCAATAAAGAATCAATCTCCAAAAATGAATTACGATTATATTTTCTTCGACGTTTAGTCCAAAAACATTGGTCAGGTTGGACTTATATGTTTTATATGAGATAATTTCCCCATTGATTTTTCACATATAACACAACCACCATATTTTGAGGTAGTTTTTTAATTTTTATACTAAAGTTTAATGATATGAAAGACTTTTTAAAAACATAATCAAATGTACAATATCTATTCGGGAATGAATTTTTAGCGTACCTACAACTATATAATTTTCAGGATAAAACTCAGTAGTAGTGATATCATATTCCCTTTATTACATCCTTGTAGGTCATTGTCAGTGATTGTATCTAATAACAAATGGATTAAAGGAATTGAATCTCATAATGACCATTTACCATATATTTGAAACATGACACTTTGGGTTGAATGTTTATTTGAACCTTCCTTTCTTTATCTGTATTAGTGGGATTCTGTTAATCCCTTCAAAAATGATTAGACTCATGCCCCACCATTCATCATTTGAATCATGTCTTAGTTCCCTTTAGATATTTCCAATGATGTTTATTACCACATTTTGGACATGTGGGATGTTGGGTTCTCTTTTGTCTATGTGATTTACCTATTAATACCACCATTTTAAACATTATTTCCCTATTTTTAACTTTGATCCCATTAGGCCACATAGAGTTTCCAATTTCCATCTCAACCATAAGGGAAGAATATATAATCATCAAATTGATTTCAGTGTCTTGAATCCCTAATTATTTTCATATACACATCTTTAAACCATTAATTATGTCTAACAAGATTTTAGTGTTCGTGAAAAAAGACAGAGGTATATCATTAAAGCATTATAATGTTTTCATCCTACCCCCCATAGTCTTATCATGATTTTTCACAAATTCAAGAACTTCCTCTAAATAATAAGATGGATAGTTTTGGGAAAATATTTTTTGAGTTTTTTTTTTGAATCCTTCCCAATCCATAGAATCAATTTTTTCATTATACATTGTGTTTTTTATTAGCTACCACCCCTAATATTCTTCCCTAACAAAATCATAGACCAATAAATGACATTATCTTTTTCTAAGGACTTTAGGAAAGAGAAAATATTTTAATTATATTTAATCCATTATTCCACGATGTCGTTATCATAAGATCAAATAAATATAGAACACCATTTTCACATAATGAATTTGACAACAACATGATATTTTATTGGAGAAAAATTACATTCTTAAATATTTATGTTATTATTCTCAACATGATCCAATTATTCCATTACGTTCCTAAAGTCCACAGCACATTTTCACATAATCTTTGGAATCTCATTAATGAAATTATTAAATTCCATATCACCTTGTCTGCTAACATGAGTTCTCATATTTCAATCTATTAACTAAAAAAAGAAAAAAAATTAAAATTAGTGGTCTCTTGAATACTTAGATGAAGAGAATATAAAAAATAAACTATGAAAATATAAGGTTTTTAATTTTAAATAAAAACTATATCCCAACACTTGATACCCTACTTTTTAATATATATTATCAATGGTTGCAAAATTATCCCTCGAGTTTTTAATAGAGATTCTTAGTCTTACTCCCAAAAATAATCAGTCTATTCTCTAATACCAACTATAATGGCCAAGTTATTTTAAAAATATTATTACATGATTTTAAGAATAATAACCCATCAAATAAAATGAATGTAATGATAATTATTATATCTAACAAATATTAGGTACATATTTATAAAACATAAAACTAAAATAAAATATATTTTTATAAATCACCATAATATGATCCTATCTTCCTTTGACCATATAAATCTGTATATAATACCCTTGGGAATACATCAGCAAAATGGATGACTTAAAAAGCCTAGTAATGAAACATACAAGGTATTGAAGCATAACACATGAGTTAAAAATCATTAAATAATAATATGAAAGGAATGGGTCTGGAATTAAAAAAAATATCCATAACATATAGAACATTGAATAATATGATCATGGACATAAAAGAAAGTGGTATCAATATGTATCATGACATTAATATGAGTCCAAGATAACTACTAAAACTATATCACATAGTTGATGATGTCCTAAAATGTATGAGTTTTACTCTCTAATACCATAAATAAAATCTCATGAGACTAAAACATTACTCAATGAATTTGAGTTCTATCTAGGCACATCCATCATACCCTGTTCATGTATACTTGTGCAACATAAAGATTCCAATATATGTTATAAATATAGGGGTTACTCTTGAAATGAATTGGGTATCATAATCATATCATAAGGCCTAAACAAAGTGTGTATAAAAATGGTATCTATAAAAGATAGTATTAAATTAATTCTTGGTCATTAATAAAAAAATATATCATGAATAATTATCTTCAAAATAAATTGTAAATAAGAAAAATAGTGGCTAGGTCACTTTAGAAATGTGCCACTTACTCATAGTTTTATAGGAAAAATAAAGAGTCGTTAAAGCGGTTAAAGATATAATTATTTTCATAAATAAATAAATTATATATATAATTCATTTTATAATGATTGATTTTATAATAATATTATAGTGTTAAAAAATTTTACACGGTGTACTTGAAAATTGGTAAGAAATAGAGTAGTTCACATCAATCGGGTTTTCACAGAGATATGAACTGAGAAGGAAACTTTCCAAAAAATTAATTACCCATCAATGAATGATTAATTGAGATACAAACATATATTTGGTACATATAAACATAATATAGGATATTTATATAAGAATAATGAAGATATAGATTCGTGTAAAGAGAGTGAAATCATAACTCAAAAGAAATATTAAGGTACAGATAGATCCCTTACCTTTTTTGAATATGTTATATACATGAACATAATTTATTTAAAGACCCTGAAATTTCAAGGCAATTTTTTTCTTAATTTATTTGGAATTTTACGATTCCGCAGTTTCTAATGGTACCTGATTCCAAGGACCGGTGTTCCCGGAATCAATTTCGGAAGTTTAGCTCGGGTACATTCAGTGAACGAGCGTGCGGGTTTTTTTATCTTTTGAACTGGAGCTCAGAATCAAAAGTCGAGGGCACTGATGAAACCGTAGCACCGGTAATTTCTTAAGAAGACCTTTACTGGAGGTGCGTTTTCTCAGGAAGAGTTGTTAAAAATTTGAGGATTAAATGTGAAGAAAATAAAATTTTGGTCCAATTTTATTTTCTACTTCTAAGTGGTTTATTTCTATGAGTGGGAGTTTGGGTGGGACCCACTAAATCCTAACTCCTTTTGTTAGGATATTTGTCAGGTGGGTCCCACATGATCCCCACCCCTTCAAATTCCTTTAACTCTTCTTAAATGTGAGTAACCCTTTCACATTCCTTAACTCCATAACTCCCCTTAAATGTGAGTAACTCTTCTCTCTTTCTCTCCATCATTAATCTTGCCAACATAACACCCCATTTAATTTGACAACTCCAGCTCATTTAATTAAATGGTTTAGTTTTTGAATTTTGAGTTTTTGAAAAGGCATGGAAAGCATAATAAAATAAGGGGGATGCCTTATTTTATTAGATTGTGATAGTTGTGTGCAGATATTGGGTGAGGGAGAGCACTTGTCCCTTGGAAGAACTTCATTTTCTTTAGAAAAGAATGCTATTTCTCCAAGGGAGAGCATCTACTCGGCGACTTGGTTTCTTCCGTCATCTTCAACCTCTACGACCAAGGAGGAGGAACCGACGCGGATGCTCGCCATCGACCTCGCCATACAATTTTCATTCCGTGAAAAAATAATGGAGACGCCGCTTTATCCTCGGACGTTCTCCGTTGACGTATACAGAGCTTCATCCCGCGACGTCATTTCCCTCGACGTTCATCATTTGAAAACTTGTGTCGAGGTAGGGTTTATTTTCATTCATGATTAATTTACTTTATTCGTTAAATAAAATGGTCGTTTTTATCGACATAACGAGAGGAGATCGGACCCCACAAACACGGGCGATCCTCCTCCCCTTTAATTTGTTGATCCTTGTTGAACGTGCGGCGAAGGCGGCGCGGTGCCATTGGACCACGCAGGAATGAAAAGGGACCGCGGCTGGAGCGGGTCGCGGTGGAGGTGCGCGACACCGTCACGCCACGCCTATGAAACCAAAGGAAGTCGCGGCCATGAGCAGGCCGTGGCGGAGGGGCGCGACATCGTCCCGCTAAGCTGGAGCACCAAGGGGCTGCAGCCGGGGTAGGCTGCGGTGGAGGGGTGCGGCGCCGTCGTGCCGTGCCGGTCATACAGAAGCCGAGGCCGAAGGCCGCGACAGCTTCTCAAAGGGGTGGTCGGCCGAGCCGGCCGCCGGTGCCACCTGGAGTTGGGACCCTTTGGTCCCTCAGATTGCACAAGGTGGGCCTTAATGGCTGGACATTCTAGATAATCCGGGGGTTGAAGCCCCCGGCCGGCGCAAGGGGCGGCGCACCCCTTTGCGCCCCGCTCAGCCAGCGCCGAGCCACCCGCGCTGGGCCGAACCGCCCGCGCCGGGCCAGACCGCCAGCGCCGAACCACACCACCCACGCTAGGCCGGACCGCGCCAGTCGTGCTGGGACACGCCCAAATGGGCCGGACCCGGACCTAGGTTGGGTCAACCCGGTTCGGGCCGACCCAGCGGGTATCGGGCCAGGTCGGACGGGGCCCGAACCCCCTACTTTCGGACAGATCTGTTCAAACGCCCATAACATGGGATACGAACCTCCGATCGACGCCCCGTCAGTTGCATTGGGATCCATGGATCGCGACGGTCGTTTCAGTTATATTACACTCAATGTTTAGATGAAATTTTGGTATGGTCGGGTTGGTTCGAACACGAAACAAACCGGGCCCTTGGAGTAGAAATGCTTATAACTTGAGCTTCGGACGTCTGATTGATGTTTCATCGACATTGTTGGATTCTTTTAGGTTAGATAGATATTTTGGTACACTTCACATGAGGTATAGATGCTTTTGGAGTATGGTCGGGTTGGATTTTACCCGAAATCGAACCGGGCCCATGGAACGGAAAAGACGATAACTTTCAGACCGAACATCCGTTTGACGAACTGTTAGCGGCGTTGGTAATCACATTGAGAAATGGTCCCTTTGAGTATACCCTATAAGAGTTCTGGGTCCAGTTGAGATACGGCCGAGTTGGCTCGTACACAAAACCAACCGGGCCCCCGGGATGAAAAGGCTAATAACTCATAGACCGTGTGTCTGATTGACGCGCCGTCTGTTGCGTTGCGACCCCTATGACGAGGTGGTCCTTTGAGATACTTCTTCTTGGGAATTTGTGAAACTTGGAGTATCGAACAGTAGCTCGTGGAGTGGATCCTCCCAGAGATGAGCATACGGAGTACGGAGACCTTATAGCTGGCTGAGACCTAAAGACTGCTTGTCCGATTTGAGTCAGAGTGACTTGTATAGCCTAGTGGGGAGCACTACTATATTTGTGTGGCAGACCCACGACGGGAAGCACTACTGTGTTTGGGTGGCAGACCCGCGGTACTCAATAGAAGGAGTACCTCTGTAGGCTATTAGGGTGGGTGCACTTCTGTGTTTGGGTGGCAGACCCTGGTGGGGAGCACTACTGTGCTTGGGTGGATGACCCACGGTACTCGATAGAAAGAGAACTTCAATAGTCTTAGGTTAGTGAGCAGTGCCTCAGAGTCATGACAAGATTAGTGTACTCGATAGAGAGGGATCTCTTCAGAAGTTGGGGTTTCAATATCAATAATGAAAATCCTGGTTTGAGATGAGTCAATGACCTTTGTGTTTTCCTCATGATTGATATGGGTTACTTGATAACATACGTATATGTATGGGCATATACATAAGTAGTGGTTATCCATCGAATTCATATCTCTGTGATACCTTGTGTCTTATATGGGCTTCTTGATTACATACTTATAAGTATGGGATTATACCTAAGTAAGGGTTATCTGTTGAGAACATTCATTGTGATTATCCTTGTTGGATTTAGTGAGACCTTGAGGTTCATGGGGTCCCTACTGAGTATCGTATACTCACCCCTGCACGGGCTATGCCCGCACCTCATTGTGTTGGATGCAGACGACAGACAACGCTGACTGAGATCGAGTGTTCGAGGACCAGACGGTACCCGGAGGTGGACCTCATGGCGTGTCAGTACCCGGAGGTGGACTTCACGATGTGACGGTACTTAGAGGAGGTTGTAAGGCGAGAGCATTGAGGAGGCTATCTTTACCTACCCTTCAGGTAGGATCCGAGGTGGATGCCCCAGGAGATGCTTCTATCATCTAGCTATTTGTCTTTTCTGTTGTTTTCCGTTCAGTTGTTGTTGTACTTCTCAGTTGGGTTTTTATTCTGACCCATTTACTTTTCATCACTTTCTTTTGTACTTATTGTATTTCTTCCTCTTGTACTCTGGTTGGATGTGTTTATGTTTTATAAAGGCAATTCCTTCATGGATACCAAGATTTACGCCTTTGGTGCTAGTCGCCAGCCTCTGGCCTTTGGAAGGAGGGCTTGGGGTAGTCACGGCACGGGCCCCGAAGACTGGTCGTGACCAATTGGTATCAGAGGAGTCGGTTCTACCATAGAACTTATGACTCTGATCATTCCTTTCTATGAAGCAATAGTGTTAAGGGTACTGAGTGTGGTCTTCAGTTCAGGGACTCGAGTGTTGGTGTGATGGCCGACGTATCCATACACCAGGACCCTGATTAATGATTTCCGACTTTTTGCACGAAAACACTGATTGCATGTGTGTTTCCAAAATTTTTAAAGTCAGATCAAACTAGGTCATCTCACCAGGTATAAATCGTTGACCATGTCACATCTGTTCAGGATGTCTCCACGCAGACAGTTAGTTGGAGTTCGGAGATAGTACACGATGACGACCCACCAAGAGACGGGGCTCTGGTGCATGGCCCTTTTTACTATATTGGAACCCTCGGGTGGTGTACCAGTAGCACCACCACCTGTTGGGCAGCGGATTCCACTAGCCAGAGTAGAATATGGTGCACACCAATAGACCGTGTTGCACGAGTTCCAGCAGTAGAGGCCTCCGAGGTTACGAGGCAAGGAAGATTCCCAGACAGTAGAGGACTGGCTGGAGGTGATTGCTAGAGTTTTCCGCCTAGCTGAGACACCAGTAGAGTGGATGGTGGACTTGGCTACTAGTTTTTTCCAGTGAGTGACCATGAGGATGGTCTGCATAGTGATGAGGCTTCGGTATGTGGACCAATGCCTGAGATAATACCTTCGAGTACTGTGTCAGCTATACATCACTACCTGTTGGCCAGTAGTTACAACAGGCGGTACCAGTAGGTGACACATGTAGGATTACTTCCTTACATGTGTTCTAATATCAGATACCCTTAGGTTCTGATGCGAGACCGAATCTCAGGCGGCTAAGTTCTGGATTGAGGAGGTGGCTGAGAGTTTCCTAGAGCTTATACAGCTTTGACAGGATGACGTGTTGGTAGTTGTGTATTCATCGAGGCATACCGATCATTCCGGGTACTCGATGAATACGATTCGATCATTATTATAGAGCTCATACCTATGAGAGTGGTGCGTATAAGGATATTCGAGCCATCAATTTTTCCTCTATTCATTCCAACTCACGTTAGGGTGCTAGATAGAACCTTTGTGGTTCAATTTTCTTTGGCTGAAGGAATACAGCTAGAGAATGTTAGAAGTGGGAACGCAGCGAACTGGAAGCAGTCTCAGAGACTTGGACTTGCGAATGTTTCGATAAGAGGAAGTTAAAAGGACAGATGAATCTACAGGGTGACATATGTGGAATCAGAGCTAGGAGAGTAGCATGGGGTGGTGAACATTTTGACATGTTGCAACCACCATCCATTGTTGTCCCCGCGAGGATCAGGGAGCTGGAGGGAAGGGGAAAAGAGTAGCTACATGCGGTCATGGAGTGTGACCTAATGGCTCTAAGAAGGATTCAAGGGATAGTCTGTGTCCACTTCTAGCTGTCGTTACAACATATGTTGTTATGAATCATTCCTTTCTTCCACAAATATTGTCCCAGACCTAGAGTTTCCGGTATGTCGTTGTCTTGACCCTCATGTCTAGAGATACCTTTGGGAGGTGACTCAATAATCACACTTACGCTGATAGTGTAGTCTGACCCTCGAGGTGAGAGTTTCTATTGGAATCTCATGGTGGTAGTGTCAAGGCCTTATGACGTTGGTCTGGGTATGGATTGGATTCACAGTTCATACTAAGTTTGACTGTATTATGCAAAAAGGTTGTGGTTTACCTAGAGCGTTGGGATGAGTTTTCCTTGGTCAGCGAAAAGGAAACCCCAGGAATTACAGGATAAACTCATGCACAGGAGGGTACGGTTGATCACTCTTGAGTCGGTCAACTTTACCGACATGGCAGCAGGAGTTTTGAGTTTCAGTTCTAATCATAAAATGGAGGCCTCAAGAGTTTGAAGTTGGTGACGACGTCCTTATACGGGTCTCAACTCGACGAGGTTTACGGAGATATGGACGAGGCAACAAGTTATCTCCAAGGTTCAGAGGACCTTTCTAGGTCATTAGAAGGGTAGGCGAGGTGGTTTACCTCTTGACCTTTCCACCTCAGTTGCACCGGGTGCATTATGTCATTCAGGTATCTCACCTGAGGAGACACGTGCACGAGCCTTCACACATCATCGACCACAGGGAGTTGCACGTTGATGACAGAGTGACATGCACGGAGGTTCCAATGGAGATCGAGGATCGACAAGAGAGGGTCCTACGTGGATGGTTGATTCCTTAGGTGTGCTTTCACTTGTATCACAAGAACCTCCAGGAGAGCGCATGGGAGAGGAAGGCTCAGATGCGTGCTCAGTACCACTTTGTTTTTCCTAGTGTGCGTTAAATCTTTACGGGGACATAAATCCCTGATGTGGGAGTAATTAAAAGACCTATAAATTTCAAGGAATTTTTTTCTTAATTTATTTGGAATTTTACGAGTCCGCAGTTTTTGACGGCACCTGATTCCGAGGCCCGGTGTGCCCGAAATAAATTTCTGAAGTTTAGCTCGGGTACGTTCAGTGAACGAACGAGCGGGTTTTTCTATCTTTTGAACCAGAGCTCGGAATCAAAATCCGAGGGCACCGATGATACTTTAGTGCTAGTAATTTCTTAAAAAAACCTTTACTGGAGGTGCGTTTTCTCAGGAAGAGTTTTTAAAAATTTGAGGATTAAATGTGAAGAAAATAAAATTTTTGTACAATTTTATTTTCTACTTCTAGGTGGTTTAATTCTATGAGTGGGAGTTTGGGTGGGACCCAATAAATCCTAACTCCTCTTGTTAGGATATTTGTGAGTTGGGGCCCACATGATCCCCATCCCTTCAAATTCCTTTAACTCCCCTTAATGTGAGTAACTCTTATCTCCTTCTCTCCATCATTAATCTTGCCAACATAACACCCCATTTAATTTGACAACTCATGCTCATTTAATTAAATGGTTTAGTTTTTGAATTTTGACTTTTTGAAAAGGAATGGAAAACATAATAAAATAAGGGGGAGGCCTTATTTTATAAGGTCGGGCTAGTTGTGTGAGGATATTGGGTGAGGGAGAGATCTTGTCCCTTGGAAGAACTTCATCTTCTTTGGTGAAGAACGCTATTTCTCCGAGGGAGAGCATCGACTCGGCGACATAGTTTCTTCTGACATCTTCTTCCTCCATGACCAAGGAGGAGGCACCAATGCAGAAACTCACCATCGACATCGCCATACAATTTTTTTCCCCGACAAAGGAATGGAGACGCCGCTTTCTCCTCATACGTTCTCCGTCGACGTATACGAAGCTTCACCCCTAGACGCCATTTCCCGTGCCGAGCATCGTTCGAAAACATGTGTCAAGGTAGGGGTTATTTTTATTCATGATTAATTTAACGTTATTTGTTAAATAAATTGGCCGCATGTTATCGACATAATGGGAGGAGATCGGACCGCACAAACACGGCTGATCCTCCTTCCCTTTAATTTGTTGATCCTTATTGAACTTGTGGTGAAGGTGGCACAGTTCCGTTGTACCGCGCGGGAATGAAAAGGGACTGCAGCCGGAGCGGGCCGCGGTTGAAGGGCACGGCGCTGTCGAGCCGTGTCGGTGAGACAAAAGGATGGCACGGCCAGGAGTGGGCGACTGCGGAGGGGCAGGGCGTCGTCGCACCGCGCCGGAGCACCAAGGGGTCGCGGCTGGGGCGGGCCTCGGCGGAGGGGCGCGGCCGGCCGAGCTGGCTGCCGGTGCCACCTAAAGTTGGGAACCCTCAGGTCCCATGGATTGCACAAGGCTGTCCTTAATTGTCGACCATTCCAGAAAAGCCGGGGGTTGAATCCCCCGGCCAATGCAAGGGGTGGCACCCCCCTTTGCGCCCCGCTCCGCCAGCGCCGAGCCGCCCGCGTTGGGCCGGACCGCCCGCGCCGGGACGGACCACCCGCGCCGGGACGGACTGCCCACGTCGGGCCATGCCGGGCCGGGCTGCACCAAAATGGGCCGGACCCGGACTCGGGTTGGGTCGACCCGATTCGGGCCGACCCTGGGGGTATCAGGACTGGTCGGACCGGGCCCAAACCCCCTACTTTCGGACAGATCCATTCAAACTCCCATAACATGTGTTATGTACCTCCGATCGATGCACCGTCAGTTGAGTAGGGAACATTTTATCGCGCCGGTCGTTTCGGTATATTACACTCACGGTTTAGGTGAACTTTTGGTACGTCCGGGTTGGTTCGAACATGGAAGCAATTGTGCCCTCGGAGCGGAAACACTTATAACTTGAGCTTTGGACCTCCGATTAATTTGTCGTCGACTTTGTTGGATTCCTTTTGGTGAGATGGATATTTTGGTATACATAACCTAATGTTTAGAGGCATTTGGAGTATGGCCGGGTAGGATTTTACCCGAAATCCAATCGGGCCCCTGGAATGAAAAAGCCGATAACTTTCAGACTGGACGTCTGTTTGACGAACCGTCAGCGACGTTTGTAATCACATTGAGAAGAGGTCCCTTTTAGTATAACCTATGAGAGTTAGGGGTACAGTTGAGATACGACCGAGTTGGTTCATGCACGAAACAAACCGGGCCCCCAGGATGAAAAGGCTAATAACTCACAGACCGAGCGTCCGATTGACGTGTTGTCTGTTTCGTTGAGACCCATATGACGAGGCAGTCCTTTGAGATACTTCTTCATGGGACTTTGTGATACTTGGAGTATCAACCAGTAGCTTGTGCTTAAGACCCTCTAGGAGACGATCATATGGAGTACGGAGACATTGTAGCTGGCTGAGACTAGAAGACTGCTTGTCCGGTTCGAGTCTGAGTGACTTGTATAGCCTAGTGGGGAGCACTACTGTGTTTGGGTGACAGACCCACAACGGGAAGCACTACTGTGTTTGGGTGGCATACCCGCGGTTCTCAACAGAAGGAGTACCTCTATAGTCTATTAGGGGGGGGGGGTGCACTACTGTGTTTGGGTGGCAGACCCCGACGGGGAGCACTACTTTGTTTGGGTGGCTGACCCACTGTACTCAAGAAGAGGAGTACCTCAGCAGTATTAGGATAGTGAGAAGCACCTCAGGGTTATGACATGATTATTATACTCGACATATAGGGAGCTCTTCAGTAGTTTCGGTTTCGATATCATTAATGAAAATTCCGGTTTGAGCTGAGTTAATGACCTTTGTGTTTTTCATCATGATTGAGATGAGTTACATGATAACTTACATATATTTATGGGAATATACTTAAGTAGTGGTTATCCATCGACTTCATATCTGTGTGATACCTCTTGGCAGAGATAGGCTACTTGATAACTTAGGTATAAGTATGGGATTATACCTAAGTAAGGGTTATCTATTGAGAAGTTTCTTTGTGATTATCCTTGTTGGATTTAGTGAGACCTTTAGGGTCTTGGGGTCCCTAATGAGTATCGTATACTCACCCATACACAGGATATTCCCGCACCTAATTGTGTTGCATGCAGACGACAGACAGCGCTAACTGAGATCGAGTGTTCAAGGACTGGACGGTACCAAGAGGTGGACCTCACGACGAGTCAGTACCCGGAGGTGGACTTCACGACGAGACGGTACTCGGAGGAGGTTGGAGGGTGAGAGCATTGAGGAGGCTATATGTACCTACCCTTCAGGTTGGATCCGAGGTGGATGCCCTAGGAGCTGCTTCTATCATCCAGTTGTTTGTCTTTTCTGTTGTATTCCGTTCAGTTGTTGTTTTACTTCTCAGTTGGATTTTTATTCTAGCCCATTTACTTTTTAGCACATTATTTTCTACTTAGTGTATTAATTCTGCTTTTACTCTGGTTGGATGTGTTTATGTTTAATAAAAGCAATTCCTTCCTGGATACCGAGATTTACACCTTTGGTGCTAGTCGCCGGCCTCTGGCCTATGGAAGGCGGGCTTGGGGTAGTCATGGCACGGGCCCCGAGGACGGGTTGTGACAATTTACATGATAATAAAATTTGAATAATAATTTTTTTTTAAAAATAAGATCTTATGTATTTATTTTTTAATATAAATTTTTAGGTTTATTTTTTCCTTTGGATGAGTTATAAGGTGTAATTTCATCTTTTCAAGAGTGGTTGTTTAATAGTTTCATGGTTGGTTCACTTTTGTATAATTATGGAAGATCTTTTATATTGAGAATAAAATTAATTAAGTGAAATGAAATGGTATTAATCAATATTATTAATTTCAAATGGTTTAATATATCATTTTTTATCTAATATGTGGATTATTCATTTGATAAAACATTAATGATAAATGTTTGGTTCATTTTGGAGGGTTTCATGACAATGATACATTAGTTTAATTTTATTTAAAAATATTTATATATATTATTTAATGAAATGAAATATGTTATAATATATTTCTTAAAATATTATTTAACCATAATAGTAGTTTTATGACCACCCATGATTGCGGTAATGGAAAATGAAAACTCTTTATCCAGAAGGATGGTTAACCGCTATAATTTGGATAGTGGTTTCATTTCATTGAATGAGATGACATGAGGGAAGGGGAGGATATAAAATATTAAATTTGAAATATAATATTACTTTATATACATTATATTTTAGTAATTTTTCTTTTATGGATGAAGGTGGGGATGCGAAATGTTAAAGAATAAAAGTGGTAGTTTGAAAGTGTTACATCTTGAATGTCACCTCCTTGAAGGGTCCCTTTAGGAACATGGAATTGGAGATTTGGTGAGACAAGAAGAACTAGGATAGAGAGAGAGTGGGTAGGAGGATTTTTTTTAATTTATTTTTAAATCTTAATGTATTGAAATTTGTGAGGAGAAGGGGAGGTGAGGGGTGGTTTTAATAAGGGTTGGAGAGGGGTTTGTTTTGGAATCTCACAAAATATTAAAATCCAATAAGATTATTATAGAGAAAAAGTATTCCAAAGGGCATATACATTCTCATGGGATTACATTTTAAACAATATATTACTCCATATGTGTTTATATATTAATTTTATGATTTCAAAATAATTAATATAAAAATTATATTCCAAAAAAATTATTATTGTCATATTTAATGCTATTCATTAATTTTACAATAAAGACATCAAACAAATATTTCAAATTCAAACCCACTATTTTATTATATGATAAATATATCATTAACAGCTATATAATACTTGTATAACCCTTGATATTTGAATTAAGTTTTATTTTATTATTTTAAATATCATTTATTTTCATTTTATATTTATTTAATAATTATTGCACCATTATTGTGTAAGCATTAAAGTGAAAATATTTATTCCATCCAAAAAAATACTATTTTGAGGAAAAATATTTTATATTTAAAAAATATTATCTCAGGAATTGCATATCTTCTAGATTACCACATATTAAAAATAATATACATATTAAAAATTTTAGTGTCACTAGTTTGACTTTTCTTTGAATAAAACACTATATGGAAATTAATCCAAACCAATGGGAACAAAAGGTTATAAATTAGACCCATGGATTGTTATGGTCATGGATTAATTATATAATAAATGGTGTACACTTGTTATTAGAATGATATTGTACTTATCATATTATTTTTACTCTTAATTTCCTGATTTACCTTTTATTACGACAACAAATTTTAATAAGACTGTTTTTCATGTTGATAAAAAATAAATGAGTTATATTAAAAAAATGTTAGACTTATAAGTCAATATAAGGAATCAATTTATTAAAATACAAAAATATATAAGTCACAGAATTTAATTAATATTAAACCGAATAAATGCACTGGAAAATAATTATTTTCAGGAAATTCCCTATTTAAGTACTAACTGTTTTTAGACTAAATTCAAGTATAAAATTCATTTTAGAGACAAAAATTAGATTATTTAATATCAAAATAAATAAAATACTATTTAAAAATAAAATGAAATATAATTTTACTATTTAAATTCATTAAAAGAAAATGAAGTTTTCACTAAAAATTAGCATTTAAAAATTCATTAAAATAAAAAACTTTTTAGAAAAATAAATAAACTCATTTAGATAATTTTAAATTATGAAATCAATAATGATGTTTAATTTTTCAATATATTTTTCAAAATTTTCAAAAGTAATTATTTTTATTTTCTAAGAAAAATCAATTAATTTATTTTTATGATAACATATTTTTGAATAATAAAATGCATTTTTTAAAAAATAATTGTTTTTCCTTATAATTTGTAAATATATTTTATAATATGTTTATTCATATTAATACCAACCAATTCAAAGTCTATTATATATTCCTCATGTTAAAAATAGTAATATATTAATATTATACCGTGGTTCATTTAAACAAGGTGTTGCGCACAACACAACATACTGAGGAAATAAATATATTCGAAGACAAGTATTTCCTAATAAAAATCATAGAGAGTTAGTATGAGACATCATGAAATGGATTAGGGATTGAAATTAACCCATAATGGTATGTTTTCAACAATTTCATGATGTCTTGGATGTTATCCTAGACCTATGATAATTATTTCATTTGTAATGTTGTTTCCAAATTTCAAGGGATTCCTTTGCATTATCATGCTATGCCATGATTCGTTTTTCATTTTAATGATTCTAACCACTTTTATGTACCATTGAACTTTATATTTTATTAAATTTTATACATTTTTCTTTTAATTCCATATTTATACACTTAATGGGATTTATATATATCCAATTGTGTGTATGTTCCCATGTTATCACACACAGTTTTAAAAATGATAGAATATTGTGATCATTTTAAGAATGTTTTCTATAATATTGATGTACCCCCTATTTTTTAATGTAATTAACTATGTTTATCACTAGGAAACGAAGTTGAAATTGGATTTTAAATCAAGTGGTGTGAATGAGAAATATAATAGTGGTTATAAATTTCAAAATCCAACTTGTCAAAGTATGGAAAAGAAATCCCAAGAAAGTATGTGAAGGGGGTGAGGAAATAATTTAGGTGAAGAAAAGTAACCTAGTTATAAATTTATGATAGGAGAAACCAACTATTTTAATTTAAGAGATTAATTCTCTAGTAAAATCTTAGACTACTTCCCAATGATTCAACTACATAGAACAGGGGAACATTTCAAACCCATGAACTAATCTAGGTTTTTTCAGATATAATTAGTGCCAAATACCTCTAAATCAGTAATTATGACCCTATTCCATTAGAACCACTAAGGTAGATCCTAACAAAGAAGTGGGTAATTTTATGATAGTCATTAATTCAATAGTAGAGAAAATAATTTTTTATTCTAGTTATACACATTCTTTTATATCATGAAATTGTATTAAAAGTGTTGAAACACACCCACAAATCATCGCTGTAAATATTTCGGTAAAAATAGAAAATGGGAAAAATTATTGAATCCTAAGTATATAACTCATAACCTATTAAATATTTTGGGATGAACTCCCTAGAGATACCATAAATAATTTATTTGGTATAATTTTATGGAATTCTAGGTATGGATTGTTATTACATACATTGAGAAAAAATCAATTTCAACGAGAAAGAAATAACTCATTGTATCATGAATCATCACAGGATTATATACAAGTTCCAGGATGAGGATTAATACTTGATAGGTACAATATTTCAAGAATTGAAATCATTGACCTATTATAAAATGTATATAGTAAAATTATTGGGTCTAAGGAAAAAATCACCTTTTAAAATATTCTCATTATATGGGAATACATTAATGTGTTTCTAAAAAAATCCAAGACTTCCTCCAAGTTGGAAAGTTGAATTTTAATTTGATATTTTACATAGGGTATTTCTAATATCAAAGATTCTATATATAATGGTTATGGAGAAACTTGAGAATCTAAAAAAACTATATCAAGATAATCTAGATAAAGTGTTAATATTTATATGTTCTTCACCATGGGGTTTACTAGTCCACTTTATCAAGAATAATGATGGGTCAATGTAGCTTTCCATTTACTATTGTGATCTCATTAATATCACGATAAAGAACAAGTATCCTCTCTCATAGATTGGTGACTTGCTCTATCAGCTATGCGGTGCCCAGTACTTCTTCAAGTGAATATTGGATAAGTGTATTATAATTTAAGGGTGAATAAGGAGAAAATCCCACAAAATACTTTCTTTACATGGTAGAGAGAATAATGTATTGACATTAATTCCATTAAGATATAGTAATTCTCTTGAAGCATTTATGGGCATGAGGAATAGAGTCCTTAGATACTATCTCGAAATATATTTGTAAGTATTTATTAAATATAATATAATATATTTAAAAATTATGTTGTAACATGAGGAACATATGAGAAATGAGTTATAACCCTTGTGAAATGAGAAACATTATGAAAAGTATAAAAAATGTCTATTTTCATTGAATGAAGTAGCATCCATATAACAAATTATCATATGAAATGGGTTATTTTTGGACCATTGAACAATAAAAGCAATTGTAAGTTGGTTGAGGCTATCATCTATAATATAAATCCATTTTCCTTAGATTATCAGCATACCATTATAGATTTGTTAGAAATTTATCATGAATTTATAACCTAGTGACCAAGATAAATCATAAGGGAGTAATGTTTTTCTAGAATAACCAATCAGAATAGATCTTGAATGGGATGAAAATAGTTTATCACTACACCTTTACTTATTCTACCCATACTGGGGAAATTTTTTCATTATATAATATTGATTTGAAGTGGTTCTTGGGATGTGTTCTAATGCATCATGATAAAGTGATATCTCGTTCCTTGAAGAAATTTAATGTTACAGAACAAAACTACCCAATCCATGGTCTGGAGTTTGATTTCAGTAATCTTCATATGCAAAATATGGTGGCATTATCCCTTTATGTATAAGATAGAAATATATATGGATCATACGATCCGGAAGTTTATATTCTCATATAAAGTGATGAATATGGTCCAATGAAGAAGGTTAAAGCTGATTAAGGACTATTAAACTCAATTCACTACTATCATAGGAAAAAAATTCTAAGAAGTTATTAGTAGAAATTATCCATCAATTCTAGCATTGAAGATAATTTAGAAGGATCTGATCTTCTTAGAATGTTAAAATATTCACATGGGAATCATAAAGAAATTAATGTCATCAATCATTTCCCAAATTATTTCTCATTCATCACATCTAGGGAAGATAAATATTTCCTAAATAGATGATTTGGAAATTCATAAGAAGATGGAAGCTATAAGAAAAGTGAAATCCTTAGTTTTAAAAATTAATGAATAATATGTTGAAATATTTAGTTCATGACTATGTGTACCATAAAATCATTTTTAAATAAAGAATTATTGGATAATTTACATAGATGGAACATCTCCATCCCTCTAGGGAGAATAATCTTTTATCATGATCTAAAAGATCAATATTGGTTGGAAAATATAAATTAGGGTATTGTGTTATATACATAAATTTCTATTTTATGACAACCAGTGATTGTGGAAATGAAAATACCCAAGGGGATATTGAAATCATTACTCGTGCCTATATGGAAATTGGAAAACATATCCATAGATGTTTTCACCGGTATTATTAAATGATCAAGAAGAAATATTTATATATGAGTGATAATGGATTTTATTAAAAATAAATCTCACTTTATTCCTATTTCAGATGAATTATCACTCATTCTACCATCAAGGATATAAATTAGAGAAGATTTGAGGATGGATGGAACACCACAATCAATTTTATCGGATGGAGATCCAAGAATTACAACACTTTTCTAAAAGTGCCTCCAACATGCACTAAATATTGAGTCGAACATTATCAAATGTTACCACCATCAAACTGATGGCCAATTTGAGAAGATTATACATACAATAATGGACATTTTGGGATCATGCACGATGAATTTGAAAGGAGTATGGGATCAGTATCTTCTATTGGTCATGTAATCATACAATAATACATTCCAATCAACAATCCTAATGGATACCTATAAATAAATTTATGGGATGTTGTGATGAACAATTTCATGTTGGGATTAAGTTGGTGAATTCAAATATATGGGTCATTAAATAGACAAGGTAATGGAGGAAAAGGTATTGAACATTCATCAGGACATGGGAATACTCAATTTTGTCAAAATAGAAATACTGAAAATCATCGACAAGACATTATTATTCATAGTAGAGATACGTTATTCCTTCACAGATCTGTAGGGATTAATTTTATAAGATTTTTGAATAAGGGAAAGATTAATCTATGAAACATCAATCCCTTTGAGATCTATGATCACATCAATGTGGGGCCCAACTGACTATCTTACCTATCTATCCTATATCAAGTACATGATGTGTTCCGTGTGTCACTTTTGAGGTAGTACATACTAGAACCCTAACATGTACTGAATCCCGAGGTGGTGCCATTCCCAAATGATATTTTATATGAAGATAATGTTTTTAAGATATTATATTATAGAGAGAAACCTAAAATGAAATTAGATAATTCACCTAGTAAAATTGATATAAAGAAATTACATGTTTGATGAAGCATCATGGTAATCAGAGGCGGTGGTTAATTATAATTACCCTCATCTATTTTATTGTGTGAAATAGAAAGTTAGAGCTCAAATTTCTAACTGGGGGAATATTTCAATGACCAGATAATTTATAAATAAAACTAAATTTTCCATTGAGTTAATTTCCGTATAATGGTTATCAAAAACTACAACAACCTAGGGTTTTTAAACATAGATATTATATTAATTTTCATTAATATTTATTACATTACATAAATACATATCTAAGAATTGTAATTATTCAGTTCCTTTAGAAACACTGAAAAATTAATAGTAGTTCAAAAGTGGGTAATGTTATATACCAATACATTTTTCATAACTCATTCCCTTCTTAGACCTATCATATATAATACATATCTCTTTTACATCGAGAAAGGAAACATATGAAAGGGTGATCTCAAACACCAAGTAAGGGAAAACAAGGGAGATACAAGAACATAACATAGACATAAGGGTATGATAACACGAGAATAAAAATTTGAAACCATACACTACATATCAAAGATCATACTTATGAATCATAGAATACATATTGGTGGTTCAAAAGTCATGATTCATAAGTGAATCAATGAACACAATCCAATAGAGAAAAATGCATAACATTTGTAGCATGCATTTTACCATAGAGGACCATTTCTATATTATCCAAGGCCCACTTCAGAGATGATCATAGAGGATAATGTCAATTATTAATCCAGGTCTAATACCCATTAAATCCATGTATTACTGAACCACTTTCAATTTCTATTCCAATTTTTTATTATTGAACCGACTTCCTATTACATTCAGGTATATCTCTTAAGATAAAAATATTTACCCAATGCAATGGCGGGAGATATCGATCCCACAAATCATATAATTCTATTATTTTTAACCTCTAATGGCCTGAAGGCCTTATGTTTTATTGATTTTTGATAATCCACCTTTAAAGGGGTGAGGTGGAACCCTTATATATCCCGTAGGCGTAAGTATTACATGGCCCGTAGGCCTTAGAGAAATTCATTTCCCGTAGGATTAAAAAATTACATACAACCCAGAATAACTACTTGGAACTGCTCTTCCCCAACATCTTCATCGTGAAATTTTCTCTCCACCTTCGCATGGCTGTTCGGCAAGGCTTTCTCTTGCATGCACATTCCTGTCCCG